>MU226065.1:1044777-1060565 GCA_018584345.1 Thuja plicata | reverse complement strand
TCTGGGTAGATCTGGGTAATAATTCGAGGCTTTGTCCTACAGAATATTGTAAGTGAAATGCCCATGTGGCTTTGCATATTGTAATTTTGAAAGTTTGTAATTCCACATTTGTGGAGATAATAAGAAGTCCATTTTCTGTTCTTGCAAATTGTTGTTTCTTCTCTGTTTCTGTTATGTGTTTGTGGTATTAAGGGGAGCACCCCTTCATCAAAAATATTGCATAAAGGTGTTCCAATTGTATGGGATGAACATTGTGAAAGTAATTTCAAAGCATTAAAAGGCTACTTAGCTACCCCTCCTATTCTTATGGTTCCCATTCATGAAAAACCATTGACCCTCTATATATTAGCTATAGCTACATCATTAGGAGTGCTACTTGCACAAGAAGATGGGGACAACAAAGAATGAGCCATATATTATATAAGCCAAACTCTGGTGGCTTACGAGCTTAATTATAGTATCATTGAGAAAGCTTGCTTGGCTATCATCTTTGCATCACAAAAGTTATGACACTACATGATGTCTCATACAGTCAAACTCATTGCAAAGATAGACCCACTCAAATATCTTTTAAGAAAGACAGCATTAACTGGTTGCTTGGCTAAATGGGTTCTCATTCTAAGCGAGTTTGACATTGAGTATGTCGATAGATGAGCTATCAAAGGACAGATGCTTGCAAATTAACTGGCAGATTCCCCACTGCAGGATAGCCTCCCACTTACAATATAATTTCCAAATGAAACTATTATGTATTTAACGGAACATCCCTGGAAAATGTACTTTGATGGATCCTTCACTCAATAAGGATCTAGGGCAGGTGTTTCATTTGTTACACCTCAAGGCTACGGGATTCCAAAGACATACAAACTAATGTTTCCTTGTACCCATAATATCTCTAAATATGAAGCTCTAGTGAATGGACTTAAGCTTACACTAGAATGGAAGATTGTTGAACTGCATGTATATGGTGATTCTGAACTCATCATTAATTAGGTAAATGGAGACTATCAAACTAAGGATGAGAAGCTGATGCCTTATAAGAAAATGGTGGAAAATCTAAAGAAATATTTTATCTTCATTACTTTCAGATAGATACCCAGAATAGAGAACCGAGCTGTTGATGCAATGGCTACCTTAGCCTCTTTGTTACAAGTGGAAGAACATCAGTTTCTCTATGTCTTCTTGGTGGATGAGTTAACCTCCCCAAATTTTGATACCCCTACTTTCCCATTTATCTGTGCATTGAATGCTCAAATCCCATCCCGATATGCTAACATTCTTGCCTACCTAACTGATCAAACCATACCTACTGACCTACAAAGAAATGAGAAATGAGCCTTAATTAGGATAGCATCACAGTATGTCCTCATAACTAATAATCTATATAGGAGAGGTCTTGATGGTACACTTATTTAGTGTTTAGAACTAGAAGAGTCTGATCGCGCGTTAAAAGACGTCCACAAAGGTGTATGTGAGTCACACTCAAATGGTTTCTCTTTGGCTAAGAAACTACTTAGAGTCGGCTATTATTGGCCTACCATGGAGAAGGATGCTATCTTATTTTCAAAAGCTTGTCTCAATTGCCAAACTCATGGAAATCTCATCCATGCTCCTGCTAGGGAACTCATTCCCTTTATAACACACTGTCCATTTCAGCAATGGGCCTTCAACTTGGTTGGAAAAATATATCCCAACTCTTCAAACAGACATAAGTTTATCATTATGGCCACTGAGTACTTTACTAAGTGGGTTGAGGACATGCCACTGATCAAAGCCATGGGTAAACAGGTAGCTATGTTCATCTTGAACTACATCATTTGTAGATACAGGATACCCTCGTCTATTGTAACAGGCAATGGAGACCAATTTAAAAATCAAGACATTGATGATCTTTGCGAACAGTTTCACATTACTCAACATTGTTCTTCCATATATTACCCATAAGGTAATGGACAAGCGGAAGCATCAAACAAAAACATTTTGAAAATTCTACACAGAACAGTGAGTAAATCTGGCAGGGATTGGCACTTACAACTCAATCCAGCCTTATGGGCTTATAGAACCAGCATTTACACACAAACTAGAGCCATGCCATTTGCATTGGTCTATGGTGCTAAGGTTGTCTTACATATTGAGGTCGAAATTCCTTCTTTGTGAGTATCACTACAAGGACTTGTTACTGATGAACAATACCGCATAGATCAAATTAATGCTCTAGACCTTCTTGATGAGCGCAGACAACAAGCATTTGATCATCTCAAAGTGTATCAAGCACGCATGTCTAAAGGGTACAATAAAAAGGTTAAGCCATGACAGTTTCAAGTGGGGGATCTTGTCCTGAAAGAGAATCCTAAGAACCAGCTGAATAGAGAATAGAAGGGAAAATTTGAACCCAACTAGCTGGGTCCCTATGTTATCACAGCAACTTTTGGGAGTGGCGCTTATCAATTAGCAACACCTAAAGGAGAAGTTCTTCCTGATCCCATCAACACTCTCCATTTGAAGAAATTCTACGCTTAATACTTGGCTAGCAGAGCCTGTACAGTGGAAAAGGTTCTTAGAAAATACCAAAAACATTTAGAAAATTAGTCCTGAATAAATTTAAAAATAGTGAAAATGGAGACCTATAAAAGAACAAAAAAATTGAAAAAGAAAAAAAAAAGTGCCTTGGCGAAAACCTGTCAATCAGGCATCTTGGTAGCAAAAGAAAGAAATAAAGGTTTTCTCGAGTGGTGAAAACCTGGCAAACAGGCATCACTCATTCTCAGTGCTCTATCTATCAATGCATTGCTACACATTGAACTTTTGTGATCGTACCTATGCTACTTTGTGGACTCTCATTCCTTTCAAATGTCTTATCCTGGCCTAGGGTTTGTCTACATTTGTGTCTTAGGAATAGGTCATTCTGCACTAGGGACATCTTTGTTGGTTTGATAGGTTGCATTTTCTAGGTGGTTCTAGGATGGTTTGCCTCACAAACACAATGATTCTTAACACTTGCATAAAAATGTCACTTTCATAAATAAGGATGTCCTTTTAAAACATCACCTACCTGACACAAGCAAGACATTTTATACGAATGGTGTTCCTAAGAGCTACAATGGATTGCAAACATGAATAGGTATCCTATCAATGCACAAACATGGAACATATTGCTTGAATTCCAAAATTGTTGATTGCTCAATCTCTACTATGTTTGACAAAGGAATGAACAAGTATTATTTAGAACACATAGTTTTCTACTTGGTTGGATTATGACTCTTTTATGTCCTGATGATGTGTTAGCACTAGGGGCATTTACATGGTTATAGATTTTATTTGAATGATTCACAATTGATGATTTATTATGTCTTCTTAGTTACTCAATGATGTCTGCACAAAGACACAGAGTCGCAAGGATGGTGGGCATAATGTTTTCTTGATTTTCTGTGTATGGTGATTGTTTTCATATGATCCTATAAATTTCACCTAACTTAAATGTTTATGGTAAGAGATTCCACACAGAGTGGATAGCCGCATATATCTTGATCTTTGTTATGTGTAAACTAAGGTGAGTTTGAGGCAATCTCCTTGTTTGTTTTCTACATCAGATTCTAATTACAATGGATAAAACATGATATACCTAAGGATATGAATTTTCAAGGTCATTACGGTTACATATCATATGTTTTAAACAGTTGACATATCCAAAGGGGGATAATTAACTGATCATTTTGGCTTTTGTGCCTTATATGTTGTTAATTCATTCCTGACATTGCATTTTATTATTATAGTATTCATACATTCATAATATCTATGGTATTAGTGATTGTTGTACTATTAGATGATATCCATCCGAGAAATTGCCCAATGATGATAAAAATCTATAAATTTGCATATTAGTGACAAGTCCTAAGAGTCTTCATATCATTGCATTTTAGAGATTGCATGGTGCATACATAATGGAAAAGAAAGGAAAAGCATTAAGACATTTGGGCTCTAAACTAACTCAATTTTCTTCTTCTAAATCTAAGTTAATTACATCAATTACATTACTGATATCCAATGTCATTGCACATCCATAGCATACATTTTTCATTCATCGTATAAAGAGGAAGAAAGAGAAAATACAAAAATAAAACATTCATCCATAGCATTTATTTTACATCTAAGGTACATCCATACATTTACTTGCATAAGGAAAAATCAAAAACATCCATTTGCATATTTCACTTAGTATCATCTAAAACACATTTATATCAGTGATAAAACAAACACGCATCAATGATGTCATCATCTAAAAATATCTAAAGACCAAGATAATCATACATCACATGTGCAAAATCACATCTATCAAAGAAAAATGGAACTCATGAAACATGTCAGGATCAGGAAGCTGAATCAGATATATATATATATATATATATATATATATGTCATGTTCGAACATGTGATACAGATCAAAATGAGGAACAGTATGCATAAAGAGTATCAATATGTCAAAGCATCAAAAAGAATCAAATGTCCATCGATATAATGCCATAGTACACAAATGGAGGATCTCAGAAGAATCTAGATATACAAAAGAGGGATCTTAGAAGGATCTAAATATACAAAAGAGGGATCTCAGCAGGATCCAGATATACAAATATAAATCTCAAAATATGCACATGTGATACAATGATACAAATATCTAATCAACTCTTCCTTGCCCCCTCTCCCTAATCTGGAGGAGGAGGAGGTGGTACAAATGGAGCTACTAGAGGAGGTATGGCCCCCTTTGACTGCTGAGCCAACCGAGAAAATGAGGGTTCTCTCTAGCCCTCTAGAACTGCTGCATGGTATAGGGCATAGTAATATGTGGCCCTCTGTCCCTGGTGGACTACTGTCCTAGCATGTGCGTCTCTCTCAGCTTGGAGCATATCACCCTACCTATCCCACTCTACTCTCAAACGCTCAAGATGTGTATCCCTATCTGCTAATAGAGCATCTGCAGTAATGAGTCAGGCCTCTAAAGCTGTGATCCTAGCACGAAGCTTCTCTCTCTCCTACTCACACCTAGAAAGGGGATCACCATCTCTATCTGTATCTAAGGCCTGAAGCCTATCTTGTCCCCTATCCTGAGGTCTATCCTATGACCCTTGTTGCCTCTATCTTTGTTGATCCCTAGTAAGGAGCAGACCAAGATCTCTCTATGGGGCCACAAATCAAAATCTAGTCCACCTACCACTACCACTCCCACTGGCTCTACCTATATCAATAGCCACACCTCCACCACCCCTATCATCTCTATCATCTCCATCATCCAGAGGAGGATGTCTCCCATCTCTCCCACCATCATGTCCTCCATCCCTACCTCCATCTCGTCCTCCACCTCTCCACCCAGGTGCCCCATGTCTCTGAGCACCTCCCCTACCTCAGACAAGCTGATCATCGGGAACATCATAATCTAATGGGTCCTCAATACGGGGAGCAGCCTCATCAAGGATAGTTAATCTCATAAATGGATGCTCCTGCATCTCTGCTACATAACCCCAGGTACAACCTGCATCTACCACATCAAGGCACTGATCCCAATCTACTCATACCATATCTTGGATGTCCTAATGGGCAGTCTCATAAAGTAACTATATGCCCCATAACGGTGTCTCATTTTTGATATGGGAATATATGGTGGTGTCCATACTCCGGCCCTATCTCCAACCATACTGTCTCAACACCCTAGATGGAAATAATCTCTCTATAACATAGTGGGTGCGGCCAATGAGATATCTACTCTGAAACACATATGGGATCTACCATCTATTAGACACCCAATCCTCACACTCATGATAAGGTCACCATACTACAGCAGTAAGATTATTAAACAGGCGCCTCCAATACTCAACCTTGCCTAGATGGGGCTGCTGGATCAAACCTGCATACATATATACAAAGGGGAACTCAGGAGCTCACTGTCTAACTACTATAGGTTGTGTAACTAGGATATGCTCCCATGCCCATATTTGCAATACAAGGACCCCTACGGTCATACTCCTAGTATACTGGTATACTACCTCATGGAGCTCCCTATACATCTGACCGAGAATGCAGGCCCCCCAAGCAAATCTGTGACAGTGAACTACCATCTGCTCCAGCATATCTACCTAGATGACAAGGAACCCATGCTGACCTCTGTCCGGCATCAAAATGCTGCCTATCACCCCTGCAAGATAGACTAGTAAATGATCATAATGATCATACATGTAATCCCATGAAAGGTGCCTCTATACAATGGTATCATCTGCGAAGAATCTCCATGCTGCAACTATGGCTACGGCAGAAGTGGACTCAAAGCGCACCTCACGCCCCATCAATAGAACACGTAGAATCTTCCATACATCCTCTGGAGTCACTGTCATCTCTCTGGTCGGTAGGTGGAAGGTGTTGTGCTCTGAATGTCATCTCTTGCCAAGTGCAGTCAACAACCCTTGATTTACCTGGATATCAGGTAAATCTATCAGATATCTAAGTCCACAGCGGGCTACTATGTTAATCTCGTCAATTGTGAGCTAGTTGCCCAGGGCTAGGACGTAGTTTGGATGCGGCCCTCTAAAAGACACTACATCAAAAAGGATCTACACATAGAGCAAAGAGGTTCAAATGATATCTCAGCATTCTATCTACTTGCAAAAATAAGAATAACAGACTCAGCCAGGTACTTAAAACCAGAAAAACCTAAGTCCAAATACCAGATGTGATCCTATAGGACCGGGTGCGACCCATTTTATTGGATGAAATCCTAGAAATGTAGGATGCAATGGGGCATACGGGGTGCGATCCAGGATTTACTAGATGCGACCCAGAAAATTAGGTGCGACCCTAAACTACAGGGTACGACACAAACCAGATTTCTTGCTAGAAAAGTGCCTAAAATTTCTATAGCCAGGTGTGATCCCAAAAATCTCAGATGTGACCTAGAAGTTGGTTTTAACTGGGTGCGATCCAAGAAATCTTGGATGCGATGCGTGTTTCCTACATGCAATCTAAAATCCTGGATGTGACCCATTTTCCTATGACCTCTAACTACTGCTAGAAAGCAGGAAAATAGGAAATACTGAATCGACAAGATAGGTTTTTGATTACTCATCAGAGGTGCATAAGCGACTGGCCACTGATGTCTCTGACTAAGCTTGAAATGATGTTTGCATAATGGGAACACCATCTTCTCTCTAGAGCTCAGAAATTACTATAGGTGAATGTGAAAATGAATAGTAAAAATGTCATTTTTGACATATATATTGGACTTTTGAGCATCCCAGAGGCTCTGAAACCTCTTCCAAATAGCTGATACTCCATTTTTGTTCTCCCATTGATCTATCAGGAATGAAATTGAATGTGACTACACCATTCTGCGCTATATAGTGAAAATTTCTATTCGGTCCCAAAAATGTTGAATTGCTCCATGGGTCCTCAAAGTGGAATACAAGCTTCATATCAACAATTTTAGGAGTTCTATATCATCCAAACGCACATTACTCGTCACATATCTTGATACGACATCATTTTCTCATATGCAGAATTCACATTTTGGTGTAATTAACTTGGTAATTTTGCCTTTTCTCTAAAAATGCATCCTCCTTTCTTCTGCTGGATTTCCTTCCTGGTTCACTCAATCAATTCAAGTGATATATCCTTTTTCAGATGGATTTTAATCTTTTCCCATTTAATTTTTCTCCTGAGGGGGCATGATCACACTTAATCAATCCTTAATTCGCTCAGAAAAGCATTAAAAATTACTTCATTATCTTAATCAAAAGACTAAAAGACATGGCAGCTCCTTGACTAAGTCGACTATGTCAGGACTGTTGGATTGAAGGCTTCGGTTCTCACAAGATGGAAATCCTATGTCAACTTTTTCTCAGATTCTTAAAAAGCTCCTGGCAGCTTCATACTGACTTTTGGATGACAACCAAGTTCAAAATCAGTATTATCAATCTTTGGACGACAACCAAGTTTAGAATTGGTATATTTAAGATCTTTTCTTATTTGACCTTTGTTCAATCAAGTTCAAAGTCAATTCTATCATTCTTATTTCAATCAAGTGCGAGAGTGATCATATTAGGCATTTCATTCGACAACCAAGAATGAAATTCTCAAACTTTCTGAAGTCAACATCAAAACTTTCTTTGAATCAATGCAATGCTCTCACATCAATTCAAAGAGGGGCAAATGTAACCACCCTAATTTGGTCTGCTTTGACTATAGACCCTATTTTCCCTAAGTGTGATCATACCCCCAATTATGTCATGACAATGTTACTTTGGCATAATTTATTTTAAAATCAAATTTAATGTCCTAGGTGATTTTTATCACTAAATTATATTAACTATTATAGGCATACAATTCAAATCAATTTAAACCAATCAAATCAAATCAAATTCAAATATGGCTATAATATTTAATTATAAGGGAATTGAATAAACCCCTAAATCAATTGCTCACTTGCAAATGAACCAATCCCCTAGCTTGATTAATCTAATTAATTGGCTATAGTCCTTTAATTATTAAAAGGCAATTAAGTTAAATAATTAAATCCCCTATTATTGGATAAATTAAATAATTTTAATTTATGTCATTAATATTCTTCTAACTCCTAACCTAACCTAACTCAACCTCTTGGACCCTAGGTTCAAACCTTTCCCAACCCTTTCACCCTTGCTAATCTTCTTCTAAGTGTAATATAATTCTAACCTCCCTCCTAATGATGTCACATTCCATTAGGGAAGTGATTAGGGACTCAACCCACTTGGGGAAGTTAAGGAATCTTAAGATTCCTTCCCTCAAGTCAATTCCCTCAAGCTTGACCCTTGGCCTCTCCATGCCTCTTAAATGCTTGCATTTAATGCATATGGCCTTAGCCCATACCTCTTGAATGCCCTTGGCATTTATTTCTCTTACACCACATTAATGAGTTTTACAACTCATTAATGCCTCTTGTCCCCCCCTCTCTCTCTCCCATTCTTCTATAAATTGGAGGAGTTTGGAGCTCAAATAAGGCCCCAAAAATTTATGAAAAGTAGTGTTATTATGCCAAGATTGTGAAGGAATCTCAAACCATTGTTATGCTACCCATTCCTTCATAGCTTCATACATACACTCCATAGTTTATTTTCATGCATGGTTGTAATACTCATTTTAGACTAAATATGCATGCTAATGGTTAAATAATTGTTTTTATCTTGAATCTTTCATGCTAGGTTGTTTATGTCACTGGTATTAGCATAATCTGAGGGTTGTTATGTTATTTACCACACTCATCCTAGTTAGAAAGCAATAGGTTGATGTTAGGGTTTGATATGCTCATCTACCTTTGTTTTTCACTAACCAAATGACCTATTGAAGTGTTGTGTCGCAGGTAATAGGTGCACAATTATACACACACAGGTGGTATCAGAGCTGGTTCATTTCTTGTGGAGCTTAGGGTTTTCAAAAATTTGGAGAGATGCCTCTGAGAAGATTGGACCCTATAGCGACTGTATATCTTTCTAAGGAAGTGGAAGTGAGGATAACATAAGGGTTTAGAATGAAGATGGCAGCAATGAAAAATTAAAACATAGAAGGTATCAGAAATGTTGGAATATATAGAGGTCCAAGAATGGATGATGGTTATGAAGAAGTTGTTGAAGACTTTGAAGCTGTTGGATCTAGTGGAGATGAAAGAACTGATTGGATGGAGAGATCTAGAGGAGATAGATATGGTCGGTTTCATAGATCTAGAGCTCGGTTGAGTACAAGCTACCGAATGGAGGTGTCTAATTTTTTAGGTACATTGAGACTCGAGGATCTAATTGATTGGATCGATGAGTTAGAAGATTACTTTGAGCTAGAAGAAAATGAAGATTCACTTAGAGTGAGGTTGGCACACACTAAGTTGAAAGGACATGCTACTTTATGGTGGAAAGAATTGTAGAGGGACTGAGAAGAAGAAGGTGAGATGAAGATCAATCAATGGAGATTGATGGTGACAAAGCTAAAGGCTAAGTTCATTCCTACCGACTATGAGCTTGAGTTGTTTAAGAAGTTGCAGAATCTAAAATAGAAGGAGATGACTATGGAAGATTATACCGAGGAATTCTACAAGTTGACTATTCAGTCTAGGCATAAATAACTTTCTAAGTAAAAGGTGGCAAGGTATGTCAATGGTCTAAGATTAAATATCCAAGACGAGATTGGTATGTTGAAGATTGACTTGGTAGAAGATGCTTATCAGTATGCATTGAAGGCAAAAGACAAGTGTAAGAGAAGAAATTATGGTAACTCTCGAGGGAAGGAGAAGCAAGAACAGTCGATAAAAGATAAACCGGGAGTTGAGGATGAACCAAAACCTGTTGAACCAAGGAGAAAGGAAGGTAGAGGTCTATTCAGAGGTACTTGTTATAACTATGGAGAAGAAAGAAATCATTCATTTGAATTTCTCCATGCAGATAAGAAGGTCAGTAGTCACCCAAATTTTGTGGTGAATGAGGTTGTTGAGAATGAACCTGAGGTGGAGGGGTGAATCTTTTGCTTAGGAGAAATTTTCTTCCCTCAAAGAAAGCCGATTCTTGTCAGAGGAAGAACCTGTTTAGGACTATGTGTAAGTATGGTGGTAAATGTCGTAAGATGATTTTTGATAGAGGTAGTACTGAAAACTTAGTTGCTGAGGAGATGGATCAGAAACTTGGTTTGAAAATTTTGAGGCATCCTTGTCTTTATAGGATAAGTTGGTTACAAGATGTTCATACAGTAGAGGTGAAAGAGCAGTGCATGGTGAATTTTCACATTGGTACTTATAGAGATAAAGTATTATGTGACATTGTGGAGATGATTTATTGTCATTTTTTACTCGGTAGACCTTGGAAGTATGATACAGAGGTTATTCATGACTATAAAAGGAATGTAATTACTATCCTGAAAGATGGACAAAACTTTATATTGATTCCTTTGAAGGATGAAGGCAAAGGATGGAGGAACTTGAGCATTGGTAGCAAATCTAAGATGATTGTAGGGGTTTGTGAAGGCATTCGAATTCAGGGATCTGAAGGTACATCAAAGGTTACTAGTAAGAGGAAGCAGAAGAACTAAGGAAGCAATGTGTCAGTTGAGGACTTGGAGGACGTGTATATCAAGAACCAGGTTGAGATCTATGTTTTGAATCCCAATAGATGTTCATCCAACTATTGAGAATGTCTTTTTGCACCTGGGGTGTTTGATGCAGGAGCATCCAAGGGTAGTTGGCAATCCTATGTCACCAAAAATATGTTTGGCTTGATTTTGATTTGTTTCTTCGGAGCTCGGTAATCTAGTTGGTAACTATCTTGGATTTCTTTGTTGGAGTGCTCAGTTACCTATTGACTCGGTTACTTGTGGTTTGGTTTCTGGTGATATTCTGCTCGGTGGTAGTTTCTTGGTGTATGCCTCTTGGTAGCATCTTTTGATGATCATATTTTTCCATTAGTATAAAAAGGAAACAAGTTCATAAAGCATCGGTAACATGCTCACTGAAAGACAATTTAAACTACAAACCTGAAACAACAATTTTGTAGAGGTCACCAAAACTAGTCTTCACCGAAGGATAGGTTACAAGGTAACCCAACGACACAACCTAAAGAGTAACCCAATAGAATAGTTAACTAAGGAAACTGACAGAATAGTTTACTGAGGAAACTAACAGAGTATTCCACAGTGTAACATGGCAGAGAAAACTAAAAAGCAGAATGTCTATAGAGACATCACCAAAGAAAATTACAAAGCAAACTGAGCACCAGTCTACCAAGAGATAGTTATATTTCTGAGAAATGTGGATTTGACTTATAGGTCAGATAAAACACTTAAGTTTTATATTTAGCTTTAAAGCAGATTTTAAAACTATTTCTTGAGGGACAAGTAAAGCATATGTAATTGTTTTAATTAGTCTAACTGATTGTAAACATACAAACTAGTATATCAAGGTCAAGTTGTAAACCTTTGATCATAGAGTTATCATTGAAATGCGTGAAACTTATTTAGGTTAATTCATTGTATAAATAGAAGTGTAATCAATCAGAACAAGATGATGTGATGATTATTGTATCCGAGGAGCACATCTATGGATCAGAGACAGAGTTTTATGCAGAAGGACAGTAAAAAATGAAATAGGTTATCAAGAACTGATTCAATGCTACCGAGCAGAACAAAGGTATTAATCCATCACAATAGGTGATAAATTATACATGTGAACTTAAAGGATATGTATTCAAAATTTCAAGATTGCATATCTTTAGGTCAACAAGTATTTTTGACTGCATTCTAACAAGTGTAGAAAATAGAATAAATCATTTGAGAATGTGGATTTAACAATCCTTTTGTAAATCTCTTAACTGAGTGCACACTAAACAGTGTTGCTAAATCTCTTAATAGAGTAGACCTTAACCAGTCTAAACATGTTACTCCTAACAGGGTAAGATCATCAGAAGTGATCAAACTTGTAAGCCTTAACCGGCCCTTTCCATTCTGTAGATAGTGAAGTTTTTGTGGGTGTCATCCCCACCGCATTTTTTACCTTCTAACAAGGGTTTTCTGTGTTACCAAATATTGTTTCATGTGTCATTACATTTCATGAATGTTTACATGCAATTGAGTTTATGATTTGATATAACATGCATAAAGATAAGAATAATAGATATGGTCGATAATGCAAGGAATTGATAACTAAAGGATAAAGGTTAATTGATAAAAAAATTTAAGGGTATTGATTCACCCCTCCCTTCTTATTACACACCTTCCCATTATTTATAACAATTGGTATCAGAGCTAGATCTCTTATTTGAAAAATTTTAAATCACTTGAGAGAAAAGATCATACAATGGAAAGGTATAAGGTAGACAAGAGCATTGAGAATCAGAAGCTAGAGATATAGATCTTCTATAAGCAATACAAAGCTACAAGAATCAAGATGAGGGAGCTACTGGATGAAAGAAAGGTTATGGAATCTCACTGTAATGAAAAAGAGTATCATGAAGAAGAGATACCCGATTTGTTTGAGTCATCAGGGTCTAGATCTACCAATACAACAGACAAATCTGAAGGAAGCATCACAAGTTTGAATGAAGTCAATCAACATCTGACAGAACAAGTAAAGATACTGCAAATCGGTCAAGAGACACAGATGTTAAGAATGATTGATGTTGTGAATAATGCTAGACAAGTTGAACGGGAAAGAATACTAGCTATTGATGACAGGAGGAAGATCACTGAAAAGCTACAAGAAAGAGACTCAGAGATACAAAGACTTACTGAACACCATCATGAGATCACCAATCAAATAGTTCTTATGATTCATGAGGCAAACTGACTAAACACAAAACTCAATGGGAAATTAGAAGCAATTGTTGAGCTAAGAGAAGAAAATGAAAGACTGAAACATGAAATGATGATCCAAAGACAACACATCGATATGATCAAGATAGCTGAAGAGAGTACCAAAAGGATGGATGATTTTTTGGATGGACAAAGAAGATTCAAAAATAATACTAGACTAGGGTATACCGAGCATGGAGAATCAAAAAATCAATCTGATCACAAAGATGTCTACAAAAATCAGAGACCATTAAAGTGTTAAGTTTTTAGGATATCTGCAAATGTAATAGCACTCTATGTTGTATGTGTTTTCCAAATGCAACAATCTCTCTTTCATTTATATTGGGAATGAGGCTAAGAGAGACATGTCCCTTCATGGGACATATCTATTCATTATTATTTATAAGAAAGGACATGCCTCTTCCCATTAATTATAATTTAATCAATCTTATAATGTTTCATCAATCAATTATTAATTAAGAATAATTTAATAATTTAATATTGAATATTAAATTTTATATGATTAATAATAATATAACATATATATTATATTATTATTAATCAACATAATTATATGTATTCTAAAGATCATATGACTGAAGCTACAAACATTAACAAAAGAAGCAGTCATGCAATCACTGTGGAAAACTAGGCCACACATCAAATGTTTGCAGGAGAAAAGCTAAAGGGAATCCTTAATCCACATCTACATTCATAGGAAATTGTTATAACTATAACAAGAAAGGACATAAAGCATATGAATGTAAATCCAAGGTGAAACAACCAAAGAAGGAAACCTACATGGAAAAATATTGTCTTACTTGCAAAATGCATGGGCACACATCTCTTGAATGTAGGAAAAAGAAAAGGCAAGCATGGAAGCCAAAAGAAAAAGATACTGCCTATCAACTGAAAAAAAATAAGTAACTCATATGTTTGGGATTACAAAACATGGGAAAATTGCATAGCATGTGGTAGATATGGTCACATAGCTTAAAATTGCATAAGAAAATGGACAAGAAAGTCAAAAAGCTAGACTAACTCTGAAATGGCATGCTTACACTATCATAGGGTCAGTCATCTAAACAAGGACTGTAGAGACCAAATGACAAAGACAAGGACTTTTACCAATGGCAATACCATTGAAGACATTGGGAAGATGAGAAACAAAATGTGGAGGAAAGCTATAAACACAGATGATGCAAGAACAAGAAATACAATTGGTGACACCTCATTCAATGGATATGGTGATATCACCAACCCCACCTAAGCAGAACAAGTATGGAATTGCACTATACCAAGCTATATTTTACATCAATTCCATTATACATTGATTATATGCCAAATTAGCATAAAGAAAGATGCACTATGGTATTACTTGTTATAAATCTATGAATCCAATCTCATCAGTCAATGCATATCGAGAATCATCGGTGAATATATAAAAGCTAAATTGTTGATACATACCGAGAATCATTAGTATACATATAAGAGCCAATTTGTCAATTTAAACTGAGCATCATCGGTAATCATGCAAATTGACAATGTAGTCTTTGCCTATATACCGAGACCCATCGATGAACATGTGAAAGGTCAAATGAGTTGACAATTGCCTCAAGCATCACATTCTCACCGAGAATGAAACTTGTATGTTGTATGTGGTAAATTTGGCCTTGTTAATTCACCATATACTTCAACATAGTCCTTCTTCACCAGGTACACACAAGACTGAATATGAGATTATTCATCCTGCCTGCCTGCATGATTTGACCTATTGCCTTCTATCCAGACGAGGTTTTTAAAATTGCTCTCAGAACAAGAGTCTCACAACCATGGACCAATCTAGGAACGAAGGATTTATCATGATGAATGCAATACAATGCAATATTATACTAAGAATTGAAAGATGTGAGATGATCTATGACATGATGATAAATGCAATTATTCTAGAAATTGAAACTATCTTATTGCAAAATGAAATTATTTTATATGAGATTAGCAAGAAAATGAGACAATAGTTCAATATTCTAAAAATGCAAAAGTGAGTGGAGGCTTTGAATGAAGAGTGAGAGTTCTTTTATAGACTCAGAGATGATCATAATAGAAATTTTCCTCTTTGAAATAAAACAGATAGAAAAGCCAGTTTAAAATAGAAAGCTTTATTGAAAAGAATTCAATAAATTGTTTTCTCTTTGCTTTAACTGTTTTCTTTCTTTGATTTAATTTTATTTTATTTGAATTAAATTGTTTTCTTTCTCTTTAAAGCGCAATTAATTCAAAGATTCTATCTCTAAATAAAAGAAATATTTTTGATAGAATATTTAATTAATTAAATAAATATGACCTCATAATTGTTTTTTCTCAATTATCTGAATAATTAAATTCAATTATTGAAAATGAGGATATTTATTTAATAATTAAATATCATTTAATTCCTTTTTCATGTGTCT
>MU226065.1:1008932-1025716 GCA_018584345.1 Thuja plicata | reverse complement strand
ACCTTTTGGTAAAAACCCCAGCACTCCAAAACCTGCACAATGTATTGATCAAAACTATTGCAGCTTACAATACACTTGCAATGCAAGTTCTTTCAGAAGATTTCCAAAACCTTGAAGACAAATCATGATAGCATAAAACGTTCCAACAATACACTCGCATCACTTCTCTTTGCAACCCAAAAAAAAATTCTTATATCATGCACTTCACTTTTTAGGGCTACTCCCAAAGATAACCGTATTAGGGTTTTACCATTCTACGAGAAAATAGGAACCCTAAAAAAAAATTTGGGCCGATGCCCCGAACCCCACGATTGCGGAAGAGTGTACAGTACTCAAATTTATCAGTTGCCACATGTCTTCACCTGTCATTGAATCTTCCTGACATAGCTCTTACATGTCATAGGAATCTGTCATAACCGTTTTAGCCATGATCTCCTTACACACAATTCAAGATGCTGACACATCAACATTATTTGCAAGAAATACATTTTGCAAAACAAATAATAAGAATAGGAATTATCCAAGGTTGAGACACCTTATTCCTAACAATGGATGAATATTTTACTAGATTCAAGGACAAAATACAGAAAAGGATGAGAATACCAAAACAACTAGTGGATCAATTCAAAGATGACATTTGTTTCATGGTGGACACTGACACAACATTGATCAAACCAGTTGTACCAAGGACAGCATGGTTAGCACCACTTGACTATGAGATAAACATTGATCAAGCTACAAATTCTATTGAAGCATTGTTGAATGAACCATTAGACAAATAATTACCTAGGTTTATAACTTATGAAGAGTCTAAGGCGATAATAAATATCGGCCTAGTAGTGAAGAAAATAGATATAAAGAAGGATAAAATGGTAAAGACACTTAATAAATAGCTATCGGTAAATGAAGAAGAAATAGAATAGACAAAAGAGACCAAGGGACAGTCACTCATCGGTGAAACTGAAAAAGTGATTGACTCTAAATCCATAGAGTCTGATGCACCACCCCTGAAGAAGCCAAGAATAACTATTGCATCAAGAACAAGGAGTCAAAATGCAAAAGCATACTCACCACTGGTTAAGAAAGGCCAAGTGAGGACTTATTAAAGAAATCCTCAAATAGGGCAAACAACAGAGCCTAAGAGGAGAAGGAGACTTATCAGAAGCAAGGAAGATAAGGAAGACATTGAGAAAGATGAGAGTGAGAAGCTCCCAACTACAAAGAACAAATTCCCCACTATAATTGATGAGGTCTGCGATTCAATCACCACTTTAGGTACAATGATTGAGCCTAAAGTTAGAAAATGGTTAACACTAAATCCCAAAGATCAGAATAAGATCAAAGAAGCCATCATATAAGCAATGTGTGTATATAAATATGTACCAATTCAATTTGATAAGATGATGCCATAAGAACTTCTAAAAATGCTATCATCAAGGTGGACATATGCATTGAAATACAAAAAAGAGATAAGGGAAAGATCCCTTGTTTCACTTATGCCACCCGAATCAAAGATGGAAGAAATTGAAGAAATGATGAAGTTGCATTCAAAGAAGTTCTTAGCAAAATTGAGAGCCTACAAAGCATTATAGGGAAAATTGATTGATCTTGACAAAGAAAGTGATAATACTTGGAGAAAAATACTCCATCCACCTATAGAGGATGCAAGCCCTGAGAGATTATTTTAAATCACTTACAAGCCTCACAATGAAGAAAAATAGGTTACACTGAGCCCAGAGAACATTCTTGTAAATGATGCAGAGGATGTCAATTCAGTTTAATTGAACATAGAAGCAAGAAAATTAATAGATGACATACCTCAGGTATTATAGTCATTAGGAGACACAAAAGATGTCACAATCCAAGATGTGACAATTATAGATATCACTAAAGATCATGTTGATGAGGTAAAGGCAGATGAAGATGTCACCGTTACCTCCAAGAAATCCAAGGAATGGGACACAACAACGGATTCTGCACAAGTTGATATACCAGGCCAAATTCCATTATTGATACAAGCTATAAATATTATCTCAGGAAAGGATAAGTCACCCGACCATGATGCAAGCATACCCAAGGATAAGGGTGAAGAGGAACAGAAAGATATAACTGATGAACAGAATGTTATAGATGGAGAACCAAAAGAAATAGATGCAGAGCAGAAAGATAAAGGTGAAGAAGAGAAGCAAGGTTAGGCCACTCTAAAGGACACCGAAGGAGAAGCTGCAGATAAAGCTGAGGTTGATGTGGAAATGTCCAATCCCAACTGACAGGTAGATACCGAGTAGTAGGAAAAAGGCACAACACCACCAAATCCTTCATCAAGTACATCAGACCAAGAAAAGGATCTTGCTATGGTACTACATACAAGTGCTTCCCACACAATATCAAAGAAGAAAAAGAAGAACAAAAAGAACAAACTACAGGTAGCACTTGATAAAATAATGAGATACCAAAATGTGATCCATCTACATTGGATTATGAATCTCTCCAAAAGTATGGAGAAATATGTTATTGTTGGAATTATATTGAGAATGTAGTACTGAGAGGGGAGGGGTGAATCAGTACCTCTAAAACTTTTCTTGGTTAGCCCATTAACCCTTTGTCATCAGTTTGTAAATTATCTTATCTAACTGTTCATATTTCTTTATGCATATGTAATCATAACATAAGTTCTTTAATGTTTGACCATACAAGAAATATTCATGAAAATAGACAACACATAACACAAGATATGGTAACGTAGAAAACTCATGTTAGGAAGTAAAAACTATGGTGGGGATTGTTACCCACAAGACTTCACTATCTGCAGATAAGAAGGAGCCGGTAAAGGCTTACAATTGGTCACTTCATATGACCTACCCTGTTAGGAGTATTATAGTGGATACTTGTTAAGATCTACTTGGTTTGAAGCTTTAGCAACACAATTAAGTGTGCACTCTGTTAAGAGATTTGTAAAGAACTGTTAAGTTCACCTTCTACAAAATTATTTTAGATGTGATGCACTTGTTAGAATGCAACTACATAAGTATTTGATTTGATGATGTATGCAATCTCAAATAACAGATCCAGTAAAGCTTCTTATGTATGAGTAATCATCTTTACATGATTGAATAATACCTTTTTCTGCACGTCGGTAGCCTCTGTGTGTTCTTGATAACTAGATATAATATGTTTTTGAACTTTGCATGAATTCTACCTTCTTCTCCTTAGATTCTCTTCGTGGCTATCAACAATAATAAATCTATAATTCACAATTCATTGAACATCTATTTATACTAGATTTTAGGTCTATTCTTGATTCACACTTTGCAAGTTAACTCTAGATCCAAGGTTTACAACTTGACCTTGATCTTTAGTTAGATATGTTTTAGATCTGTTAGGATGCTTTAAAACATTTACATTATGCTTTCTTGACCCTCAAGTAATGAATTAAAACAAATTAAAACTCTATAAATAGAATTATAATTCTTTATCTGACGTGTAAAAGTCAGATCCACTATTTGCGGGTTCAGTTACTGACTATCGGTTCTGATGCTAGGTATGCTCTTTCAGTCTGTTGATTTCCTTCATCTTTTGGTCTGTCGAGGTATCTGTCTCGTCAGTATCCCTTTTAGACTATTCATCGGTTTTCTAGTTTCGTCGGGTCCCTTCACATTTCTGCTATGTCAGTTTTGTTCTCAAAACTTTATCATCGGTGATGTTCTTTGTGTTATGTCATTGCCCCGTCAGTGATGACCATTTTACTTTGTCAGTTCAACACTAGTCAGTGTTCGTCGGGCAATTCCATACTTAGCACTTTTTACCTCATCGGGTATCCTCTCTTTTGTCTGTTAGTTAGCTACATACTTTGTTTGTCGGGTAGCTATACTGATGGTCTCTGTCAATGTTTTTCACTAAGTGTACTAATGGAAAAACTTAATTTCACCAATCTCCCCTTTGACATTAGTATCAAAAACATGATATGTGCAACATACTGAATGTATTAGTATGTACACTTGTGTATACTTCTTGTTTAGTCATTTGAATGACTCCCCCTATGTATATGTTGATAAGTGTAAGTATATATACATTTCCTTATGTACTTTCCTTCCTCTCCTCTTTTTTATATTACTTTTTTCTGCTATATATTGTACATTATTATCTTTATATATATGTTCCTTCTATACATACAATATACATATCTATTCTTCCTTTTTTTATAATAAAGGCAAAGGTACTTACAACTTGTCAAAAAGGTGGGAATGTGAGGACTTGACTTCTTCCATCATCTTTTCCCATTTCTCCTTCATCATTTCCAAAGCCATATGCTCAAGTGATATCCTTACATGAATATCATAGATGTTGTTTACTACAGACATCTCTGGGGTTGCGATTAGATCTCTTGCTTCAGTGATATGTTGCTGTAAAATTGTGAGATTTGGAAAGATATGAGCTTGAAGCTTGGTAATCTCACTCCTCAGTTGTGCTTCAGCATCCCAAATTTCTTGTCTTATCCTATTTGCCTCAATTATCTAGTCATGATGTGCTTTTATGATTTATGCACTTGATGTTAGGCCTTGTGCACTGACTGTCACAGTTTTATCTATTTTTGACAGCTTATCACTATTATCCTTTGTGAAGTTTTCAAGTGTGCTCATTTTCTGAACTAAATTGATTGCTTCAGCAATCATTTGTTCTAATTCTTCAGTGAGTTCAGATAGCTTTACCTTGTTGAATGCCACTTCACTGATGATATTTTCAACTAACTTATGTTGATATTTATTTTATGCTTGCTCTTCCATTGCTTGATCTAGTTCTACATTTTGTTCTGTTATAGCATTGGTAAGAATAGCAATTTGTTCCTTTACTATAGCATTTTGATCAATCTTCACTTCTGGAACAATCTGTTGAAGAATATCTCTTGCTTTGTCAAGTGCCTTTGATTCTCTGTGTTCTTGAATCATTTTCTTTTGAATGGATTTTCTTTGACAAATGACTCCAAACTCTTGAATTTTATCTGAGTCTAAAGTAGATACATCCCATTTGGGTACTTCTATTACCTCATCAAGTGTGATAGCCAAAATTTATTTCTTGACTATCTTCCTCTTCTTCTTCTTTTGAGAGATTGGCTAGTGAACTACAAGTTGTAGATTATGAGATTGAGTGGGTGATTTATGTGTAGATGAAGATTCTTGTTTTTTTTTTTTCTAAGTCCACCAATCAGTCGTGTGAAGATGTCTCTTCATTGAATTTGGGTGTATCCATAGTTTTATGAGCCTTGGTGATTTCATCCTTTTTACAATCATAACTCTTATCTTTCTGCTCATCTTTTGTCACAGGTTCACCTTTATCAGCATCTTATGCTTTCTCTTCTTCCTGTTCTTTGTCAGTAGATTTCTCTCCTTGAGTGTCGGTAGCATCCTTCATCTCTTTGTAAGCATCTTTTTGTGTGTCTGATGCTTCCTTGGTTTCATCATTACCCGTATCCATGGGTATGTTCTCATCATTTTTTAATATTTGCTCCTGACTTGAGCTGATATGAATTGCATCAATCAATATAACCATATTTATATTTACCTCTACACCGTTGGTAGAGATATCCTGTTCCTCGGTTTTGCTTTTTTCATCAGTGACATCTTCATCTTTTTGTAAGTCTTGTGCACGGTCTTCTCCAGTTATGTCATTTATGACATTTTCTAACCATGTATCATCATTTACATCCTCAGTAATGTTACCTTTTATGGTTAGTTATTCTTTGCGAACAATTGTGTCATCATCCAAGTTTATGTGAATTGGACCTTGTGGAAGTTGATTGTCCTGAGTTGTATCAGTCCATGTTTCATCTGCAATATCCACTTGTCTCTGTCCTGTAATCTCAACTTCTTCATTGTCTAACTCTTTTGGTGAGTTATCCCCTTGTGTAACATGTTGTTGCTCTTGGCTGCTAACCTTAATAGGATTGAATATCTTATCCCATTTAGCATGGGTCTATTGTTCCAGCTCTATCAGTTTCTGTTGAAGGAATTTGTATGCTCTCATTTTGGGTGAGAACTCCTTTTCATGTTTCTTCATGATTTTAGCTATCTATTCCATCTTGGATTCAGAAGGTATATGAGTAATAAGTACTCCTTCTCTTACCTCCTTCTCTTTGTGTAGTGCATAAGTCCACCTAGCAGATATTCTAATTAACAGCTCTTGTGGTACATCATGTGTAGTGAATTGTAATGGAACATAGTAATGTCTACATATTTTAGCAATAATTACATCTTCAATTATGTTATGCTCTACATAATCCTATTTCAACCATTTCCTAATCTTAGGATGTGTAATAGATGATGATTCAGAAATGAACTTACATATTTCATCAAGGTTTTCAGTAGTTGATGTTTCCTTTGTTGTTTCCTTTGCTTGTTCAATTACAATGTCAGGCGCATCCATATCTGTGTCTTCTAAGTCCTCTTTTGTCTAAGTGAACTTCCTCCTTTTGGTAGGTTTTCCAATTGGTTTTTTTCCCTTTGTTGTGGCCAGTTTCCTCTTATATACCTTTCCTTTAATTATGGGAGAAGGAGTTGTATCCTTTACTATTAGACTCCTCGTTCTAGATTTCTTAGGTGGAGGAGGGGGTGGTGAATCAGACTGTTCTTCCTTTGATTCATTCTTTTCTTTTGTGTCACTGATGGGTAACTGGCCCTCGGTGATTTCCTCCTTACCTTCTTGTTCCTCTTCACCTTCAGAAGATACATTCAATTTCTTTTTCAATTTCTTCACCATTCTGCTTGACTATTTTACAGCCTTCTTGATAACAACATTTGACTTAATCTTTTGTTTGGCCTCTTCATAGGTGCCAAATCTTTGTTGCTTGTTGTCCACTGGTTCATTCAGCAATGCATTTATGCATTTTGTAGCTTTCTCTATTTGTATTTCATACTCTAAGGGTGCCAACCAAGATTTCCTTGGTTCTACTGGTTTGATGTATGTGGAATCAGTATCCACCATGAAATAGATATCATCTTTATGTTGTTCTATCAAACTCTCAGGAATCCTAGTCCTAGCTTGCATCTTTTCTTTAAAATTCTTGAAGTACTCATCCATTAAGATATCAAAACTAGTGCCTAATGACTCAATGTGCTCACATATTTGTATGGTGATAGGCCTTTTCACATCCCATACAACTTTTCCAATTGAAGGAAATTCTTTTTGAAAGTAGAAGAATATGCACATGAGTAAAGATCCAAACTTACATGTGTTTGATTTTGAAGATCTGATGGTATTCATGTTCTCTACTAGTTGATGCAATAGGATTTCTGCTAAATCCATTTCCTTTCCCTGTTTGATGATCTTGTATGCTATGCTCATAGCATTGACTGCTATGGTGTTCATTCTGTTGGCTTGGAAGATTTTATAACCAACAACACACGCTCCAAACTTTATCTCTACGTCAGTAATGGTGCTTACCTTGAGACCTTTCTTATCATATTTTGCTCCTGTTTATTCTTCCACCTCTTTTAATGATGGGTTCTTGTGTGCCTTTGGTTTGTCAGTTGTAGGATATCCAGTCACCACATGAATAACATCTTTTGTTATTCTCTTGGGTTCATCAAGCCACATTTTCTAGTTGTGTACTCTACTGAGTACCAATTTTATCCACTCTGTTTTGAAAACCCTAGGAAAATGTTGGGCATGAGTTAACCCTTTCACTTCTAAATTTTTGTGTTCCTCTTTTAGGTTTCCATCCTCGTCACACAGTGCTATGTAGACCTTGTCTAGGTCTAGATCTCCTAGCTCTGAGATTTTGCAATGTATGAAATCCCTTACGTCTTCTATCAATAAAACCCTAGGTAGGATTCTGGAGAATGCTCCAGAATCGTTGGTTTGTGAAGCTATTTTAGGGTGTAGCTTATACTTAGGCTCTTCACAAGTTTTATTGCTAATAAGGTTCATAGTTTTCTTCTTTTCCTCTGTTATCTTCGCAATTCTTGAACTAGATGTCATTTTTCCAAATTTAAAAACTTTATCCAAGCTAATACAGTGTAGTCAATGATGGCAATACTTATTGTTTCTCTATTTGAGTGAATGTGAATACTTTGTGTCAAATTGATTCCTGTTGGGTCACTCTCCAAAGAGCTTTAAATCGCTCTTCTCTGCTCAAAAATTGCGGGTGCAAAATGAGCCTGTCTTTCTCAATTTTATAACTTTCTGGTGCCCTAAGTTGTCATTAATGCCCAACAACTCCATCAGTGTTTGAAGATTGGGTTCATCGGTTTAGGCAGAAATGGCATCGTCAGTGTTGGTCGTGAGGTATCTAGAAGCTTCGGTGTCTTCACCAATGATCCTTGGTATGAAGGCGATGACATCATTCTTGTCGATACAAAGATTCACCAATGCTCATCGGTTTACACATAATTGTGTAATGCCAGATGCATTTCGGTAAGTATTGTTAATCTTTCTGAGTATTTTCACCGATGCACTTTGGTTGCCTTTAACCGATGAAATTGTTTTTCAACATTTTTACAAGTAACAATATATTGCATCTTTTATTCATGCTAATATTACAATATGAACTATGTGTAATGGAACCAATGCATAATATAACTTGTCATAATGCAGTTCCATACTTACTTGTGCAATTTAGTTGGAAATAGTGATGTCACCAGATCCATTGGATGGGGTGTCACCATTTGCATTGCTTTTTTCAGCACCTTCAGTATTTGTGGCCTTTCTCCACATTTTTTTCTTCATTCTCTTGATGTCATCAATGGTATTTCCATTGGGATATGTACTTATATTTGTCAGTCGGCCTTTGCAATCTTTTATCACATGTCTAACCTTATGACAATACAAACATGCCATACCTAGATTGGTCCATCCTCTTGACCTTCTGGTCCACTTTCTCATACATTTGGCAGCAATATGACCATACCTTCCACATGTTGTGCAGTTTACCCATGTGTTATAGTCCCAGACATATGAGGTACCGACTCTGGTTAGTTTGTAGCTATTATCAGGTTCTTCTGGTGTCTAGGCCTTGTTGTTCCTTTTCCAACACTCCTCATGTGTATGCCCATTCATCTTGCAGGTAGGACAGTACTTGTCCATGTAGGTCTTCCTTTTTGGATTTTTCACTTTGGATCTGCATTCATGTGCCTTGTGTCATTTCTTGTGACATTTATAACAATTAGCAATGAAAGTAGATTGTTATTGAGGAATACCTTTTATTTTTCTTCTGCAAATATTTGATGTGTGGCCTGGTTTTCCACAGTGATTGCATGACAGCTTCTTGGATCTTGGGGTTGTGAAAGCATTCCTTTGATCTGGTTAATTAGAAGATTCACCATTCTCATTGTACCCTAATCCTGTGTAGTTGTTGACTCTTCTTTTTCCATAAAGAAAATCATCCATCCTTTTGTTGCTATCTCCAGCTTTCTTGATCAATTCATTGTGTTGATTCTAGACTTTGATTTCATGCTTTAGCTTTTCATTTTCTTCTCTTAGTTCACCAATAGACTATATTCTTTCAATGAGTTTTGTATTTAGTCTGTTTGCCTCTTGACTCATAAGAATAATCTGATTGGTAATCTCATGGTGATGCTCAGTAAGTCTTTGAATCTCTAATTCTTTTTCTTGCATCTTCTCTGTGATTTTCCTCCTATCATCAATGGCTAGTGTTCTTTCAGTTTCAGCTTTTCTTGCATCATTCATGACATCAATCACTTTCACCATTTGAGTCTCTTGACCGATTTGCAGCATTCTCAATTTCTCAGTCAAATGTTGATTGGCTTCTTGCAGACTTGTGATCTTTTCATCTGATTGATTTGATGCTTTACTTGTCGTTGATTCTTCTAAATTGAAGTAATCAATTATATCTGATTCTTTGTAGTCCTTCTTGTTAAGCCTAGTTTCCATAATCTGTCTGTCATCAAGAAGTTTTCTCAATTTGACTCTCGCCTCCTTATACTGCTCATAGCTTATTTGCATCTGTATTTGCTCATTCTCAATGGTTTTATCCAGCTTATACTTTTTCATTTCTCTGATCTTTTCTCTTAAGAATTTAATCTTTTTCAAGAAAGAGACTTAGCTATGATACCAATTTTTGCAATTATATTGAGAATGTAGTACTGAGAGGGGAGGGGTGAATCAATACCTCTAAAAAATTTCTTGGTTATCCCATTAACCCTTTGTCATTAGTTTGTAAATTATCTTATCTAACTATTCATCTTTCTTTATGCATATGTAATCATAACATAAGTTCTTTAATGTTTGACCATACAAGAAATATTCATGAGAATAGACAACACATAACACAAGATATGGTAACGCAGAAAACTCCTGTTAGGAAGTAAAAACTGCGGTGGGGATTGTTACCCACAAGACTTCACTATCTGTAGATAAGAAGGAGATGGCAAAGGCTTGCAATTGGTCACGTCTGATGACCTACCCTGTTAGGAGTATTACAGTGGAGACTTGTTAAGGTCTACTTCGTTTGAAGCTTTAGCAACACAATTAAGTGTGCACTCTGTTAAGAGATTTGTAAAGAACTGTTAAGTTCACCTTCTACAAAAGGATTTTAGATGTGATGCACTTGTTAGAATGCAACTACATAATTCTTTGATATGATGGTGTATGCAATCTCTAATTGCTGATAATAGATCCAGTAAAGCTTCCTATGTATGAGTAATCATCTTTACATGATTGAATAATACCTTGTTCTACACGTCGATAGCCTCTATGTGTTCTTGATAACTAGATATAATCTATTTCTGAACTTTGCATGAATTCTGGCTTCTGCTCCTTAGATTCTCTTCGTGGCTATCAACAATAATGAATCCATAATTCACAATTGATTGAACATATATTTATACTAGATTTTAGGTCTATTCTTGATTCACGCTTTGCAAGTTAACTCTAGATCCAAGGTTTACAACTTGACCTTGATCTTTAGTTAGATATGTTTTAGATCCGTTAGGATGCTTTAAAACATTTACATTATGCTTGCTTGACCCTCAAGTAATGAATTAAAAAAAATTAAAACTCTATAAATAGAATTACAATGCTTTATCTAACGTCTAAAAGTCAGATCCACTATTTGAGGGTTCAGTTACTGACTGTCGGTTCTGATGCTCAGTATGCTCTTTTAGTCTGTCGGTTTCCTTCATCTTTTGGTCTATCGGGATATCTATCCCATCAATATCCCTTTTGTATTATTCTTCAGTTTTCTAGTTTCATCGTGTCCCTTCACATTTCTGCTCTGTCAGTTTTGTTCTCAAAACTGTATCGTCGGTGATGTTCTTTGTGTTATGTCATTGCCCCATCAGTGATGACCATTTCACTTCGTCGGTTCAACACTAGTTAGTGTTCGTCGGGAAATTCCATACTTAGCACTTTTTACCTCGTCGGGTATCCTCTCTTCTGTCCATCGGTTAGCTACATACTCTGTTCGTCAAGTAGCTATACCGATGGTCTTTGTCAATGTTTTCACTAAGTGTACTAATGGAAAAACTTAATGTCATCAGTCAGTGAAAATATTTACAAGAAAAGCTCAGGAAGGAGCACAGGGACTCCCAAGTACTTAAAACAAAAAGGGGCATATTAACATAGATTATTCCTGATATAGATATTGATCAAAATGCCCCAATCCTTGATCAACTAGCAGTTCTTACCAAGGCCATCACATCTCAAAATGTAGATGTAGAGAAGGCAATAGAAGAACATGCAAAATAAAAATACCAGTACAAGTTGACAAAGAAAATCAGCCAAGAAGTGGCCGAGAGAAAGGTAAAGCTTTCTGAACTAGTAAATGAATTGGAACCAATCATTTCAGAAGCTATAGCCTTAGTTCAAAATTTATGCACATTAGAGCAATTCACTAAGGAGAATAGTGAGAAGATTGTACAAATAGATGCAGATCTAAATGCTAGTGCACAGAGTCTTACAACCAATTACAATGCAATCAAGTTGCATTATGAGAATATTATGGAAGCTAAAAGGTTGAGACTTGAAATTTTAGAGGCAGAATCAAAATTCAGAGATGAGGTAACCGAGCTTCAAGCTCTACTTCTACCGAATCTTACATTACTGCAACAGCATATGACTTCAGCAAGACAATTGATTTCCACCCCGGAGATGTCTGTCACAGACTGTATCTATGCTATGCATGCAAGAATAACATTAGAGAACATGGACCTAGAACACCTTAAGGATAAGTGGGAGAAAATGATGGAAGATATGCAGAACTCCCATTCCCACATTTTTGATAAATTGTAAGTATTACACCTTTGTCCTTATTATTAAAAAAAAGGGAGAAATAATATGTGACAAAGAGATAAAGGGAATTGATAAGGTAAGAGGGAGAGATAAAGAAAGGAGGAAATATATGTATAAAGGCAAGAATATATACATGTACATATACTATATCGACGCATATACATAGGGGAGTCATAATTGACAAGGTAGAACACATGGTGTATATACTAAACAATTTAGTTTTGCACATATCAATTTTTTTATACTAATGTCAAAGGGGGAGATTGATGATCATATTTTGCCTTTAGTATACAAAGGAAACAAGTTCATAAACCATCAGTAGAATGCTCACTGAAAGATAGTTTACACTGCAAACCCGAAACAACAGTTTTGCAGAGGTCACTGAAACTAGTCTTCACCGAAGGATAGGTTACAAGGTAAACTGACAACACAACCGAAACAGTAACCCGATAGAACAGTTCACTAAGGAAACTGACATAATAGTTTACTGAAGAAACTGACAAAGCAGTCAATAGTGTAACCCGATAGGGCAAACTGAAAAGCAGAATGTCTACAGAGACATCACTAAAGAAAATTACAAAGCAACCCGAGCACCAGTCTACCGAGAGAAAGTTATATTTCTGAGAAATGTGGATCTGACTTACACATCAGATAAAACACTTAAGTTTTATATTTATCTTTAAAGAAAATCTTTAAACTATTTCTTGAGGGACAAGTAAAGCATATGTAATTGTTTTAATCAGTCTAACTAATTGTAAACATGCAAACTAAGAGATCAAGGTCAAGTTGTAAACCTTTGATCATAGAGTTATCATTGAAATGCGTTAAACTTATTTAGGTCAATTCATTGTATAAATAGGTGTGTAATCAATCAGAACAAGATGATTTGATGATGATTGTAGCCAAGGAGCACATCTATGGATCAGAGACAAATTTTTATGTAGAAGGACAGCAAAAGATGAAATAGGTTCTCAAGAACCAGATTCAAAGCTACCAAGCAGAACAAAGGTATTAATCTATCACAATAGGTGATACATTATACATGTGAACTTAAAGGAACTGTATTCATAAATTCAAGATTGCATATCTTCAGGTCAACCAGTATTTTTGACTGCATTCTAACAAGTGTAGAAAATAGAATAAATCCTTTGAGAAGGTGGATTTAACAATCCTTCTGTAAATATCTTAACCAAGCGCACACTAAATAGTGTTTCTAAATCTCTTAACATAGTAGACCTTAACCAGTTTAAACATGTTACTCCTAACAGGGTAAGATCATCAGAAGTGATCAAACTTGTAAGCCTTAACCAGCCCCTTCCATTCTACAGATAGTAAAGTTTTTGTGGGTGTCATCCCCACCGCATTTTTTACCTTCTAACAGGGGTTTTCTGCGTTACCAAATCTTCTATCATGTGTCATTACATTTCATGAATGTTTACATGCAATTAAGTTTATGATTTGATATAACATGCATAAAGATAAGAATAACAGATATGGATGGTAATGAAAGGAATTGATTTCTAAAGGATAAAGGTTAATTGATAAAAAATTTTAAGGGTATTGATTCACCCCTCCCCTCTTAGTACACAACTTCCCATTATTTCCAACATCTTGCTCGGTAGCTTATCGCTCGGTGTTTTCTTAGCGAGTGGTCTGGGTCTCGATGTTCTTGTTTACTAACTGGATGTTGGAGTTCACTGACTTGTGTTTGTGGATTGGGCTTGTTGGTTGTATTCCTGGTTCTAGGTCCATTTGCCCTAAAACTTTTGTGATCCTTGTCAGAAGTGTCTCATCCTCATTTTTTCCCTGTGAATTTTCTGGGTCTTTAGGTCAAAATCTTCATGAATAATGCAAAACCTCAAAACCCTAGATCCTATTCTAAGCCAAAATTCTAAAAAACCCTAAATATGTTCATCAGGTTTCTATTTTGACGTTACCTTTTTTAACAACTTAAGTCATGTGTCTTCTACCATTGTCGCATAGTCACTTGATCCTAACAGCATATTCTGTGTTGTTACGAGACTTGGCAATTAACTATTGTCGGGATGTCTCTTAATAAAATAGAATATTCTTTATGTTTTTTGAGACTTGGCGGAGCCCTTTTATCGTGAAGTCTCTAAATAAAGAAGCACATCAGCAATCAATAGTAGGGCAAATAGTTAAGTCAGGATGTCATGTGAAGAAGCCAGCAGTTAGCAAATGTTTATGAGACTTAGCGATTAGTTTAGTCACAGGGTCTCCAAATTGGGATGCGGTTAAGTCATGCGTTGAAGGGTTCATGTCGCATAGTCTCCAAAAGAGATGAAAGTTAATTGAACGATGTCAAGACTTCATGACAAACCGCATGCAATTTGGAGTATAAGACAGTCGGGTGGTCTCTGGATTAAGATGCTAAGTCTGTGTCTATTCAGCGATTCAAAGACAAACAGTTAGAAAGGAAGTGTCCACAATGCACGAGATGAGGGTTAGTCATGTGGTCCCCAAATAATTTAAAGGTATTAAGGAATACTCAGCGGCTTAGCGGAGCTGTCGAATGCAAAGGTGAAAAGATCAACGGTGGTCGCAAAGTCTCTGATTAAAAGAACTTAAAGGTAAAAGTGCTCGCAACAATGAGATAACGGTGGTCGTGAAGTCTCTGAATTAAAGTTAGAAGTTGAAGTCAGTTGCATAGTCTCTAAAATATTTGTCAACTAACATTTGTAATCAGTGATTAAGCAACCAAGGTTAGTCGCGGGGTCTCGTAAAGAAAAATAACATTCAGCGACTTGGAGATAACTGTAAAGGATGAAGATAACCATCAGTCACGGAGTCTCTGAATAAACTTTGAGTTAGGTGTTTTATCCAGTGACTTTGATTCCTTCAGTCGTGTTATTGCCAGAAGTGGACTATGGTTAGTTAGGAAAAGAAAATAACACAATCACTAGATCTCCAGAAGAATTAAGGGTTAAAGAGTTTGGTCAGCAATAAGGAGATATTACCCAGTCGTGTGGTCGCTAAATATGAAATTTTAGAAAAGGTGGCAGTAGCTGACATGACAACATGAATGATTCAACGTCCAATGACAATCTAGAATATTGATTACTATGTGAAAAGGGTTTCTGAGATGTCTAACAAAGGACCAATCATATGAAGACATGTCACCTCCTTCAAATTTTATAAGGGTTTTTCTGAAGATACACATATATGATTTGATTTCCTATCACACTCATGAACTACGGCTAGGTTTTCAATTAATTTCACAGCGTGCTGAATTGAAAGCAGAATTGATGATTTTTAAATGATGAGCTATGTACTTGAAAAGGTTACCATAAATAATTGATCGAAAGCTCATTTTCAACTTATCTTGCATTCAGAATTACAGAGCAAAAAAGTGCTAGGTCTTCTATTTTTAGAAAGCAGAAATTGGTCAAATTATAGAGTACTCAGTTGATTCTCAAGCCTTGAATTACTAGAACAGTGCACAAAGAAGAGTAGTGAGTCCTGAGAGAAGATTTGTTTCAATATCGGTAAAAGAGAGGATTGAAACAAAGCAAAGATGAGTAAGGTTGTTAGTGTGGCTTCAACTAGTGGGAGAAGTGATGAAGTAGATGATGATGCAAAAGGTAAGAGGAATTACTCTGATGAATTCCTGAAACTGTTGTCGGGGTCCACACAGAATAAGAGGGCCAATGTGAATGTGCTAATAGATGATTACTGCGAAGTCAGAGATGCTCACACTCCAGGCTCAACAGGTTTTTCTCTTTATAACTACTTCTATAATAATTTTGATAAAGTCATCCCAATATCAAACCCTTGGACTTGTGGTCTGGCTAGGTTAATTGTCCCTGATGTCTATATAGATGTAGACTTGTTTCTAGGTTTGTCCAGTCACTATGATGTCCTATCTAGGACAATTAAGAAAAATGATGGCACTGCCCTGTTAATTTTGAACAGAAACTCATTTATGCAAGCCTTTGGCTTATACAGTACTATGTCCACAAAAATCAATATTACTAAGAAAGAGGAGAGGTATAGGTTAAAACCTGGTATTGCTAGTGTGCATGCTAAATGTGGGTCTCTGATTTAGCAGAACACTTCAACATGGTCATTATTCTTCAGCTGCATACAGGAATGAATATCGATTCATTCACCCTGCATGTCTGGAAGAGTCGACCTGTTGCCTTCTAGTAGGCAGGAGTATGAGCTTGCTCTCAGGTCATTGCAAGCTCAGTGACTACACACTAACCTAAACGAAGGATTTAAATCTATATGCTGATAGTAAAATTCTCTGATTAATCTAAATGAATGCAATTTTTTTGTTCATCCAAAGCTGATTAAGATTCATTTTAGAAGCACCAAATTGAGTGTGAGATATTTGTTTTAATACACCAATTGAAATGTGCTCTAAGATTTAGATTGCATGCTTGAATAAAATAAACAACAATAATAAATGCTAAAATGTAAGAAAGTTGAGACAAAATTGCAGCATAATAACATTAGCTAAAAGATTAGGGATCCTTTGTGAAGGAAAAGAGTTTCTCTTTTATAGAAATCTCTCTCGA
>MU226065.1:972328-1008744 GCA_018584345.1 Thuja plicata | reverse complement strand
CAGTAGAGAATCAGTTAACTGAGTGGAACTGGATTGTTTCCATTTTGATAAATCAGTTAACTGGATTTGATGATGTCATATGCATTTTTAATAAATTAATTCATTTTGAATGCACATTTATGATTTATAATTAATTTAATTCCTTTTTTATTTAATTGACAATTTTGTAATATTTATTTAATTAATATGTCATAATATCAATTAAATAATTAACATAATATTTATTTGCCAATGTATTGTGATTTTAGGAATTAATTAATTAATCAAGTACGATGATTGATTAGGACCTAGGGTTTAAGTCAGATCAGTTCAATTTGATGAATTGCCTGTTTGATTTAGGACTTAGGTTTAATCAAGGTTAGGGTTTCTTGATTAAATGCTGAGATTGGGGGTCTAGGGTTTAGGTGACCATTTTTAGGTGATTACAGCTAGGGGTCAATTATAGAAACACATGCATAAGGAGGTTAGGAACCATCTTACTCCTATACCTGGTACAACACCCTATTTCTTTAAGGACCTGCATTTATATATCAAGTATATTTCCTATGCCCTATGTAGAGTGTTAGGGATAGATGGAGGAGCTAAGAAGATTAATGCTAGAATTTTGATGATGGTACTTGACTTACAAGAGGTGTATTCTAGCACCAGTTATGACTACATATAGTACATCATTAATAAGATGCATGAAGGATTTGTAGCTACACAGAAGAAGATGAAGGATCCCAAAGAGAAGGAACCTGGGTTCTTCCACTATTCCATCCTGATGCATCTGCTCTTACATTTTAACTTCGGGATCATGGATGTGAACAACTTAAATCCTCAGATGATTTTCAAGGACAAGCCTAATCCCATTCAGTTTTGGGTTAGGATTTGGAACTATACATCCAAAGATTGTGACTACTGTGCGTTTGAGAACTGGATTGTATATCCAATACTGCAGAGCATGGGCATCAGCAAGACAAGGCTCCCAATCAAGGTGTTGCAACTACTGAGGCCTTGTGAGTATGTAGATAAGTGGGAGGGAGATCATAACTAGGGAGACTTCTTTCTAGAAGAGAACTCCACCATGATTAGGGTATATGGATGCACACATCCACCACATATCTTACCCTACCATGTGTCATCAAGAGTTTCTGCCATGGAATTCATCTGGCAGCTGTTATTAATAGATAATGAAAATTTTGCGCCACACAGGAAGGGGACCTTAACCCCTAGACAACTAAAGATTTTTAATTTTACCATTGGCAAGGGTGCTATTGACTAAGTCAATAAGTGGTTGGAGAATTGCAGGATGGGGGCAGCATCATATAGATACATTGACCCTGATGGTTTCATGGCAGGATTCAGGAAGCTTTTAACCCCCACAATCCCTAATACAAATGTTCATTGTACATGTATAGAGGAGGATGCAACAAGAAACCTTCTGGATGAAGATGAAATCAGAACAAGAAGAAATAGGATTTAGGAGTTGTTGAATCTGGAAAAGTAGATAAAGAGAAATGGGTTGGCTTTTGGAGGCTTTTACCCTGATTTGCCCTATTTTGATAGGATAAAAGCCATGATAGATAATTTCTATGTACTCTGTGAACAACTTGACAATGTTTTGGATAAGAAAGGAGCTCAAGAGCCTGAGCATTCAGAATCAAAATATGAAAGTGATAGTGATGGTGATTATGCTCGTCCGCCTCAGTATGATCAGCCTCAACAAGATGTTGTAGAGGCACCATAGTTGCAGGGAGGAGAGGGCTATATCATTGACCTAACAGAGGCCTCTCAGCCAAATGATGTAGAGGAGCCTTCAGCCAAAAGGCAAAAAATTGACATAGGCCAGACTTCAACTGTTAGACAGGACAAGAAAAAAGATAAAGTGAGTGCTCTCATTCCTAGAAATAGGTTATATGATCATAACCTAAGAAAGTTGATTAGACAAGGGAAGAAGTAGTAGCTAGACGAAGAGGAGAATATAGAGTTGCCTCTGAAGGCATGCATTGTTGAAATATTGATACATCAGCAACAATTTCTAAGTGATGACAATTTCATCAAGACTAATGAATTCAAGGACTTTCTAAGATGGCATAAGAAGGAGCAGATAAGTGCTCAATTAAAATTTGATGGAGAGAAAAAAGTCAATAATGAGGCCCTATTAGCCTTACAAGCATATGACCCTAACAACAAAGATGTCTTTCCAGATGAGGCAATGCAAATGGTTTTGAATAGTGGCATATTGCTTGTTGAGGGCTGGGACTTGGATTCAGCTTTTATCATTGACCAAATAAGGAAGCAGCCAGACCTTACAATGGCAAGTGAAGTTCAGATGGGTGACATGATAAAGGGTTTTGGGTATAGCCCAAAGTCTCAAGCTTTTTCCATGTGAAGCCTTTGTCCTAAAGACCAGAAACCTCAATTGGTAAACATTCATGAGAATATGGTGGGCAACCAGATGGTCTGGACAGTGCAGAATACAGGGGATCTAGAGATTTCTCATATCATGACTCACTGGGCTCACTTGAATGAAGACAAAACAAAGCAATTATCTGAGAGAAGTGTAGCATTCTGATTGAGGAAACCAGTGCCCTAGCTAAAGACAGGGAGTTATGCCACATAAAGATACACCAACTCGATAAGGCAATTGTTGAGTTACTAAAGAAACTTGAAGAAAAACCTGAGGTAGTTTATGTACCTTCAGTGCAACCTTTACAGATAGAAGAAAGGGAAAAATCAGAGGAGGTAGTTGAAAAGGAAGATGTGGACCAAAATAAGAGTGAAATAGCCCTAAATGCATTTAAGTGCATTCTGCAGCATAGGATTGAAATACTTAAAGATAAAATAGATGTCATCCTCGATGCCTATAATAAGTTGCCCACCTTACATACAGAAGTGATGGGGCACATTGCTATATTAAACCCCTATTTTGTCAATTGGTCTCCTAGGGTTCAATTATTTGAAAAACTTGCTTCCTTGCAACCGCTAAGATCAGATTTACCTGAGGTAGTAACTAAGGTTGAAGATGAAATTAAGGTCAACATAGCCTTATCATTCTTCAAGGGTAAGTTGAACCAAGTAGAGGCTAAGTTGAGCCTATTTTCTCCAAATTTCAATAGATTTGTTCCTCCTCTAAAAGGAGAAGATGATCAAGTGAAGGCCTTAGAGGCCTGGAGGAGTGAATTCGACAATAAGATGCCTAGTAACGAGGCATTCATTTTAGTATCGGATTTAGATTTGGAAGGCTTCAATAAGATTTTGGATGAAGCTTTCAAAGCGGAGACTAACATCAATAAATTCCTAGTGCAAACCGAGATCCATCGATAATCATGTAAAAAGAAAATGTTGTCTTCACTATAAACTGAGATCCGTCGATAAACATGTGAAAAGTAAGATAAGCTGACACTTGTCCCAAGCATTACGTTCTCATCGAGAATGTAATTTGTGTGTCACCTGATGACTCTGTCTTCATACACTGAGAAGTGGGTAAGCATTTATTACACCACTTAGGGAAAAATGTCTATAAATAGCCAATGGAAGAGCTCATTATTCACAAAGCGATTTGAGTGAAGAAGCAGAGTGAAACCAGAGCACGAAGCAACCAGATTGTAGAGTGACTCCAACATGATCCACAACACTTAGAAAGATTCAAAACAACAATAGAAGGTTGAAGTAAGTAACAGCATTCACCGAGAACTTTGTTTTTATTTACGGGAAAAGCCCTAAATTTTTGAAATCATGGCAACCACGTCCCAAGTGACTAAGATGAAGAATGCAAAGGAGAATAAGGTTAACTTAATCAAGAACACTACGTGTGAGGAACCCAAATACAAAATTTTCCTAGAGGTTGCCTCGCAACCCGACAACTCTGGAGCATTCTCTAGAATTCCACCTAGGTTTTTATTGATTGAGGATTTTTTATCCTACATTCACTACAACATCACCAAGATCGGAGATCTTGAGATTGAGAAAGCTTACAAAAATATTTTCAAAGATGGAACAATCAAGGATGAACATAAACACATAGAGGTAAAAGGGTTCACAAATGCCCTATTATTCCTGAAGGAATTCAAAACTGAATGGATTCGGTTAGTGCTAAGCAGAGTGTATGACCGAAAGATGTGGCTAGATGAGCCAAAACTGGTAACTAGGGATGTTATACACATTGTGACCGGTTATCCTATAACTGATAAGGCAAAGTCACTCAAACACCCTCCTCGCCCTGACATTGAGAAGACTACATGAGCAATATGGGATGGAAGAGGATTGAAGGTGACCACCATCACCAATCCTGGAATGAAATTTGGAGCATGTGTCTTAGGATACAAAATTTTCCAAGCCAGTAGGATGAACAGTATTGTATCCAGAGCTATAGATACTGCACACAAAATGTTTAAGAAGGGATTGTAGTTGGATCTATCAAAACTCTTGCTGAAAAAGTTAGATGAGAACATGAGGACAATCAGGTCTGCAAAGTCGGATTCATGTAAGTTTGGATCACTTTTAATGTGCATATTTTTCTATTTCCAAGACTTCTTCCCATCTATCAATAATGTCAACTGGGTTACTACCCAACCAATGACAATTCAAATCAGTGAATTCATCAAGGCACTAGGTGACAACTTCACATCAGTTATGGATGAATACTTCACTGGATTTAAGGATAGAATGCAAAAAATAATGAGAATACCAGAACAACTGGTAGAAAAGTATAAGACTGATATTTATTTCATGGTGGACACCGATACCACCTTAATCAAACTATTTGTACCGAGGACAGCTTCGTTAACTCTACTTGACTATGAAATCAACATAGATCAAGCTACCAATGTCATTGAAGCATTGTTGAATGAACCATTGTACAAGTCACAACCAAGGTTTGGAACCTATGAGGAAGCCAAGAAAATAATAAAAATAGGCTTAGTTGTGAAGAAAATTGATAAAAAGAAGGAGAAAATGGTAAATACTCTTAAGAAGTTGTCAGTTAATGAAGAGGAAATTAAACAGACAGAGGAAACCAAGGGACAGTCACCCTTCAATGAAGCTGAAGAGGTTAGTGACTCCTAATATATAGAGTTTGATGCACCACCCCTGCCCCTGAAGAAGCCTAGAACAACAGCTGCATCAAGGACAAGAAGTAAAACTGCAAAGTTAGACTCACCACTTGTCAAGAAAGGTCAAGTAAGGACCTATAAAAGAAAGCCTCAAACCGAGAAGACAATAGCAACCAAGAGGAGAAGGAAATTGATACTAAGTAAGGAAGATATTTAACACTCAAAACGATGAATTTGTACAAGCAGAGAAGAGAAAACTTCCTAGCACCATTGATGAATTTTGTGATTAAATCATCTCATCGGGTACTATGACCGAGCCTAAGGTTAGAAAGTGGTTAACACTGGATACCGAAGATCAGAACAAAATTGAAGAAGCCATCATACAAGCAATGTGCATATTCAAATATGTACTATTAAATTTTGACAAGATGATGCCAAAAGAACTCTTAGACAGGCTATCAGCAAGGTGGACATATGCCTTGAAATCTAAAAAAGGGATAAGGGAAAGATCTCTTAATTTCATTATGCCATCTGAATCAAAAATGGAAGAAATCAAATAAATGATGGAAAAGCATACAAAGAAGTTCTCAGCCAAGATGAGAGCCTACAAGGTCTTAGAGGGAAAACTTATGGAGCTGGATAAAGAAAGTAAACAACACTTGGAGGAAAATACTCAATCCTCCTATCGAGGATACAAGCCCTAAGAGAGTGTTAGCTCTCACCGATAAGCCACAAAATGATGACACTCAGACTAAACCGAGCCCACAGAAAATTCTCATCAATGATGCAGAGGATGTCACTGCAAATGAATTGGAAACTGAAGCCAGCAAAGCTATGGATGAAATAACACAAATTTTTCAATCATTGGGAGAAGCAAAAGATGTCACAACCAAAGATGTGACAATCATAGATATAATCGAGGATCCTACCAATGAGGTAAAGGTAGATGAAGATGTCACTTTTTCCACCGAAGAAACCAAGGAACAGGACACAACTACAGATACTGCACAGGTGAAAATACCAAAACAAATCTCACTATTGATACAAGCTATCAATATTATCTCGGAAAAGGAGAAGTCATCTGAAAAAGATGCAAGCATACCCGAGGATAAGGGTGAAGAAGAAAGGAAAGAACAACTGATAAACAAAATGTTGTAGATGGAGAACAAAATGTAACAGATGGATATCACACCAAAAAATATGTAGAAATGAAAGATAAAGGTGAAGAAGATAACACCGAAAAATATGTAGAAATGAAAGATAAAGGTGAAGAAGATAAGCCAGATGATGCCACTCCTAAGGACACCAAAGGAGATGCTGCAGATAAAGTTAAGGTTGATGTGGAGACGTCCACTCCTAACCAATAGGAAGAGACTCAGCATTAGGAAAAAGGCAATACACCGACGATGCCTTCATCTAGCACATCAGACCAAGAAAAGGAACATGCTATGGTGTTGCATATAGGTGCATCCCACTCCACTTCCGAGAAGAAGAAGACCAAGAAGAGAAAGCTGCAGGTAACACTCGATGAAATAATTGAGATACCTAAATGTGATGCTTCTACATTATATTATGAATCTCTCCAAGAGTATGGAGAAATATGTCAGAGAAAAGATTTACAAGAAAGCTTAGGAAAGAGAACAGGGACTCTTTAGTGCTGGAAACCACAAGAGATATATTAAACCATATAGTTCCTGACATAGACATTGATCAAAATGCCCCCATCCTTGATCAACTTTCCATTCTAACCGAGGCCATCACATCTCAGAATGTGGATGCAGAGAAAGCTATAGAAGAATGAGAAGGGCATAAATATCAATACAAATTGACCAATAAAATCATCCAAGAAGTGGCAGAAAACAAGGTAAAGATTTATGAACTTGCAAATGAATTAGATCCAATCATTTCAGAAGTTATTGCCTTAATACAAAAGTTGTGCACTTTAGAGAAATTCACTAAGGAAAATAGTGATAAGATTGCACAAATAGATTTTGATCTAAATGCAAGTGCACAAAGTCTAACCACAAATGACAATGAAATCAAATTGCATTATGAAAAGATAATGGAATCCAAAAGGTTGAGACAAGAAATTCTAGAGCGAGGATCCAAGTTCAAAGATGAGGTAACCGAGCTCCAAGCTCTACTTTTACTGAATCTCACACTACTACAATAGCATATGACTTCGGCAAGATAGTTAATTGCCACCCCAGAGATATCTATAGAAGACAGCATCTATGATATGCATGCCTGAATCACAGTGGAGAAAATAGCTCTTGAACACCTTAAGGAGAAATGGGAGAAAATGATGGAAGACATGCAGAATTCCCATTCCCATATTTTTGATAAGTTGTAAGTATACACCTTTGCCCTTACTATCAAAAAAGGGGGAAAATGATCATACAGTACAGGGGGAAAATGATATGATAAAAGGGGAAGATAAGGTGAAAAAGGAGAATATTATAAAGGCAAGTGTACATACATGTACATATATTATACTGAGGCATATACATAGGGGGAGTCATAAATTGACTAAGTGAAATATATGGTGTATATACTAAAACATTTTTAGTTTTGCACATGTCAATTTTTTGATACTAATGTCAAAGGGGGAGATTGATGACATATTTTTCCATTAGCATGAAAAAGAAAACATTTTTTAACCGTCGGTAACACCAACACCGAAAGACAGGTTAGTGCAACCCGACAGAACAAAAGTCTACAATATAAATCGACGACACAATTTACAAAGTGCAACCCGAAAATATTGAAGTGGAACCCGACGAAGTAAACCAACAGAGGAACCCAAGAGTACAATGTAAACTGACAGAGTAGACAACAGAGGAACCTGAAAGAGCAAGGGAACCTGACAGATAGTTCACAGAAGGAACACCGATAGACAAACTACAAAGCAACCCGAGCACCAGTCTACCGAGAGATAGTTACATTTCTGAGAAATGTGGATCTAACTTGCATGTCAGATAAAACACTTGTGTTTTATATTTAGATTTTTGATTTGATTTAAAATCACTTCTTGAGGGACAAGCAATGTAATTTTAATTGTTTTAATTTGTCTAACTAATTGAAAACATGCAACTAGGAGATCAAGATCAAACTGTAAACCTTTGATCATAGAGTTATCTTTGTAATACGTGAAACTTAATTAGGTCAATCTATTGTATAAATAGATGTGTAATCATTCAAAACATATGGATGTGAGGATGATAGTAGTCAAGGAGCACATCTATGGATCAAACTAAGAGTTTCAAGAAGAAGAATAGAAAAAGATGAAATAGGTTATCAAGAACCAAATTCAAGGCTACCGAGCAATAGAGGTATTAATCAATCACAATAGGTGATACATTGTACATGTGAATTTAATGGATCTGTAAATCAGAGATTATAGATTTCATATACTCTGGTCAATGAATATTTTTGACTACATTCTAACAAGTGTAGCAAATAGAAGAAATCCTTTGAGAAGGTGGATTTAACAATCCTTTTGTAAACCTCTTAACTGAGTGCACACTAAACAGTGTTGCTAAAGCTCTTAACAGAGTAGACCTTAACCAATCTACATGTTACTCCTAACAGGGTAAGATCATCAGAAATGATCAAACTTGTAAGCCTTAACTTGCCCCCTCCATTCTACAGATAGTGAAGTTTTTGTGGGTGTCATCCCGACTGCAGTTTTTACCTTCTAATAGGAGTTTTCTGTGTTACCAAATCTTATGTCATGTGTCATTACATTTCATGAATATTTCTATGAATTTTTACATGCAATTAAGTTTATGAATTGATATTACATGCATAAAGATAGAATAATAGAGATGGTTGGTAATACAAGCAATTGATTACATAAAGGTTAAAGGTTAATTGACTAAAAAATTTAGAGGTACTGATTCACCCCTCCCCTCTCAGTACACATACTTCCCATTATTTCCAACATGTAATTGGAATTTTGAGATAATATAAGTTGATTTTGATATATCTTGTTGTGTTGTTGTTGTTTCCGCTGTGAGTGTTGGTTTGGCTGCAAGTTTGGACTGTCCATTCTTAGATCTTCTGAGCTTGACTGCATCAGTTTGAGCCTGACATTTTTATGTGATCGCATCTCTTAAATCTTTCATTGGAGGTTGTTCTTTAAGATTTGGGTCCTGACCTATTTGGGTGTAAAATATTTACTCATTTCTTGGGGAATGTAATCTTTTCAAGGCTGACTTGATGTTGCGATGGCTTTATAAGATTATGGACTTGTTTCTAAGGAGAAGGATGATCTCATAAAATTATTTGGCTTAGCTTGGGTAGGATTTGAAGGGTTTTGAATGTAATCAGGCATGTGTGCTTGGCATCTATGACTGGCATGTGAAACAACATGTTGCAAATCTGTTTTAAATGATTTTTCATGATAATAAAAGGTTGAATCTCTTATTCTATCTATTTTTTCTTGTTTCCTTTCATTGTGTAAGTTGGTTGCAAGGGTTGGACCGATCTCCTTGAGGTTTCCCCATCCTTGACTGCATCAATATATATCATATTCCCTATGGTTTTTAATCCAAGATTATTTGCATGAATTAAAATTGATTGCCTATCATAGTCTGTCATTGCCTTGTATTTCCATTGCTTTCACATGGTGTCACTTTGTCACACATAGAGCTACTCTTAGCAAGAAATGCTAAAGAAAGAACATAATATTTTCTTACACAATTTCCTTCAACATCTCTAAACAATAAAAGTATGGGCTATTATCTGAAAAAATAAACTTATCCTTTAATAAAAATAGATCCTTGACTTTTATATTATCCTCATTTTATCAACACTTTGACCAGTACAATTTTCTATGGTATTTATCATCTTACAATGTTTTCAATGTGGTTCAACTAAATGAAATGCCCTTGTCGAGCCTCTCCTAACACTTCATGAAAAAAGCATAGGAACATAAGATACATCTAAATATGGTTTAGAAAACCAATTATATTTGGTGTGAATTAAAAGAGTCTAAATGCGTGAGTACTCCTCGCAATGGAAGGAATCACCACCAAATATTATCTATGAAAATTATTTTGCAGTTGAATGCTCAAACCAAAAAGACTTTGTGTGCACAACAAATAATGAGAAAAATGAAGCCTCTAGCTTTGGAGCATGACACGGTTACAGTAATATTTTCATTTCCAAAGTCCACAATGAATATATTGCCTAGCATAAAATATTAATTTTTCCTTCTTACAAATTTGCGCAGACAGAAAAGGCTAAAGTTGTGCAAGAACATTGGATTGCACAAAGAGTTACTGACTTTTACTGACTTGGTGTTGGAAGGAGGCGGGAATAATATTCATGCACTTGATTTCCATTCTTATCACATTCATGTCTTCATCACAAAGTGCTCCATTCTCATCTCAAACCTCTCTTCATCACAGGCACAAGATTGGTTATGCTATGATACCAGTTGTTATGAAAATACGTAAAATATTTCTTTATTTCAATTGCAAAGATATTACATTTGATATGCATTTTATAAAGTGGTGAAGACGGTAGAAGGTAGTTAAAAAGTTTAACCGCACGGAAACTACCTCTCTACCTATCTACACTAATCAATGTTATACATTTACTAACAATGTAATGCATTGCAGGGAGGATTTGATAGATTGCATGTCTAAGGTGACTCCTCGGTCATAATTAATGCTTGTATTAAAAGACAATCTTCTTCTTGACAACTCACCTACATACTTAAACAAATTTGGAAACTCTTAGACATAGTGCAAGAAGTGAACTTTTCCCATACACTCCGAGAAGGTAACAAAGTCCCAGACATGTTGGCGAATTTGGGGTGTGATGGGCTCATGACCTCAGCAATCAACTCAATTGAGCTCATTGCAATGAAAGATGACCTCCGAATGCTGATTAATGAAGACAAATCACTTGACAGTAGCTGAAATTAATTGCCACTGCAGTATCTTATGGCTCCATACATCCACGCAAATTCTAGGCAAGTGAATAATCGTAAATGCACTCACCATAATACCATAGGGATGCGTGGAGGTCTACGAACAGGGATGTAATTAACAAGGATTATCGAAGGTCAGTAATCACATGTCAAACACATGGATCAACTTAATTCACGCGTGCAAGCTAGATTATACGAGAGATATTGCATTGAATGACACAGAGTATAGAATCGATCAGATTGAATAATTTTGGAATCCGTAAAAAGTTGAGGTTGTCTATTTATAGAAAAATCATTGCACTATGGAATAACACAAGCGTGAAATGGCGGCTCTAGTTGAAGTATGCATGCGATGTGATTCATGCTCCAAGCTTCACAGGGAGGTGTTGTCGAAGAATTACAGGATCTGGTTAGCACCGAGGCTTGATGAAGAGGTTTTTCCTGCACTTATCACTGACCCTGTCCTTGAGAGTATGTTCATTGCACAACCGACCTTCATCAAATAGGCGATAAAACAAGTAATTGGGGATGAACACCTAATTCGCACCCTTCCCAGTTAGTATCAATATTTCTCTCTAACGCAATGGATTTGATGCAGTCTGTGCACTTAATTGAAATTATTGCATTTAAAGTCGTTCAAAAACATTTTTGGATTGGGAATAATCTAAAAAATGTCATGAAACACTATGATCTTTGGAGTGGCCAAGCACTTGTGGGGGGTTTATTTTCATGTCATCAATTATTACAATTTCATGATTTTCTAGCAACATGCGACGGGATAAAACGCATGCTTGACAGCCAGAATGCTAAGCATTTGAACAATGTTCTCAAGGTTACTGCGAGGGTGCTTGGAGTGCAGTTGGAAAGTAGGGTGAGAAAGACTACCGGCACTCTGCTGGAACTCCTAGGGTTGTCGAATCCCGCATCTCCAACACGTGCTCACTCCAGTCGACTTCCAAAATGGATGTCATCGGGTCATGGCAATGAATGGAACATTTGGGAGGAAGGCGAAGCGTCAGTTGAAATGTCTAAAGATGCACATTCTCACCGATATGGTAGCTTCGGCCACCAACATGGAATTACAGATGCAACAACACAACAAACCCTACCTACAGTTGTTGGCGACACCGACTGGGAAAAGATAGCTAGCCCGAAACACGGGAGTGGATGGGGTTTGCATCCCTTAATTACTTCAGGCTCCGCTGAGAAGGAAGAGATGCCTCATGGTTCTGGGTGGGAAATGCCCAATTTTCTGGGCAAATCAAATGAAAGGAAAGTAGGGTGGCCTTTGCACCCTCAAATCAGGTTTCAAGAAAATGACTCCGCTGCGATGGAGGAATGAAGAGTCAAAATTGGGTCACAGATTGTATGCCAAAAGCGGAAATTAGGGCAAAAGTTTTTGTAGTGTATCAATCGACTATGTCTTAAACTTTTGTGCCCATGTGGCAAATACTGTAGTTCGGGTATTTTATTTAAAATACATAATTTCTAAATGTAGTTGGATCAAATTTTGTACCAGAACCAACCAGCAGAGCCAATAACAGGGTTAACCGACAAACAAAACCGATGAGCATAACCGACGAGCAGAATCGATCAGAACAGATTTTGTTTTAGAACCGACGAGCATAGCCAACCAGATGAACCGATGAGCATAATCGACCAGGATAAACCGACAAGCATAACCAACCAGTTGAACCGATGAGCATAACCAACTAAAACAAATTTTGTATCAGAACCGACAAGTACAACTGACCAATACAACCGATCTGTCTCAAAAAGTTGGAAGGTGTATAATGAAATATTGTTCGATGTTGTTAGATGGTGACTTTGTATTCAAATGAAATTACCCGTATATTTTGTATTGCCACAACTTATGTTTGCTATATTGTATTTGAGCAAGGATTATGGGTTTTCTTGCTGGTTCTTTCCCGGATGAGCTCTTGAACCAGCTTATATTATATTAATAAATATATTCAGTGGCTAGTCCACTTTTGCTTTAAAAAAAAAACAATGTAATACATTATACTAACAATATACTCTAATATTTCTAGCTATAATTCACTAAATACATATGTAACATCACTTTTAGACCACTTTTCTAAGAAAATAAAATTATTTTAAAATTTTAATGTTCTCATAACTCTTATTTTTAGATAATATCAAAAAATCTATAACAACTTTTTTACAAATCCATAAATGCAACTTTCTAGAATATAAGTATTCCAATATTTTAATTAGTATTTATGTTCAATTTATTAGATTTTACCAATTGTAGGTTATTATTTAAAAATAATAAAGTAGATTTTTAACAATATGATGCATTAAATGAGTGATTTCAAGTGAAAATGATATATTTTTTTTAAGACAAATAAAGATGTGATTTTCAATAAACAAAACTTTCAAGATTTATTAAAATAATTATCAAATAAAGAAAAATAATAGATACATTATACTTTGATATTATCAATACAAAATAAAATTTACTAATATAAAAATCTACAATTCATTGATCTTCATATTTTAGCATTTTATTAGCAACTAAATTATAGTGTCAATTTTAAAAAAAAAATACTTAATTTTTTAAAATATCTAATTAAAAATTACACTAAAAATATATATTTTATAATTTATTCATTTTTTAAACTCAAAACTTGTATCAATTTCTAAAGATGTAATTAAAACATTTAGGTCAATCTTTTCTATTTCCTCCACAAAACTAAGAGATGGCTTTGGATTTTTACCCATGTAATGATTTTTTTAAATATAGAAACTCACACATAGTTATACTTAAAAGAATTCTCATATTATCTAAAGATATGTAAAAGTCAATAAAATTCTACCAACAAGAATACATAAGTTTCACATGACATAACTTTTTTAAAAGTCCCCACTTAACCAAACAATGAATCATTCTAAAACCTACACATACGTGATTAATCTCAAGGGTTGTCATGGTCAATTATGCATATTTCTTCTTAAAATGTGTGGAGAGTCCTACTCTCTATCTTTGGATATGAATAATAATCGATCAAAAAAAATCTTGTATTCCTCCAACACGGGTATCCTTCATAAGATGACCAATTAAAGATCTCAATCTAGAAAAGTAGCATAAATAGATAATTTCTATGCTAAACCCTCTGATTTCAAAATCAAGGATCAAAATGAAGTGATTTAGATGGTCTACAAATGTGTGGAAGATAGTTAATTGGTCATCCATAAGGCATATAATATTTTTAGAAGATAAATTATATTTAAAAAATTAGGCTAAAAACCTATAAAAATGTTAAACCATATATTTATTCTTTGATTAAGACAAGGTTTCGAAGGGAACCTAAAACCCTTTAAAACCAAAAAATGCCAACATCAAAAGAGAAGAAAACTAAACTTGGTAGCAAACCATCAACAAAAAGATAGGAAAATAATTAGAATAGGGTCATAGACTAGAGCCACCCTATTGTAATTCTTTGAGGATTTTAGCAGCCTTTGTATTTTTGTCAATCACTTGATCATGAATATTTATAACCTTGTGGATAATCTAGGACTAATCACTAACAACTTTTGAATGGAAATGGGTACCAGTTGAGGGCTCCTATAGACTAACCAAACTTGTTTTACCTTGATCATCAATAGAACCTATATGCTCACAGATAGTGTTGGCACCTTGAAGCATAAATTTTCCTTTTTATAGTACCCTCATTGAAGACTTGGGCTTTCTCATTAAGTATCTTAAGGCCAGTTATACTACTCTAGACCATCAACCTTCTACTAGAGACGATTACCTTGATCTTGTGTGCTTTCATAATGGTTTCTTCTAGCATCTTAATCTTTTCCTCTGGATCCTTCTTCATGGATTTACAATCCTTAGCAACTTCTTGAACAAGAACCAATATTTTGTTGCAGCTAACCTTTTCTGACCCCTGATTTCTAGCATTTTGAAATTCATTTAGCCTACAAGTCAAAGAATTTACATTATCCTTAATTAGATCAATTGTGGAAACAATCCAATTTAGCAACTTGGCTTGTTCATCGGCAGTATTCTTGAGAAGCACCACCACACTAGCAGACTCATTTATAGGAGCATAATAAATATCCTTAGTAACCTCAAAAGGGATCTCAATATATAACTCACCATCAACCTCCTAAGGGACCACATTATCACATTGGGAACAAGTAGGCTAACCATCCCCTTCTAAATTTGTCGTGAGTTTTACTAAGCTAGGCTACTTTGTATTAGGGTGGGTCAAAATCCTATGCCCCTTTGTTCTCATAAAAATCCATACAACCCCTTTTCACCTTCTTCCCCTAATTGCCTTTCTTATCCTTTAGGATTTCAATGAATCTCCCTCTTAAAAGATGGGCCTTTTTTTCAACCCTAAGAAGGCTGAGGGTATAGGAATCAAGGACAGACTCCACATCTTAAAACTATGGACCAAGGAGGCATATTCCTCATCATCACCATCAATATTATAACCATGTTACTAGGTGGGATAAGATAATTTTATTTCTAGAGCCTATATTTCTCTTCTCATTCAAATTCTTTTTTTTCCAAGTTGGAAATAGGCCTCCCCATTCATGGGGGCACCATTTGGGTCAGTGGACATATCATAATAATGGACATGGACATTTTGGGAAAACTTAATATTCCTCTTAGGTTGGGAGGACTCAAGGGGGGTGGAAACATATTTAGCATACTCCATAATGAGTATAATAAGGCCCTTGTGTAAAATAGAGGAATTAGCATTCTTTCTATGCTCTTTAAGGCCAACACAAAGAGGATATAGAAGATAAAATAGAAAGAAAATAATATGATTATGTCAAAATGATTAAGAAAAAGGAAATGGTAGTTAATTAGATTGGTAAATTTCTCACCAATGGTGAAATATCTCATAATGACTTCAACAATCTCCACCCATGGGGGTTTTATCATACCCCAATCATAAACATGTGCCTTATTCTTATTCACCTTCTCTCTTTCATTATCCTTAAAGAACAAGGTCATTGCCTCCAAATATTTATAATTTCTTTAAAATTTATTTCCTTCCACAAGGATACCTATCACTTCCAATATGAGATCCTCAAAGATGATGATCTCCACCTTGTAATTTGTTGAGATATCATTTTTCTAATCGTTCACAAATTCCTCATAATGAATGTATCATAGCCATGTAGTTTCCCAAGTAATGAGTGACCCCACCAATGGATAGTTTTCCACAAATAATAAGTTCATTCTATCATTTCTTGCAAGATTTGGGCTCAAATATATATTCTCCTCACTCATGATACGTAGGGGACCACTCTCAACACCACAAAGTGTAATGAAAGGCACAAGACTAGGAAAACGAAAATCTCCTATAATAAAAAAAAATAGGGGATATAAGTAAAGTTAAAATCACCCACAAAGTGTGAGAAGATAGACTCGACAAGGCATGCAGTAACAATGAGCAACAAAGGCATGATAAAATTGCCCAAAAATATAGTCAAACAATGAGATCTCATGATAACAAAGGCCTAGATCATATCCCAATTCCCAATGAAAGGAAACATAGGATAAATAACCATGATGCAATATAGGACTATTGCTCTAGAAAGTACAAGCATCATTATTCAATAAACATTTAAATTCAAGGGGAGTGATATAGTTGGCACTTGAGAAACAAATAAAGTCCTTAGAAAACCCTAAGTTAGCAAAAACATCAACCACATAATTCCCTTTCCTATAGATATAGGAGATAATACATTCATGAAGGGAACTAATCATATACAAATAGTCAAGAATAATGACCTAGATAGACCAACTGGACATCTAAATCCCCTTTAAATAGTTCACAATGTTAAGGGAATCACTCTCAAGCAACACCTTTATAGAACCTCCAGTAAGGGCCATTTTTGAACCAATGTATGATACTTTGGCTTCGGTAAAGTAATTTATCTAGTTTTGAAAGCAAGAGTCGCCACTGAAACAACCCTACCATTGGGATCATGAATGAAATGCCACATCAACATCATTTTTCATCAGTACAACAATCAGTCCAATAAGCACTACAAATCAATCCAAGCAGTGGATAGGTTGACCACGTTATTTTTTAGGTTAGACAAAAGTTTAACTTCTTGATGTTCGTTCATACCTATTTTTCTATACTTCAACTGTAATATTGTACATTTTAGTATATAAATAGTAAAAAAATTCCCCACACAAATAATGTCGGATAATATGATATGTTTGACTGGGCCCATCACCATTTATATTTCCATATTTGAAGTCAATTTTTAAATGACCATATCTTGGTCATTTTTGCTCTTTTTTAGTGCATTTTTTATTTGGGGTAGAATTTCATACTCTACACATTGGTGCAAGTGGTTTATGATCTCTATTTATTAAATTTTCCAAAAAAATGCATAATCTCATTTTTGCAACTTCCAAGGCTTCATTCAGGCTCATAAAGACTCCTTTTAGGGTACAATATTTTTGAAACTGCATAAATTTTCCCGTATTTTACAATGGTGCTATCAGTTTATAGTGACTATGATAATAAATTATACTTTTAGAATTTGGCTTGTTTTTCAATTTTAATGCATAGAGCTTAGTTTGGTCTTTTTTATAGTGATCTAAGTCTATTATATCATGATGGTGGCAATTGTAATCACTGAAATGGAAAGTCCAAGAAAGAAAAAGAAAAAGAAAAAATTGTTAGGATTAAGTAATACTAAGAGCGGGGATGAATCACTATTACAACACTTTAAACTTAAACCAAGTAAATTACAACTTAACCAGATAATCGCTGAAATAAAAAGGACATAAACAAAAATAACACAACTCATAACAACATAAATTTGTTGTCGAGAAAACCTTGGCCAAGGGAAAACCCCAGTGGGGATGGTACCCAAAAATATGCACTAAAAGTATATTGTCCATGTTAGGAGACCTAGCCATGTTAGGAGCTGATTATTACATTAGTACATTTCCTTGTTAGAGGCATACAAAACCCTGTTAAAGGTATATTGAGCTCACTGCTCATACAATTAGAAATGATATTTTGTTGCAATGCTTTATCAAGAATGAACAATACAAGCATCTATTATGCTTAGATAGTTCCGGTTGTAGTTTGCATTACCATTTGACTAATTCTAATATCACAATGCATCTATATCCAACTCTTCGCATCCATACCAATCTATCACACATCCATCACATTCATCACTTCTCAAAAAGCTCTTCCTATATATGCATTGTTACATATCCAGTCGGCTTCCAATTACATCACAAAATAGAATTAATACTTATATAAAAAGTAATTACCAAGTCAGCAATCATACACTATCAAAACATAGGTAATCCACAATCCAAATCCAACATAGCACATTTGGACTTCACATTATACTCCCTCAATCATCGCAACTGTTCATCTGCCATGTATCACTGTTACTCTGTCTTCGTGTGTCTTCATCATAATGTAACTTACTGTGATCAAATCCAAAACATAAGCGATATTAACTAAAGATCACACAAATCCCAAAATAGCTTCTCCTAAGCTCGCATGTCTTCATTTGCCATATATTGTCTTTGTTGAACAAAACTGTACTCTTGTACCCTATAACTCTGCTTCCTGAACTTAGTCATTTTGTAATCCTTAATTCCAAAACTATGTTTCATGCCATGTGATCATCCATAATAGATGTGTTTCCATAAATAACAACCCTCAAGTGTTCCAAAACACTCCTGAATGAACCACTTGCCAACAATCTCTCTCTTTGGCATTGATGGCAACACTTAGTGAAAAATAACTAAGTGTCAATACAAAAAAAAAAGATATACACAACACTCTTTATATCCTTTACATATATCTTCTCTACTCTATACATTTTTCATATCTTCTATTGTCCCTCTTTGACATCAATGGAAAAGGTATATGAAAATGTAGAATATATAACAAAATTGTGTCACTGCTTACCAAAAATTATACCATCTTTAGCACATCTTGCAAGGATCTCTCCAAGAACTTTACTTCCTCTGACCAAGTCTTCACTAGTATCTGAATCACATAAATCAGCCCATTCAATGCAAAAGAAGATGTCTCTGCTGCCTTTAGCTCGGTAGGCATCTGTTCGGTGAGGGCCTACGATGTCTTCTCCATGTTAGAAAGATGGGTCTCAAGAATTGATAACTTAGGAGTGATTAAACTCTTCAGCATACCAAATCTTCCCACAACTCTCCCTTTCTCTATATCCAAAACACTTAGTTTGTCCAATATCCTAGACACTTCTCTGTCTAACTCCAATATAAAGTGTGAAGAGGTCTCACAAGTGTCCATCATCTTGTCCAGAGTTAGTCTGTCCTTTGCTATTACCTCCTCAATGTTTTTGAGATGTCTAATAGGATTTATACAGTAATTATATAACTTCCTTCCATGTGATACACAACTCCTTGCCTCAGATATAGTATTGTTCAATATGCCCAAGTCCCATGAGATAGACTTGCAAACTTCTTCGCGAGGTACTTCTTCTCTGCTTTCTCTTCAGAAATCTTCTCCAAGGACTCATAGTGACTGTCAAAGTCATCCAATACCATGTTTAAGTTCTCTTCACTGTCCTTCAATTGGAAAGAAAAATTTATAGATAGGAGTTTGTTGACAGTGTCAACTGCTCTTTCCATTACCCTTGTCTTCCTCTCACTTTTCTGCTCAGATCTCTCTTTCGCTTTAGCAAATGCGATGTAGGATAACTTCATCAGCCCATTCACATCCATATTCTCAACAATAGTTCTTAGAGTCTTATCTCCACTTTCCAACAATAAAGATGAAGAAATAGATGCATGAGTTTCTTGTTTCTCTTCAACTTTATTCACTGTTTCTTTTGTTGCCTCAGCTTCGCTCACTTTCTGCTCTTCTTTCTCTACCATTTCTAGAACAATGCTTCCTTCAATGTTGGTATCTTTCTCAAAAGTATAACTAATATCCTACAAGGTGTCCAAAGACATAGCCACACTAGAAACAAAGAAATATGGTTTCTTCACAGTACTCACAAATTGACTAGTTTATTCGCCCATTGATTTGTCTAGACTTATTTCTGTCATCCTTGATGACTCACCTTTTTCAATAGTTCTAGGCTTAGTAGCCTTTGGTGGTGAGGACTTCTCAGGTTCAGTACCCATCAGAACCTTATCCACATCCTTCTGTGTTTCCTCAATCACTTCATCATACCTTCTCCCCATTATCTTTACCAAACTTGACTTGGTTCTCAGCAAAGGTTTTAAAGCATTCAAGATCTTCTCCATCTCCTTAACAGAAACAACAGGTAACATGTCTTCAATTTTTTGTACTCTGATTGCTTCATCTTCTATCTGTGATAGTTTTTTCCTCGGCTCTAATTTCTCATAGAGTTCCTCGGGTATACTACCTTCAACTTCTAACAAGTTCTTAAAAGCAAGTAAGTGATTTATTATCATGTCTTTAATCAAAGTCTGATCAGATGCATGATACCTTACATAGAATTAGGACAAGGTATTAATTTTTCCTTGCTCTACTATTCTCTTCTCCAGTATCTTTATGTCTGGTTTCCAGAGATGTTTCACATCTGGACTCTTCTCTTCTACTTTCTTCTCTTCTCATTTCTTCTCTTCTCCCTTCTCTTTAACTTATGTCCTCTATCTTTTAGGTGGAGAGTCATGTTTAGTGGACATTGTATTCCTTCTGGGCAATTCCATAAGTTTCTCTTTTTGTGATGTTCTCTTTGGTGGTGTAGGTGTTGTTTCAGATATGTCAATCACAGTAGAGGGTGGACTAACTACATTCTCAACTTCTGGAGGTGGAAGGGTTGCAGGAGAAGTGTTGGCCAATCCATAAATGCTCTTTTTCATCTTCTTTCTTATCTATTTCATCTCATCCTTTGTTATACCAACCTTGGTTGCTATATCATCTACCAAGTTCTCTACTTTCCTCTTTCTTACACCTCTAGTCTGTTCTTCCCTTATCTTTGCTAACTTCTCTTCATAGGTGCCCCATCTTTCTTCAGATGGATCAATTTATGAGGATAGTATGTGTTCAACTTGCATAGTCAGGACCTCAAAACTGACTTCATATCCCAGAGGATAACACCACTTCATCCTAGGTTGAACTGCCTCAAAGAAAACACAATCAGTTTCAACCATGAAACTGATTGTATCTTTGTACTTCTCTACCACGCCTCAGGAATCTTCTCTCTTTCCTTCATCTGTCTCTGCAATATTTTGATCATCCCAAATAACTCACCATCAACAAATGTATTATTTTTTCTTCTATAGCTCTGTGTGATTTGAATTCCAGTGGGTTCACTGTCCTTCCAAGCTCTAGGGTGCATACCAGGAAAACTATCTACAATATGAATATACATGTGTATCAATAGAAATCCAAACTTGAATGCCTTTGACTTATCATTCTTAATTTTCTTTAAATTCTCCAAGAATTGTTGTAAAAGTATTTTGCCAAGGTTATATTTAATGTTTTCCTTAACCATTTTGTATGCCATCAAAATCACTCCTGCGGATACCAAGTTAGGTTGGTTGCTATAATATAGTTTGTATCCAATAATTTTTGAAACCAATCTGACATCTTTCTTAAATATATCATTGAAAATCATCACTCTCTTATCTCATCACGGATGCATTAGGGTTTCCACCTGTTTCTTTATATTTTTCTCTGCAACAGGAATAACTCCAGAATTATCCAAACCTATAATACTATAAATCAACTTGATGCATATCTTCACAGGTTGATCTCCAAGCTAAATGAACTAATCGTGAACTCTGCTCAGAATTATTTTAATCCATTCCTCTTCGTCAAATTTGTAAAGTTCATTCATCTGCATGATACTTAAATCTTCAAGGTGTGTGAACTCGGCTTTCATCTTTCCATATGCTCCGATCATGTCCTTCATCTCTGAATATATATCAAAGTCTCCTAGAGACTCATACTTACAATGAATGTAAGCCCTAATGTCTTTGACATGTAGAACGTCATAGGGTGTTTGCGAAAATGCACCTTCGGGATCAACCTCAATTGATTTGAATGGGTGTTTCTTAAACTTATACCTAGGCCTTTTAGGGACATCAAAAATCAATGGAATATCTATAATCAAATCTTCGCAAATGATCTCAATACCTTTTATCTACTGATTTTGTGAATTTCTTCTTCGATCAAACGCTCAACACACTTGCTTCATTGCTTCTTTCGCTATAATCTATGTTCTCCTTTGGGTATGTTATTCGAATGATGTTTAAACAAGTTCTTTTGATTAACCTTGTTGGTACTCTCAAATTTGGCAGAAATTTGGAGTGACCAATTTAAAAAATTTCTCTAAGGCAAGGTAACCCTAAAAACTCTTTAGAGAGGCCTAATTGGAGTGCAAGTAAAATGAGACATGATGATTTGTATGAGATACCAATTGGGGAACATGTGAAAAACTTATCATGGAGTAAATATAATGGGTCACAACTTTCAGATGTCAGATTTGATGTGTTTTGAAGAGGGTCATTTGGAGGTGTTCACTTAAATTTTCATATTGCACATTTCCTGATTATATCAAATGACCTACTTTGCAGGCTTGTATCTTTGGCCGGATTAAGTTTCATGACATAAGGATTATTTTGAGGTGTTGTAGGCATGAGAGAGAATCTCCATTTCCATTTTCAGAATCCTGTGAGTTCATATGATAGGTTTGCCCAAGCCATTTTTTTTTTCAATTAATTTTGATTCTCAGAGTGTAATTTGCAAAATTACTAAAGTGCCCTACTTTGAGGTCTTGTTGTTTGTGCCCGGTTGAATGTCATGGAAAATTGAATGCTCCCCTATTTTTTAGTCATGGAAATGTGCTATCATGAAAATTTTCAGACATGTGCCAATCCATCTGATTAGTTTGCTCAGTCGATTCCAAATCAGATTTATGCAGTTTCACTGTGTTCTAATTGAGAAAGTTTTAATCGGCTGACTTTGAGGATTAATATTGATTGACCAGTTGATGATCACAATAAGATAGTTCAAGCTTCGTATTCCTTATATGAAATTGAATCAATTCCTAGGGTTTTAGATCATGAGGCATTCATCTGATTGGTTTATGAATTCATATCCAAATGAGATTTATTCAGATTTCAATATGCACAGCAATGATTCTCTCTGAGGGATCAACTTTGAGGGTTAACACTTTGGTGCCAGATGAATATTTTAGAAATTAAGTTGATTCCCTATACTCTTTGTGTCCAATTCTATTACCAGGATCAAGGATTGAGACCCAAGACATAATTTGATATCTTTTTAAGGGAAAATCCAAAGGCATTTTATACAGATTGCCAATGTTGACGGAATTAGAATTGCAGAACAGACATTTTCAGAGGATTGAAGCTTTTTATTGAATGGTCATTTGAAAATGTCGGCTACGGATCTATATTCTCTATGTGTTAACGTTTCCCTGTATGCAGTGACAAGGTTTCAAGATATGGTTTTCTATTTTTAGAAGGGCTAATCCAAATCTAGTTATTCAGTTTTCAACTTTCAGTTGTATAACAATAATGAACTGGTCAACTTTCAACATAAGTATCGCTCAGAGTTGAAGGTATTTTTCAACTCTGCTTTGCGCTTGTGTTCACATGTTGGAAGTATAAAGGATGGATTGTTGTGATCGCCAATTCAACATTTATGGTCTTGCTTCATTGAAGGCCCTATTTGGGTTATTTGAAGGTTTTCTTGCTGGCAAACTTCTTGAGCTTAGACCAAGAGAAACTACATGTACAATTATTCAGAAACATAGAGCCTAAGGAAACACATTGGAATACAACTAAAAGGATTCTCATATATGTTAAAGGGACATTGAATTATGGTCTCAAATTTCAGCATTTAGAGGATAGTAGATTGGTTGGCTATACAGATTCAGATTGGGCAGGTTTTGCAAATGATAGGAAATCTACTTCTGGTTACAATTTTAGCCTTGGTTCTGCAATATTCTCTTGGAAGTCCAAGAAACAACCAGCAGTATCACTTTCTACAGCAGAGGCGGAATACAAAGTTGCAACACCAAATACAGAATGAACCTACCTTGTTGTATTGTGACAACAAGAGAGCTATACAAATGACAAAGAATCCAGTATTGCATAGTAGAACCAAACATATTGAGATACAACATCACTATATCAAGGAATTGGTTCAACAAGATTTGATAGAAATTGTATATTGTAGTACAGATGATCAAATTGCAGATATCTTTACAAAGGCGCTAGCTTGTGAAAGGTTCCAAAAGCTCAAAGATCTACTTCATGTTTTTCCCAATGGCCATTATGAGGGAGAATGAAAGCAATAGTGCCCATTTGGGCCTACATGTAGTCCTTATTGACTTCACAGACTGATATTAATAATGTGGTTGTATATATTCAATAATGTAGTTGATAATTACAACTCTTTATGATTGTAGTTGTATTGTTGGTGAATATGGTTGAATCCCGTAATGTCACGTCTTTTTTAGTTTTCTATATAATAGATGTCTTGCCTCTCATTTCATTAAGGCAATTCAGGGCTTTTGTATTTTGGTTTGTTTTGTGATCAGCAAATCACCAATTGTTTGATTCAATTGCCTTCATCTTGGACTTTGACCTTTAACATCAATTGTTAGGAATAAAAGACAAAAATCTAACAATTAGTTGCAGAATGATAACCAATGTCAGAAAATATAAAACCAAACAGAAGAGAACGCAAGACACAAAGATTTAACGTGTTTCACCCAATCCCTGGGATACGTCCACCAAATAGCAAGTCCAATCTTTCTATTATCCAGTTATTACAATCTGGTTGCAATAGGCAATCCCTTACAGCTCAATACCGTCGTAAGAAGCAAAAACATTACCTTACATAAAACCCTAACCCTAAGCCGATATATACAATCTTTATGTCGCTTTAGGGTTAGAATATGTCGACCCACAAATTAAGGCACAAAAAAAATTTTCATAAGTGTAAAACACTTTCCTGGATAATACTTTCCTAATCAGTCACCACAATATAACATCAATGACAAATAATCTAACACAAAAAAAAACCCTCTGCCCAACAATGGGATCAAAATTGGCTAGGCTATGATACCAATTAAAAGGAAACAATGTAAGTAGAAATAGCTTCCTACACTGATTTAAAGAGGAGAGTGCATTTTTTCGTAAAAACCTCAACAATTGCATTATAAAAATGCACATTCAAGTAACATGTAAACATATAAAATAGAAAATAAAATTATATCAATAGATTTACATGGGGAAAATCCTTTCTAGAGAAAATCCTGACACTCCAAAAGTATAATTCAATATATTATCAGTAATCAATTATTACAAGATAGTTGTAGATTGAATCTCTTTACAAGAACCCTCTAACAATGATGAAATTCCAGAAATGATTTTAATAGCATAATGCAACTTGCAAACAACTTGATCATCTAATACAAAATGCACAAGTATCCAATATATATAATTTATAATAAAAATAGGAGAAATTGGGAAGAGATTCCAAGGATTGCCACGTGGAAAAATATCTGAACCTTGCACTCTTGTTACTACTCTCCTTGACATGCAACGCCCTTGCATGTAAAGCATTGTCATGAATGGGTCTCATCTATCATAGCATTTTTTAATCCAACATCTTCTCAACATGCATAGCACCCCTTAAACATACAATGCACTTGCATGCAAACCCCTTACATGCATAGGCACTTGCATCAAATGGGCCCACCTATTATTAATCTATCATACTTGTTCTTGCATTATCATAATCTATCATATTAAATTTTGTCAATAAATGTGTCATGGTCAATCATGAGAACTACAAATGTCATTAAATTTATCTTCACATTTAGGTCCACAAAGTGAGATATCTCTTCCAATTTAAGATGCATGTCCTAATCATCTACAATATAGGATGTCAACTCCCTAAGGTAGGTCCCACAATGTGACATCATAGTTTTGACAAAATATCATTAACACAGGCATAAAATAATTAGTAAATCAAAAAATTATTGCTAGGACTCACAAAGGTTAAGAAACCTTAATCCCAACAATATGGAGATATAGAGGGAAATATATATATATATATATATATATATATATATATATATATCGCGAGAGAGAGAGAGAGAGAGAGAGAGAGAGAGAGAGGAGTTTCTCTTCCTCTATCTTCCTCTCTCCCTCTAGATACATGTCTTGCTCTCCCTCTTTGTAGACCTTTATATTTGTATCTCTATTACTCTAGAGAGAGAGAGAGAGAGAGAGAGAGAGAGAGAGATGGATGGATAGATGGAACCTACCACTTATCATGCAGTATATCGTGTGAATATAAAAGTCCTATTAGAGGAACATGTTCTACTTTCAAATGATAGCATTCATGAAATTTAGCAACCAAGTTAACTATTTCTTTCTCCATTCTAGGCCAAAAATATAGTTTTCTAATATATGATACATCTTCCTTACCCTTAGATGTCTTCAGTAAGAAGCATTATGAGCTTCTTCCATAATTACATTTCTAGATTTTGCAAAGTCAAGTACATAAGGCCCCGTTTGGTTGCAGGAATTAGAAAATGTTGAATTTGATCAAATACTGGAAATGGTCAAATCATGGATTTGATATTCCGATTTTTTGTTTTCGGAATATAGTTTAGACCATTTGGTTGACCCAGAATAACAGCGAGAAGATGTATGTCCTCCGTTTGGTTCCACATTTTGAAACTAGAATTGGAATTTATGTTTTTTTTTTCCCTTTTTGGCCTAGTTCTTTCTGAACAGCTTGTGATCGATGTGTTCCTGGAATGTCCTCGTTGAAAAAAGCAACGGGTTTTGTTCATCCACCATCTCTTTCATGGGCCCCATCACCACCTCTTTTGGAGGACAACATAAAACCGCCCACGATATCCTCACCTTCTCCTTGTTCACCAATCCTATGCAAAGCCCGCTCTTGTATTTCCTATTGCCCAGGATGGATCGAAACTTAACGAGTGTTTAAGTATTTTCACAATTAAACTCTACTAGGTCACCAAGCTAGAAGATGAGAGCACCAGGAATGCATTTAGCAGTGATCCATTTCCCCTTATTGAAAAGATGGAGGTCGGCACCATGTTATATATAATGTAGCAAAAATGTGAGGGCACTAATATCGGTGTGTGCTTCGACTCCCAAGGCGAGCTCTGGCTGAGAGCAACGCGGGTAATAATTGATCTTCAATTCCATCACCAGCAGTTGTTTCTTATTCTGCAGCAGACAAGATCAACTAATTATTCAGCTGAATCAATTGGATCCTAGTCCGTTGACCTTAACCAAAAGCAATTTAAGTACCATTTACGCATCTCCAAATCGAGCCATACCCCGGTGTTTAAGATCCTCCAGATACACCTAGATCAAAGGTAGGAGAGGCAGAGTCAGCTATCTCCATGAGATTCTCCTCCAAACCGAGCTCCGACAACAAGGCCCCCAAAAGAATGCTCGTCAGTGTCCGTGACTTCCTCGTATTTCGTCGGATGACCGGCATTGTTGGCAAGCTTGTTGCCTTAGCCAAATAGTTTTTCCAGCAGCCTGCAGGTGAGTGATGAGAGATTCGGGATACCGTGGTTGAGCAGCTACATGGCTCCCCACTCTCGGCTCGCCTCTGCAACTTCCCGCATTATTTTTTTTCTCTCCTCTTTGTTTCCTAGCCAGACCCCAAATGTTAAATTTGTCTACTCGCGGACCCGAAATGGTTTCAAAATGGGGATTGAAAAAACAGGAATTTGGCCCTCAAATTCCAATTCCACCTTTTCAAGTGGAAGATGTATATGTTGATTTTGGGTCAAAATGAGCATATACATCTCCCTCTCCAATTTCGTTTTACACTGCCAAACTGAGGATTTGACAAACTCAAAATTAGTTTATGCAATTCCAAGTCAATTCCCACAACCAAATGGGGCCTAAAGTACTCCTTGAAATCTCATTGATATGCTCCTCATATTTTGAAAATCTTTATCTAAACGTTTGTTCCATAGACTTTGCATTCTTCGTTTGCAAGGAAATGATAGGGTTTGCAACCACTACAAAATCTTTTCTTTGAATTTTGAAAAGTGTTATCACGTCATTTGTTTCATAAACCATTGTATTCTTCTTTTGCAAGGAAATGATAGTATTTACTACCCTTAAAAAAACATTTACAAACCTATAATATCTAGCTAGTCCCATATAATGCCACTCAATTATCGCCATATAATGCCACTCAGTTATCACCTTATTTTTATCAAGATTTATTGCAATAGCTTCAAAAGATATGATATGTCCCAAATATTGGATCTATTTTTTAATAAACATTTAAAAAACTTTCCATGTAACTTCTATTTTAGAAAACTAGGTGTTCATCATCCTTTGAGTAGGGACTAAAATGTCAGCTAAGAAAGCCATCACAAATTTGTCAAAGAAATAATGGAATACACTTTTCAATAAGTTCATAAAAAAATCTCCAAAGATTTGTTAACCAAAACGGGAACATAATTAACTTATAACAGTTATATCCAGTCCTGAATATTGTCTTTGGAATACATTCTTCCTTTATTTATAGAACACGTCTTAAAGGGGGCTAAACCCAAAATGATCTGTGGGGGACGCACACTAAATTGTACCCTCAAAATACAATTACTCGGCAAATGGACATGTATATTTAATCACTTGAGAGACGTAATTGTATAAATAAGATCTAGAAATCAAAATTAAGCTTTTACAACGTAAAAACAAAATTAGGTTTACAAAGTTGGAAGATGGACTTTGATAACATCAATCCATAAAGCTTTGAAAGAATATTTATACAGCAAATTTTCAAAACTATTTTGTTAAAAGATAACCACCATTTCAACCACATTATATCCACATAAGAGATGGTAGTAACATGGTATCCACATAAGAGGTGACAATATCCTGTGGCCTCTTATGGCATCAGAGAATATTGCATCCTAGTAATGACACATTGACAAGATGTCGCCGAGATGGTCATTGACTGATATTACAGTTGTCAAAAAATGAAATGAAGCAACTAAAACTTCAATAGTCATGCAGATATTAATATTCTTACTGTAATTGATATTTACTTTGTCTCTTAGATGTTTGTGCGCTATGTACTTAAAACCCATTTGATCCACATGCCAGGGAAAACTCCATTGAGCAGACTTGATTGTTAGACTGCAAGACAAGCAGCAAAAACAAGTGCTATCTGCTGTTTAGCCTATACCTGAACATGTAGCGTAAAACATAACTTTCTGTTGGTTTGTACTCTTTGGCTTATTACACAAATGTTTTAAGATCCAACAAAGGTATGTCTTGTCTTATCGCAAATAAATGCCAAAACATTTTGTGCAGTTTTCTGCTTGTGACAAGCTTCCAATTTGTACATGATTCCTCTTAATCCATAACATCACCAGCCATTATTCTGTAGGATTCACTGCACTGGAACTAATTTGAACTAAGCATAGCTTGGCATGACATTGAAAAAATGATAGATTTCGTCTTCATCTAATACTGCAACTTCAGTCTGACAAACAGAGCAGCAGACTGGCTTGAAAACTTCATCTTTTAAGTTTTCACTTGTAGTTTCAGGCGATTTGTCATCGTTTCTTCTGAATTGTCCCCTCGATAATTTTTTATTTTCTCGCTTTCTCTTACTACCTGCAGGCAGTCGTAATCTCTGGTTGTTCACAACTTTACAGTTGAGAACAAACATAGCCCTGTACTGAGTAACATATTTTTCATGTCTGACATCAAGACCAAAGCACAAAGACTTAGTATTAGGTTAAAATGCATCCAGATATCAAAATCAACATCAAATGAATACCTATTTAAATATGAGTATGCTTACTGGAACTAGCTATCAGCAATAGAAATATAACCTGTTTACAATTAATTTGACTCTCATGTAACTCTAATAATTTATTAACAATCAACACGGATTTTTTTTCACAAGAATCTCAAACAAATAACTAAATGGTTAAAATAAGGTCCAAAGTTTTGGACCTTCCAAAAAATAATGTCCAAACCTTTAGAACCTACAGGCAATAGAGATAATTGCTCAGAATTCACCTCTACACAGTGAAACACGGGGACGCATCTCCCCCCGCCCACAAAAAAAACCCCCAAGTTTCTGGTACGGGAGACGTCCCGAGGACTTCGGGACGACTTGGCGTCCCCCCACTGCCACTCAGCCGCCACTCAACCTCCACCGGAACGCGGGGACAACCAGGAGTCCCTACGATTTCTTGGGGACCCATCTCGGGGACGCCCAAGAGTCCCCTGAGCATCTCGGGGACTTCTGGAAGTCTCCTGTACCAAGCTATTTAAAAAGTGTATTTTTTTTATATTTGCAAACATAATATGGGCAGTTTATGAGGGTTTGTAGCTGCTATTGCATGCATTATTGCCTAAGTTACCGGGAGCGATTGTGCAGGGGCAGATGCATCCGGATGCTGATGCGCATGGAAGCGCATAGGGAGCATGCTCCCTCTAGATGCGTTTGGATGTGCATCCAAGCGCATCCGGATGCACCCAGATGCACAGTTTAAAAAAAAACATGAAAAAACTTAAAAATTAAAACTTCACTTAAACCATGAGTTTAAATGAGTTTTTTATTATTGTTTTTTTCCACTAAACCTAAAATGACCCTAAAAGGGGCCATTCATTGTTTTAGCATATCATTTTGTTTGCTATTTTTCTCTCTTCTCATTTGGTCTCCATTTCGGCATTTCAAAGGGCGGGTGATTATTTTCGAAGAGGATCGTTCGTGGGGTGTCAAAAAGCTTCACAAAGGAGGTATAAGTGTCTAAGGTAAGCATTTGACCCTATAGATGCTGATGGCCCAAATATTGTAGAGCGATTCAACTGTATGGATTTACAAATCTTATAGTTGAAGTTGCATATAGTTGAAATAAGTCTGATTGCTTGTATTGAATGATTGCATTAGGTGATTGTTCACTTAGAAAATCTGTCTGTAGCTATAATTAAATGAAGAGGCCTAATTGCTGCATATCAATTCCCTCTGAGTGTATGTATTGATGGGCAGAAGCATTATGTTTGAATCTGATTGCAAATTTTATTGTGATTGATTACTTTACTCAGTAATTCCATTCAATGTCCTAAGAAGGATATTTCAGTGGTATCAAAGCCAAAATCTTGCCAGCCTGTGGGATGCGGAGGTTGTTTATAGAATGGAAGAAAGGGAGATGCTAAAGATGATTCCAGACTTGGAAGAAAGGGATAATGAAATTGCAGCTTCTACAATTGCCAGATGGTATAACAGTTATCAAAGGATGAAGGATCTTCTAACATTTCAAGAATATCAAAGTCTGTCAAGGTTGACTATACCTGTGACTGAGAATGTTATCAGAATTTTTTATGAGTACTTAAGTGTACCTGAGGAGGTCAAGGTTTACCGAATCTTTTGATAGGTACTACATTAGGAAAAGGAAATAAGTGAATTCAGAATTAGAGAGTTGTCTCAAAGGCAAGTTGGATGCAGAAATTGAAATGAGTGATAAGCGTAAAGAGCCAAAGCCAGTTGGAACACCCCTGAAAGAAGAAAACTTCGAGGACAACATTGAAAAAGGGGGATTGGTGAAGAAAGAGGAAAAGCCTGAATCAAAACAAAATAAGTTGCTAAGGAGGTCATTAATGAGCATGAGTCCACGAATTTTGAAGGACAGACAAAGATAGAGCAAAAGATTGATGAAGTCTTGGTGGACCGGACCATGCTTATTGAGCATGAACATGCCAAGGTAGAAATGAATGTCCCAGTCCAAATAACATACACTAATCAGTCTAAGAGAGAGGCATTGCAGCAAGTGATTTACTTCAGAATTGCTATGTTGTGGAGGATGCCTTAACTGACCCTAATATCAAGATTATAAGTAACAATAATGATTGTATTGAACTGAACTCCCCAAAAATATCTAATTTTAAAGGTAAGTACTCTCATTACTTCTACTCAAGTTATGAAACTAATAGCACAGATCTATTTCAGCTTTACTATCATGAAAAGCATATATTCAATTTGGAAGGGTGTATCAATTTCGCTGTCCAAAATTGCCAATATATTTCAGTTTGGGATCCAATGATCATTCATCATGGATAGGGGGTATTCAAAAGGGTGATTTTGGGCCCTTAACTCTTGCAACATTAACAGAGGGCTCAGCATATTGTTTTGATGGAAAAAAAGACATTATCATGTCCACTGTTAGAATCAACAAAATTGGTTTGCTTTCAGATAGGAGTCATGCAAATACTGTTTTAATGTATGTATGTTTCTGTCTGAGGACTAGTGGAATTAACTCCAAGTGGGAGGAGTTGGCAAATAATGCAATTGAGAGGAAGTTCTTTTTAGATCCAAAAATAGGCAGTGAAATGGTGAGAGCAATAAGAAATGTAGTGGTCCAACTTAATGATCCATCAAATAAGGATTCTATCTTACTCAACAACACAGTTTGAAAGGTTACATTCAGTAATCAGCTTTTAAAAAAATTTACCAAGGTAAAAGATTTTTATATGCAAAAGCAAATAATCAATGCATTAGGGAGTTTGATTAATAATCGGCAACAAGCTAGGAAACATACTGGTCCTGCTGAGAAAAGCCTTATAAATGAATATGTGACCATGGACTTACATTTGACAGATGTCAGACAAGGAATGCAAGTATTTCATGGACTGAAAATATGGAATGTTCTGGCCCAAGAAGAGTGCTACCAATGCAATGGAAGAATGATCCTGAGTCTCTGTGGTTAAAATGTTTACAGAAATCAGAAATTCTTGAGACTCCACATTTGGAAACTTATGAACAGAAAGCCATTTCTTTAGAGCATGCCAGAGTTACAGAAAAATTATTGTTGAGGGAGTTTTATCCCCTATGTTGTGGCATTGTGAATCAATTGCTAACAGCAACAGATGGGTCAGATATTGGATTTCCATTTAAGGTAAACGATAAAGAATCACGTATAATCAGCAAAACATCTGTGCTTACATTCAGATTTCTTAGGAAGGAACAACAAGTGAATCTTGCTACTCATAGTATCTTGTGGGAGAAGCAGACTGAAGTAGAAAGTACCTTTCAGAGAAAGGACTTGAAACAAAAATATCATCATGGAAGTTGTTTCCAAATGCATGTCATTGTTAATGCAAAGCTTGGTCCAGCGAAAAGGGATCACGTTAGTCACATTGGCAGTCTTGTTCAAGGAAACGGTCATAATCCCTGCATGAAAAAGTTGGACAACAGTGATAACATGCAGGAACTAGAGAATACTCCAAACAGTATTATAGATTTTGATGTCAAACACTTTCCTCTGGTTATTACATTTCAGAAGTTTGTGACAATGTTGGATGGGAATGTACAGTACCAACTTTTCCAAAATGGATGTCCTGAAGAGCAAGGATATCAGTTACAAAAGAAGAGTTTGGTTCAAATGATTGGCCAGGAAGTGGATTCAATAAAATCAGTCTTTCATAATAACTTTACAATGGATGATGATATACTTTCCCCTATACCTACAATGAACAAGAAGCTGAGAAAGTTAATGGATTGCGCAAAAGCTTTGGAAAGGACTCTACAATGGTGGGTAGAGGAAGTTAAGCATGGCAAGATAATCATTGTTCAACCAAGGAAAAACTGGCTCAAAATAAAGCAAAGGCATGAGCACATAAGATCACAAGCACACTCTTACAAGTTTCTCAAAATTCCTTCCGCAGATGATCTGTTGACTTATGGGGTGACATATATGTATTGGCGAGAGTGCATGCGTAGACAACTTAAGAACCAATTGTCAGATTTGAAGGGTCAACTGTTGTCATACACTGTGCGGTTTTAAGATTGCCCTATGTTGCTCCCAGACTTTGCATTGTTAAGTAGAGCTGTTCAACTTTCAGGGTATGAAGCGTGTATGATCAATGTTCTTCATGTTGAGCAATATTTACTTGTAGTGGACAAGTTTCAGTTGGGCCTTGGTTCATGGCATGACAAAACCACAAAGATTTCAGGTTGCCTTTTGGTGACATCAGTTGATTGGAGGAAATGGAGAGATTTGTATTATCTGTCTCTTATTGAAGGTTGGCTTATGAATGAACTCCCATCATCCTCGGTCGGTGGAGGTACTTATTGCTTCGCTCGGAGCGAGGTTCTTAGTAGGATAGATGCTGTTCTGATTTTTAGCAGCAGCATATGGTGTAATGTCGTGACGAATGTTGCACTTAGGATGATCATTGTTCCCATCCTTGGGAATACATACAGTCTTAGGTGGACATTGGACGTTGGTGACATGATGAGAAACATCTATCCCTACACTTGTCATTGGTGTAAGAATGTGATGATATGGGATCCAATTAATCGGCGTGATAGTGGAAATGCATCAAAATAACAGAGTTGCGGGCTTCAGCACCGGTGGTTGCATCAGTGTGCAGCAGTGGAGTGATATAGCAACAAATATTAGTAACAATGTTATTATGGTTGTTTTGTCTGAAGTTATTGGCCACAAAGAACCGGAGGTTTATCTAGAAGGTTCCATGATTATGCACTCCCATTATTTAGAGGTGAGTCAAGAAGCATACAGACTCTATGATTCCAGGATTGAAAAGATTAGAGATGGAGTTTGGAACATAGATGTTTATCTCAGAGTGGTGCAGCAAGGTGGTAGAGCAGTGGTACTGAGGTTGATAGGGGGTGCTGGCATTTAATGTTGGTATGCAGGTGCAGATTGCTTGAGGACAAGCAATCTCTAGGACGGGGAGCATTATAATGATCCCAATTTTTGGCCGAGTCAGCCAGCCTTAAATATTGAATAAATAAATGAATTAGTGAAATTACTAAATAAATGTCCAAGGCCTGACTTGGGGGCGCATGGGAATCTAAGCCGACTTTATATGAGAGATTAAACAAGTATTTTAATTTTAGCAAATGACATTACATAATTTAAATATCCACCTGAGTCGACTTGGAGGTGGCTAAATTTATTATTCTAGCTAAACTGACACAAGGGCACGCATGTACAAATATAGGTCAAAGGCTTGGAAGGAGGCATCAATGAATTCATTAAGCAATTGCATTAAATGTGCACTGAAGAATCTCAAACGCAAATCTGAGACTCTACTGAAAATTTCGCAAACAAACACCTCTACAATTTCTTAACCAGCTGCTGTCAGATATTGCCAGCACTTAGAGGATTGGAAAGTGGAGCTGGTTTCGAACTCTATACCAAATGTTTAAGTGCCATTCTAAATTCCGGGTTCAAAGTAAGTGAAGCAGTGTTTATCCAGACTTCCAAAGGATAAATGTATTGCAAAGAACTAATTTACTGGAATTGGAGCTCACGCATATTTAACCATAAACATAATAATGTGCAAAAACAATAAACAGAGTATTGATTTTTCCAACCAGATTATTACAATATATCCTAATAATCATGCATGTAAGAAAACTGTCTTGTGCACCTGGAGTGTTACGGTATCTTTTCAGACCACTATACCAGTCGGACTTGCAAGGGAAATGTGTTTGCACTGTTGCTGAACTGCTGCGGTTGTGGAAGATATCAGTCAGCTGCTTATCGCTCCCCACTCAACTATCCACCCTGCTTGTATTGACCCGCCCTGTCAACTTCCCATGAGTCGCCTGTGTCTGTGGAAGAGAAGTCGGGTCTCAAATGATTGCTGCGGTTTAAGACACCCAGGCTACTACCCGCGCAACTGTGCCAGCTTCAACACCTTGGGATTACGCCTCCACATGGCTCTCCCTTAGGCGAGGTCCCTCCACTATGATCCCGCGTGGCTACTAAGATGGCTGCGACTGACCACTAAGCAAGCTAGCCGTGCCAACTGAGTTCTGGGAAATCTGTGGTGATTCTCGGCCTTCTGCAATCCTGTAGATGACGATAAACTCCTTGCTATCACTGTGTCGGCTGATGTATGTTCCAGAATATTCGAATGGTGCTTTTTCATAAACAGCAGCTGGAGGTAATGATGTTATCCAACATCTATCTCTTATCTCTGCAATCAAGTTCTCTTATACCCAAACACAGCTGGGTGGTTAATGGAGAAAAAAGGATTCTATTTAATGACTGGGCAGGTCACGTGCTCAAGCTTTCACACTATCTTTCCTCCTTAAGACTACGATTTTGATGTTAAAACTGGAATTTGGAAATTAAGCAAAACCTTGTCTCTCTGAATTTATTGAAAACCTTATTTTCTGAAATCTTTACTTTCTTGAAAACCACATGTGAAATCTGAAGCAATTTCACCTAAGATGGAGTATTGGGGCTACGTCCAATGTCCATAAAACTCTTAAGGGGTTACGTCCTCAAGAAATCAGTCACATTTAAGCAACCAAGTATAAAATCTTATATTTCATAAATTCTCATTGTACTTTCCCAAGGAAGATCTCCTTCCTTTTATCACCTCGAAGTGAGAGCCATTACAT
>MU226065.1:941164-957244 GCA_018584345.1 Thuja plicata | reverse complement strand
CATAAGTATAAGAGTAACACAATGATCATATCATAAACAAAATCTTATCCACATAAGAGTAGCAACTATGATCATAAGAATCAAAATGTGTTCACACATAGAACCACATGTAATATAGTCTCAGCTAGACTCAGCTATAAAAGAAAGTATGATCCATACATACACAATAAGCCACTAAATTATGCTCCATACATACATGCTAAAGTATACAAATGACGTATGCTCCATACATTCATATTAAGTATACTAAATGTAACCAAATGTAATAACCAATATCCAAAAGTAGTTCTCTCATAGAACAAGCATAATTCATCCATAGACAAGTCTTAGCCATAAGCATAAGAGTACTCACATAAGTCTCACCACATAAGAGTGACCAAATTTGTCCAACATATAACCAGGTACAATGTGATCACATATAGAGCAAGATGCAATATAGTTCCCTCTATAAAGAAAAGTATGCATACATATATATGATCAATAGCAAGGCATATAAAAAGGATAACATATAAAGTATGCTTCCCATGCATACAACAACATTATCTCTAAGTATCATAATGTATGTTCCCATACATACATAAAATATGCCAATTGTAAAATGTAACATGTACAACACATGCCAATGTAAGTATGTTCCAACATTCATTAACCAATAATGTATGCACCCATGCATAACAGAAGTATAATTGATGCAAGGCATGCTGCTAATCAGCTGTGTATGATCTCATACATAAGTACAACATATGCTAAGGTAGAGTATGCATCCATGCATACAAAACAGAAATATGTCAATGCAAGGTATGCTTTCATAGCAAGTAATGACATAAGGAAGGAGTTCATAACACAAAATTAAGTGAGCCCATGATTGAACTCCCTCTTAAACCACATACCCATGCACTAAGGTGGGATGATCTACTCCCTCTAGATCAAGATTTGTGTAATCCTTATCAGCTCCCTCTGAGACTTAGGTTTATTTACCAAGTTATGCTCCCTCTTAATGTAACTTGATCCAATCAATTAAGGAAAAGGCAATTATAATATAATAGGTAAATTCTGGCTCTTTTACCAATTATGCAAGATTTGAAGTCTTCTTTACTCGTGCCTCCTTGGCCATTTATATAGGAGACATTTTTTTTAACCTATGCAAATATTAACCCTACCTCAAGGTCATGACATTATCTACGGGCCAAACCCCGGTTGACATAATATCTGAAATTCCTAGATCTGAAATGAATCTAAGTTTTCTCTAATTCCGGTGATATGCCTTGATGCTCCATACCCAAGAATACTTGTTTGAGGTTTGGGTAGACAAGACTGAATATAGGGCTGGATTCTCCATTATTCCAAGATTTAAAAGATTTAGTCTGCTCTCCTAAAATCTGAATATATCTTTGCTCTACCTAGGCTCTGATACCATGTTGAGTTTTCAGATTTATGCAAGGAAATTACAGCCTATAGATGTCTTTTAATCTTGAAACAAAGCAATACACAAAGTAAACAAGGAGTATGGAAGAATAGTACCCGAATTGTACTTCAAAATCTGCTAGATGAAGGCTCTTGTCAAGCTCCTTTAATCAGGTCCAGCCAGCCCTTTATCTTTTCTTCATATGTTGATCACAGTATGAGGTAATTGCAGATCCAATTGCTATAGGTCTTCAATCCAAACTCTTTTGTAGATCGCTCTCCTATAATGTAAAATGTTGCACTATCAAGTATTGGATCGCTGATCCAAATTACTTAGCATATCCTTGTATTGCATCAGATTTGTATCACCATTTTATGTTTTGACAAATCGCATCAATTTAATGTTCGAAGTCTGATATAGGTCGCACAACACAGCTGCTCTAAGTCGCCTTTTAATGCATGATATCTCACACATAAATCAGACTTCAATGGCTGCATTAAATCGCCGATATTAAGTGGATGATCTGCACCGGAAATCTGATCATCATTAGCTTATGCAACTCGCACCAATGTCAGATCCAATTCGCTTATGTAATGCACACCAATATCTGATCCAATTTGCTAGTATATTTCACACTAGTTGAATGCATAATGGCAAGATGGAAATCGCTGAGTATGATCGATTCTTGAGAGGGAGATCATATGTTTTTGATATTTTCTCCACCAAGAATCGATTTACTTATATATGCAAATGGAGTGCCTCCTCAAGAGGCCGACTTGGATAATTAAATATATTTACCCAAGAGGACGACTTGGGCCCTCTTTAATTTATTATTTAAATTAAACCATTTAAACATATAAAATTGATTTTATTAATAAACAATAAATATTAAATATTCCTTATATTTAATATAATTATTTATATATCGAATTATAATAATAAATATATATTCTATATATTTATTATTATTTATCCAAGGTATAAGATATTTGCCGTAAAGGCCATAATATCAACAAATATACATATACATACTACACAAGATATTTATATAAGGGATAAAGAACCTTATATATATATAAGGTTATCTTGTGTGTGTGTGTGTGTATATATAATGCAATCATAATTATACATATATGTATGTTATATTTCATAAGTGAATATACATATACATAATACACAAGATATTTATATAAGGGATAAAGAACCTTTATATATATATATATATATATATATATATATAATGCAATCATAATTATACATATATGTATGTTATATTTCATAAGTGAATATACATATACATAATACACAAGATATTTATACAAGGGACAAAGAACCTTATATGTGTGTGTGTGTATATAATGCAATCATAATTATACATATATATGTGTGTGTGTGTGTGTGTGTTATATTTCATAAGTGAAAATACATATACATAATACACAAGATATTTATATAAGGGATAAAGAACCTTATATATGTATAAGGATGAAATCAGAATCATCTATATATAATGTATATATCCATCTTTGAAAGATCTAATATTTACATCTAAAATATATATTCTCATTAGTATTAATGGAGTCATAATCATATATGTCCATGTTCAGATTCGTTACTATTTAGTACCTGAAGAGGAAGGTACTGAAGTGTTCCAGGGAGAGGCCTATCTAAATCCAGCCAATAGGTTGATTCCCAAGATAGGGTAGGTATCAGCGTCCCTTCGAAAACTTGAGGGCATAGTCCCAAGACAAAATCGGGGCTTGGATCTGTAAAGTTTGAGGGAACCTATTGTGATTGGTATCTAAGCAACTTGGTTACATCTAATCTGAACAATCTTTACTATGTCGATGGACAACAATCTAGGCAATACAAGGGGGAGCAAGTGGGGGAATCTTCTTTATAAGATTGTCAGCACAAGGCGTAGAGTGTTGATAAGGCTACACATCATCTCTGCCAAAGGTTGGAGAAAATAGGAATAATAGGCAAAGAAGGGTCCACGCACCCAAAGGGGGTCGTACCAGCAACAAGAGCGTCATCCTAGGAGTCATCAACTTGTGAAAAGTCATAAGAGGAAAAATTCGAAGCCAAGAACAATCAAGTGATCACCATTAGCATCTGTCCACCAAGTGGCAGTGCCTTTACGACGCAAGAGAGAACAATCCATGGCCAAATGACCAGTAAAGAAGCACCAACAACGTCAAAAGGGGAGACCATCAATATCCAACTATTGAGTCCATGGCCTATCCCCAACCATGAGAACCACATCCCTAAGAAGAGGTATGGAGATGTCAATATCAACCAATATGCGCACAAAGGTAGAGAGACCCATGAAGGCAGTAGTATCATCCACCTTTAATAAACGGCCTATAAAGTTGTCAATGGCCACAAAACAAGAATTCTCCCGAAAAAGAAGGGGGAGATTGGGAAGACAAACCCATACTAGATGCACACTGAGTGGTTTAATAAGAGGGTTGAAGGAGATGATCTAGGGTTCAACCGAAAGAGAGTGAGCCCCCCAATTCCACAAATTGCTTAACACCAAATCTCGTTCATTAGAGGAAATAAAAGAAGCAATTAAAAACCCCTTGGCACAAGGAAAAAGCTCAATGTCACCTAAAACTAAAGATCTTCAAGAATCTGTCACCCATTGACGAAGATCCAATAGAAAAGGCCAGAGACCAGTAAATCTACACACCAACCCGCAACATTGATAGAAGTCCACATCATGGCCACAAACCACAACAGGGGAGGTATTGGCACAAGCAAGAGTTTGAGATTTCCCTTTGGGAGGAAGAGCTGCGGCAAATTTGCAACACGAGAAAAGCTTCACCCATTAGTAGCGAAAAGAGGCTTTGGACTATGGACCCCAACATTCACGACATTAGCAAACCCAAGAATAGGTTTCCCAAAAGAGTGTCGAGTGAGAACAAGTGTAGAATGTGTTATTAAAGATGTATATTGGGCTTTATGAATAAATAATGTAAGATTATTATATGTGAATTTTATAACTGAAAACTAATTATAGTATCCATGAAATAGTCTATTTGGAATCCAAATGGAATGAATTGCAAATAAAAAGATGTTTTCAGCCTTTCAAATCATAGGCAGTGAGAGTGTTGTCCTATCCTATAGCAAGCATGCCACCCTGAGTTGTAGGCTTGTGGGTCGAGAGGTGAATGAGTGCTCTCTGGTTTGTTTAGGTTGGCAATCCTCGTGTGTCTTATTAAGCACACCACGCCGAGATACAACACTTGTGGGCTAGGAGGCAAATGAGTGCTCTTGGGCTTGATCAAGGAGGGTGTGATATCTTGAAGGTGATTTGAGGAATGGAGTCAACTTGTGATCCTACCATACGCCATGGGCCAAGAGACGAATGAGTGCCCTTGGTCTTGGGGAATTCCCAAGTACTCCAACTCACAATGGATATCGAGGGCCAAGGGGCAAATGAGCGCCCTCGGGCTTGAGGTTTCCCCTCAAGTACGCCAACCCACAATGAATGAGTAAGCCATACCCATGCTCTCGCAATACCCCTTGAGAGTGTGGTTTGCATACATTCCCTATTCTTGAGGCTTGAGTTGGAATTGTATATTTTTGGCAAAATTGCAGGTGGAGCCCTAACAGGGACATTGCAGTGGTATTAGAGCTTTGATCACATCAGCCTATAGGGTAAAGATAAAACAGTGGATGTGTTCTATTCAAAGAGATTGAAGGTCTAAGAAAGGATCTTTAATCTCAGCCCAGAAATGATAGTTGAAAGTCTATAGTGATCATATGATATACGAGTGCTTGTAAGTAGACAAGGGTGAGCAAGTAATAATGGCAAGGTATGAGGGAGCTTAATACCCCACAGGTCAGTATGGGCCAATAAATAATAGTGTTATGTTTTAAAAGGATATAAGGTAAATGAAAACCAGGAGAGCCAAATGACCCATGACATAGTAATAATGAACACTATTGAATAGGACAGTGATATCCAATTCCATGTCTAATAGGGAGTGTATGAAGTAATGAAAAGAGAATAAAGTGTTGTTCACGACCTGTTAGGATAGTGACAGGAGGTATGCAGAGAAGTATAGGATGTGTTGCCTTATGAATAACCATGAAAAAAATTGAGATATGAATACACATCACAGACCTTATACATGACAAGGAATAGTCGACAGTATCAAAACACAGTGACAACCTTATGAAGGTTCAAATGAATAACATATGATAAACCTGAGATTCACCATAAATGACATAGGCAAGACACTACTAAAGGCAATATAGGAGGTTTTTGAACATGAGAATTTTAAACATCTCTTCAGTAGCAAGCACCATGAAAGGAAGTGAATAGAAAGTGTTTCTATACACTTGCAGTCATCATTGTCAAGCACAATCATCATTGAAAGCACAACCATCACAAAAGAACAGTCATGTAGCCTATAAATATTAAGCTTATGTCAGTCGTCATGCATCATAACACAAACTTAAATAGAGAATGGAGGATAAGATTATACAGTGCCATAAAATATATAGGGTATGTGCCAAGGATGGGAATGAAGAATGTGTGAGAAGGCAAATGCTCAAACACCATGAAGTGCTAGTGTAAGATCTTTTGATGAAAATTGTTAAGTTTGCCTACAAATGTGTTATTAGATGTGAAAGAAATATGTTGAAAATGTTGTCAAATAGAGATAATAGCCATTCACAATATTTTCATGACAAATTATAGCAAGGCACCAGTCATGGGACAATATTCATGAAATCATGTAAGGACTAGTCCATAATGACAGTACAGTCCCCTAGGGCAAACCCATGGCAAGAGGTCATGGATCCTATGTTAGGTTTTCATTAACCAGAACAGAAATAACACAAATATCAGATATCTAAGAACACAAAGAGCAGATTGACACAATTATTTATCCCGGGAAAACCCTCCTACTCGAGGGAAAAACCCAGCCACACCCAAAAGATAGATCCTTTATTTAGATCCCAAAACAAATACAAGTATTCTTGCTTATGATTAAAGTCTCCAAACAGTCAATCAATAAGCCTGACTTTTCTCTTATCAAACTGTCTCACAGTCTTCTAATAAAACAACTGATTACAAACACTATAGATCACTGAAACAGCTTAACAACCACACATAGATCGTAAGCAATAAAACGATACAATATATCAATGACTCGGCACTTAAACTAATAGTGCAATGAACTACATAACTTCAAATCACCGTAATGATATGATAATAGAAGATATGACAAGGCTCATATATTCTCAGAGCAGCATGAACACACAAAACCAGTCACAGTAACACTGCAACCTTAAAAACTTAAATAACCCGAGCATATGATATATATGCATAGAACAGAATCGTTGATACAAAAACGAAGAGACGTTGAATACCAATCGACGACAGTTATGAAGAATACACGACAACTTAATAAATGAACCGATGCCTCCATTAAGTGAACCAACGATCTCAATATGAGAACCGACGACACTCCCATAGCATTTACCGACAGCATACTTCATAATCATGAACCGTCAAACTCCAACACACGATGAATTCACTTTGCCAAGTCATATCATTGCCATGTCACCATATGATTCAGCAGCGGCAATGATAAGGAGAAAAACGGTAACAAGTAAGAGTGATTTCTCTCGTAGCTACTGAAATCATTAACATCTTATTCAAGAGTTATATAACATGATAATGCTTGATATTGCTTGTCAGATCCAATCTGTTCTCTTTACTCTGTAACTGCTCTCTGCTCTTTGCTCGTTGTCTATCAGCTTTATGATCGCAACCTCAAATTGAAATCACAAAGCCCTAATCGCATCACCCACAACAACAACATTTCAATATGAGCAGTTCCTAATATATACACAACTTGCACCGACATCAAACACACCAAAAAAGATCTTCAAATACTTTCTCGTGAAAGCACCACGTACCAAAGTGATAATCTCGATGTATAACACGTTTTATCATGACCGCATTAGATCAAGATAAGATTTGCAAGTTATATCTCCAAAGTAGTCAAACACGTTTTGACTTCTCCAATGCAACACCTCGAATCCATCTTAAATGATTGCATCAATCACATAAATGTCAAAACATTAAATCCATAACCTCGATTCCACGTCATCATATCATTAGATATCATCGCACATACAATACCGCTCACCACTCTGTGATTTACCAACTGTTACTCAAGAACTCAAGTGTTCTACCTATCTTAATGTCTGTGACAACAAAAACTCTTTTACCGATCAACCAAATGAGTTGTGGTTGGAACCACACTGAAATCTAAACATGTTGATGTTGTATCTATGACCGCTCCTCATAGTTCCACTTCTACCATGATCGCCACCAAAGTGATGTTCTCACTGACTACTGATCTTCAGGGCTTAGCCAATTTCCTGCACTACCTTCTTACCGATTGGTCTTTACTTCACCTGTTGTATTTCATGACTGTATTGACTTAGTTGCCATCAATGACAACCAAATAAGTGACTCCTTATGACTGCACCTCAAAATCCATCAGAATACCAACAATCTCCCCCTTTGGCATTGAGAGGGGAGGTGAATCAATACAAACGAGTAATAAACAAATTCAACCACTGATCTAAATAACTGCACAATTACTTCCAAACCACAAAGCATATAACTGATGCAAACACATAAAAGAAAGTAATATCAAGTATCCACAAACTCATCACACATGACACAGATATTTTATCGTGGAAACTCTTGGTTAGAGGGAGAAAACCACGATGGAGATGACACCCACAAGCCCACTACTGCTAGTAAATGAGTTTGCCCTGTTAGGAGCTACAATCACCCTTTCCAAGGGTTCACCCTGTTAGGAGTGACTAGTACACTGTTAGAAGTACAATCAGATCAGTTATGATCTACCTCGCTAGAGGATTTCAAAACCCAATTAAGAGTTCACCCAGTTAAGGGATTTACAAAAAAGAACCTAGTAGAGTTCACCCGGTTAAGGGATTTTGCTTGTTGCAAATATTAGGGAACAACTCTTTCCTCTCTGTATATCAGCTTTTTGATCGCAACCTCAAATTGAAATCACAAAACCCTAAACGCATCACCCACAACAACAACATTTCAATATGAGCAGTTCCCAATATATACACAGATTGCACCGACATCAAACACACCAAAACAGATCTTCAAATACTTTCCTGCGAAAGCACCACGTGCCAAAGTGATAATCTCGATGTATAATACGTTTTATCATGACCGGGTTAGATCAAGATAAGATCTGCAAGTTGTGGTTGGAACCACACTAAAATCTAAACATGTTGATGTTGTATCTGTGACCGTTCCTCATAATTCCACTTCTACCATGATCGCCACCAAAGTGATGTTCTCACTGACTACCGATCTTCAAGACTTAGCCAATTTCCTGCATTACCTTCTTATCAATTGTGTCTTTACTTCACCTGTTGTATTTCATGATTGTACTGACTTAGTTGTCGTCAATGACAACCCAATAAGTCTCCTTATGACTGAACCTCAAAATCCGTCAAAATACCAACATGTCAATCTCTAGAAAAATCTTGTTCGCCCTTCCCTGGACGGAGACGATGAGTCCCTATTCCTTAGATCATGTCGGCGAGACTTTGTCAACTTCGAGCTTGGTGATTCCTTGTCAGGGGGTTTGGGTTTCATAGGGAATCATCCCCAAAAGAATGTTAACGGCTTGGGTTCTGCTTTTCAAGGAGATTGGAAGAGCGTCTTTGTCGAAGGCAGGAAGGATCTGTTATGCGATGGTGGCGAGGATACACCCACGGGGGCATGCCAGGATCTGGTTCCCTTCGGTAACAATAAAAGGGTGTTAGGCAACAATGGTGGCGGTGACTAGGGTATCCAAGGAGTGTCGAGAAAAGTGGAGAGATTGTTGTTTCTAGCAAGGAGTGCATTCTGCCGTCTGAAGGTAACTGTCTGTCTTGATGGCGCCTTAGGTAGAGATGTGGCAGAAAATGAAGAATATTTTGTTGAGTTGGACCTGATTGGGAGATTTAAGGGTTTCAAGAATATTTTGTTGAGTTGAGCTTGATTGGGAGATTTAAGGGTTTTTGGCACGGCCTTGGCGATCTACACAAATGGATATCTAAGTTCTGCAAACCTATCTTGAAAGGGGATGTTCAAATTTATCTTGGATCTCATGGTTTCTTCGTGCTTGTCTTTAACAATGTTCAAGATGGAAAGACTATTATGTGCGATTATCAGTGGAGTTGGGAGAGCAAATATATGTTGTTGCTAAAACCTTGGTATCCAACTTTTAACCCAGCATTTGAGTTTTTTTGGTAAGCTTCCAATATGGGTAAGACTTTTGAACCTTCCTTTGCACTATTGGTTTGAATCTTGTTTTCAGGCTATTGGTAACACTTTGGGCAAATTTTTGGGGGTGGATGAGGGATCCTTGAACTTCTTTCACACCACATATGCTCACATTCTTGTTTAGATGGATATGAGGAAGGCATCACCAGTAGATATTTGTCTGAAATCTGCAAGTGGTACATGGATACAACCAGTGGATTATGAAGGAATCCCTTTCAGATGTAGACGATGTTTCCAAACATGTCATATGGCAGCAAATTGTGTTAAAAGAGTTACCCAAAAAATGGCTACATGGTTTTGGAGGACAACCCCCTTCTATATAATGTCGAGAAAGTAGACAAGGTATCTTCTGAGTATGTGAATCACAAGGAGGCAGTAAATGGTCAGCAGGGCATTTGCTCTGAAGCCACCAAGATCTTGGAAGGGGATAAGGAACTGCCAGGTAACAGTGTTTCTACAGATGACTATAGTAGAGTGCCCAAAGATTCAAATCAAGTTGGTCTGCAGAGTTCGACCACTAGAGATCGCCCTCCTCCAACCTCGGAGACCTCGGGAGGCATTATGGCACAAGAGAATGACGATGAGGGCGATGGTTGCAGCCTTGGCAAGGACCTTGAAGAGTTTAATGAGACATTGGAATGGCAGAGGGAGGCCGCAACGCTAAAAGAAGGATGGACGGTTGTGAAGGGGAAGAGGGATAAAAAGACAAAAAAAAGGATTCTTTGTCATGATTCTGCAAAGAGAAATGTTTAAATTTATGATCTGTTAATGGGTCATAGCATTGAGACTTGTTTTTTGGGAGGTGGCTCTCCATTGTAGTCACACTTGTCCAAGCCAAGTTCAAAATCCCAGACTCGATAAAATACAAAACCTTATTACTGAGCAAAAAGAAATTAATTAAGTTTGATGAATGGCCAAAAGGCATGAAATAAAGAGTTATGACTTCAAACATGAGAAACAAAAGGGAGAAGAGTTCATTTGAAAGGGGCTAGGTATGGAGGAAGAAAGAAAGAATGGGGGCAGGTAAATCTAGGAAGGATTAATTGATGATAAAGAAATAAGGAAAAGACTCTTTCAAAGGGCAGAAATGAAGAAGGTTTATACTCTTTCAACAGATGGTAACTGTGCAAGGATGTGACTCTTTCAAAAGGAGAAATGATGAAGGGTTGTGTTGATGTGAGTTTTGTGACTATGCCAACATACAGGACAAAACATAATGTCGGACTTTACTGAGTTTTGTGATGTGATTCGTTGGTAATCACTTGGGGACTTATGTTAGCTCTTTTGTGGAGGATCTATCAACTTCTTGAACACAAATGATATAGCAATTTAGCTCTTCAAATTACTCCTATCAACGATTTGAAATAAAGCGCAAACAGGATTAGGGTTTAGAGATTTAAGCTACTTATAAATTCTACTCCTACTAATGCAAGAAAATGTATATGCAAATCAATGAACATCAAGTAATTGAAGTGAAGTGCTTGTGATTGAGGCTTAGACAAACCTTAAACATACTTGCAATCAACAAGTAGAAAAAGGTATGGACACTAGTTTCACCATGCTTTCAACAATAATATCTTCCATTAAACTATCCAACTATTTTACTTCAACTATTTTAAACTTCTAATCAACTTGAGAAAATCTAAATTAAGTGAGAAATGTAAAAATTATGCAATACTACTCTAAAATTTCACAAATATTCGCCATAAAAACAACAATGAATAAGGAGCGATTTTGGTAGTATATTAGCAACAATCTCTCCTACAAATAATTTGAGCAAGGCTTATATAGTTGCTCCAAGTACAATGAATGGCCAGGATTGATTTGAAATCAATGGGCATAATCCCCTAATGTAACTACCAGCTACAAGCATTAAATGCCATCTAATTACAATGAAGCACAACCTTGTGGGCCAATCAAAAAATTACATTGCTTTGAGAACCAATGAGAAAATAGGTTAGGTGAAGAGATTGAATGCTTCCCACATGTACACTTGTAATAATTTGATTGGATGAACTTGGACACATGAAATTGGGATACTCTAATTGGGTGATGAGTGGGCGCCACCTCAACATGTTTATCTTATAAACTTCATCAATTTCACTTCTCCATCGTCATAAAGAAGTCCATACTTCATGAGGCAATTGTTTGTAAAAATGTGCTTCAAGCAGCAGAAGGAAAGTGAGCAATTTGATCAAGATTTATTGGGGATATTTTAGTCGGGTATCCATAGCCCCGACAAGGTTGTCGCTGTAATTCCCATGAAGATTGCTAAAGGAGGTTGATAGAGAATCTAAGTGGATCATTGAGGCGACGGATCTTGTCTTTGGTGACAAGGACCTTGATTGGATTGAACAGCCAGATAGAGAGGCTAAGGCTACAGCCATGGCTGAGGAAGAGGATAGAGCACGAGGAGACATAGGCATAGCTAATGTTGGTGAGTGTGGCATGAAGTCACAGGCAAAGACTATGGTTGTTGATTCATCTAGGACTTACCTTAGACACCTTCGTAGGCGTGATGCATGCACCTCTCAGCCATAGACTTGTAGTTTTTGATCTGATCTATGTTTTGAACATTGATGTCATGGATTTCATATTCCATGAGTTTTGTATACAATTTGACAATATTTAGAATTTTATAAATCTAAGTTTCTTATTTCCTTTGAGCTACAATTTGAGTTTATACTTATGTGATTGATGCATACTTTTGTATGTGATCAAATTAGCTTCTATTTGATGATGTTATTGTCTTTAAGGTTTATTTAATAAAGGGCATGAAACAACTTCTAAATCCTAAAAAATCTCTAAATTTCATGGGTTTTTTACTTTGCCGAGTCTTGCCGTTTTTTTTTTGCTGGAGTCCCAATTCCTGAATCCCGAGTCTGTGTCGAGTCCGAGTCTTGTTTCTATGGTATATTTGCGTGCTTTATCTATGTTTTCGTATGAATATAATGTATACATGCATGATTTATCCATGTTTTCATATAAACACTTCAAATTTCTCTATATATTTTATTTTTTCCCTATATTTATAATTTTATATAGTCATCCTCTTTGTCATGCCTTAACCGTCCCCAAAATTGACAACAAAATAGGCGTGCCGGACAGCAATCGCCCCATCCCCTGCCGCCCACATCCCTTGAAACTTGGGATAACCTTGCTTTATTTCCAATTGAATGCAGAAACCAATGAACTCCCAAGAGCAAATTAACAATTCTAAGTAGAACAGCAGTTCATTATGGTGATTTGTAGTTTATAAGAAAAGTGTTTGATAGAGTTACAAATCAAAAGTCCATTTACTTTGAAGTTTGAACCTTGGCCAACATTAGCCTACAGCAGATTATTGATAATTTGTACCCAATTTTCTGTAAATCTTAAATCATATTAGGCATGGAAGAAAACAGCTAGAGAGAATTAAGAGAGATTAGGAAGAGTGTTCAACTTTTTACTCCTTCAACATCACTCTCTCAATTGTTCCTACGCTTTGCTTTGAAAATTTGTCCCTTAGAGGAAATTTATTCATTATCAGCTCTTGGCTTTATTATAGAAGTGAATGGATCATTGCAGAATTTTTCTTTCCAAACTACACACCTATGTACATATCCTAAGGTCAATGAAAAGAACCACTTCATCAGCATTGATCAGAGATGACATTTGCTTCATAGATTTGGTCTTGTCCTCTCTAGAGGCTACGTAGGACTCAAAGTGAAATCAAATACCCCTTTACACATAAAAAAGCAAAAATGTCCCATCAATGCCTCCCTGCTTTTGCACCATACATATGGTTGAATGCCAAAAGCATCAACCCAGCACAAGTATTTATATAGGAGACTTGATTGAAGCAAAAAGCAATAGGAAACTTGTTGAACCAAAAAACTGCTAGCTTTTCTTTAAATCTTTCCTTTGGGCCAGGGACTTTTGAATTTTGATTCTTTTCTATCATCGAGTAACCTTTCTATTCTAATAAGGAGTCACTTAGATGTTCTAGATTCGCCCCAATGCTAACGAAGCTTGGAACTGGCCTGCTCAGCTTTCTGGCCCTTCCATTCTTTTCCAGTTTGTTAGAAAACTGCCATTAAATTATTGTAACTGGATTCTTCTGTCATTTGAACCGTTTGATTTTGAGTTAAGAGGCTCAGAACTGAAGTACTAATTAGGATGCCTAAGTTCAAAACTTGGCCATTTTGACATTGTTCAGCAGACAACATACCACTCATTACAGCCCAGCAAACCCAGTTGCTCAATGATTATATCTGAGAAGAGTATTTTTGGAATATTTTGCTCAGCGTATGAATATTTGTATATCATGTGGTGTAAACCAGAAAGAAATCACTCCGTTCATGCACAGACAATTGAAATAATCTGTAATTTGATTTACAGAATTTTCCCTATTATTTTCCAATGCACCCTTTTTCTACTATATTTAGGGTCCACTGTATGTAACGCCCCATACGAAAGTCACTACTATGGACGCAATTTAGAGACAAAAAAGGGATCGCCGGGGCTTCTAATGGTAATAGCAATATACGAAAAGAGGCAGGGAATGCAGTGCGAACCCGCTGCCCCAGTGAGAACGAGGTCTTAGGTCTAAACCACCTGGAGGAACTCACTCACCCATAGGAAAAAAACAAAGGAAGCACTAGAATGAATTTCGAATTATAAGGTATACTGCTTGTTCTCTGGAGACCTTGCCCCGTCCATTACATTGAAGGAAACTGTAACATCTCAAAAAAACTTAAAAAATTACTAAATGGAACCAATGACCAAAAACTTTTGTTTGCACTTGGACCTTTGACAGTCGATACAGAGAGTTGTAAAGCAAGCCGGGCAGCTGAGTATTGCATCAGAGCTCCTGCCTTTCCTTCTACGCTCCGACCAGGCTTCATCCTTATCGTCACTACATGGGTCGTAAAATTCTGGTTTGACGCTGTAGTCTATTTCATCATCGTCGGAAACTGCACAGGCAGATGTTACAGTTAACTATAATTTAAAGAAGAATTAATGTTCCCAACTGTGATTATGAAACTCTGGCTATTTTTTCTTCTTCGACAAAAATGGAAGAAACAAACATCCCAGACAAAGATCGAAACCAACGAAGAAAAGGCATAAAACATCTTAAGAGAAATAGAATTAAAAAGAACAGATCGGTATTCAACTATCCTCTTCATATTTGCGGTGACAAAGAGTCAAAACCCTACTGGGATAAGACTACTGAGATTGTAAGTCTCTAAACCCTAAACCAACGCGACCGACATGTTCTGAACAAGATATATAAGAAATTGATCCAAACCAAAGCTATATAATATTAACAAATACTAAAAATATAAGCGCCCATTAAAAGTACCGATTTGGTCGATCACGTTAGCAGAGGAGGGATCTTCAGAATCCATGCCAATAGTCCTGTTACTGTCAAAGGTGTGACTACCTACACAGAGAAAAATTAAAGTGAGGAGTACGCTTCTCGAGTGGAACCTGCAACGGGTAGCTTTGCTTCTTATTTTGTCGATTAGCTGGTTAAGAGTGTGTGAAACAAAACAGTAACGGAAGCGAACCAGTGGAGGTTCAAGCTCATTTCGCGCATCCACATCTTAAACGGTTTATTGGATTTCGACCTTTTTTTTTTTTTCTTTCTTTTTTTTCCTTTTTGGATTTCGACCTATTTTTAGTTTTTTTTGGGGTTGTTTTTATATGTGGCCTAATTGCTTATAGCTAAGTATTTTGGGTGTTTGGTATTAACAATGCATTTTATGGGATCTGTTATGCTTGGAAGGGTTAAAAGGTAGTCATTTCAAAATGTTGTCCAATACCTAATTGAAGATGTTTTAATAATGTCGACTCAAAATTAAAAGTACTTGTAGACAAATGTCTCACTAGTTGTACACAAATGAGTCAAAAAAGCTAAATAATAGGCGGTTATCATGTGAAACTTATTACTAGGCCAAAAAATGACTAGCTATTGGTACATGTGAAAATGATCAACTATTAGTACATGTGAAATTTATTATTGGGCCAAAAAATGTTTCGCTATTGGTACATGTGAAAATGATGAGCTCTTGGTACATGTGAATGGTTATTGGAAGGCAATTTACTACTGGTACAAGTTATCATCATCCCCTCTTGGGCAAAGATAATATTATTGGATAGACTATAATTGGAGAGTGTAGCGAAAGGCAACGATTCGATTCCATTGACCTCTGTGATCCCATGATCACAGGTAGGGCTTATAAGGGTAATTTTGCCCCTGGACCTCAAGTTGTTTTCTTAATGAAAAGTATGCTTCTATTATGACTTAATAAATTATACATATATATATATATATATATAT
>MU226065.1:930428-940743 GCA_018584345.1 Thuja plicata | reverse complement strand
CAACATGATGTGGTGGAGAGGGAAAGTTGCAAGAGGCAGGTCATGACACAACCTTACTAATCCCTCCTAGTAGGAGGTAAAGCCTTAGTATGGGTTTCTAAAGTGTCATAAGCAAAATGACTTTGTCCTTGATGACACTCTCGAGGAGGAGAATAATCTTGAAAAGAAACAGAAGTTAGAGGTGCCTTAGCAATGGCACAAGGGGTGTTACTCCAATAATCCAATAATACTTGTAAGTAGGCAATGTCAAGTGTAACTTTATTTGCATGCACTTGAGTCTACAATAAAACATTAAATGATGAAGGGTACTTCCCTTATTCAACCAAACACACTCAACACAACAAGGAAATAAATATAAAATTGCAAGAACAAAACAATGGCAAGAACAAAACAATTATTTTCTATCATCTTCAATGAAATAACATTACAAAACTTAGAAAAATAACATGCTACAACTACATGAGCTTTTCATTACAATACTCTGTAAGACAGAGCCACAACCTATACTTTTGGAACTGAGCCCTAAAACCCCCCTTCTTCACTATATAAGTAGTATAATTAACCGCTTTAGAAGATTCTAAAAAGTGAAATTTTCTCATTTTTGGTGTTGAGCGGTTCAATTTCCCACCTTAAGTGATTTTTCTCCCTCTTCCTTTTCTATTGAAACTTGAGTCATGATGGCTCAACTTTCGAAAGTCATGACTTGTTAATCGTTGAGTCGATTGGCTATTATAACCCCATTTCATAAACCTCTTTAGGCGCTCTACAACCCTCACCTTGCAAAATGCTAGTTGATCAAAGTTTGACCCCCTTTCGGAGCCTCTAAGGCCTTCAAAACTAAGTTCAAAGTTTTTGTACCACCACGCCAAAAATAGAAAAATTTTATATATTCAAAACCAGACTTGATCTTGCCATGAAACTTTACCGGCAGGCTTATATATCCAAAATGAACCTCCAGGAAAGCAATTGGAATAGTCTGTGCTCAAATGAACAACTTACCAAAAATAGTAAACTTTCCAAAAATAGTAACCTTGCCCAAAGATAGCCCTTATTGAAAAACTAAATAATATTTTTTGGCCGGTGATGCAAGATTGCTCTTACACCCTAGATGCTCTTGCGTCATTAGAACAAATTATTTATTTAGATTAAAGAAAAAAATGATAATCATGAGAAAAATAACAATAACAAAAAAATAAGTTTATATTTTTCAATGATAAAAGAATTCTTCACTCTAAAAGCAAGTCAATTGTGAGTATACTTGAAGGGAATGACAATCCCCTAATAATATTATATGCAAAGAAAGAGGTTGAGGCCTAAAAGGCTTAACAAAATCATAAATTCATATCCAAATATCTTGAACTCTAGGATAAGACCAACAAAGATGTTTAAGAGTCTTTTGATTTTGAGTTGCATCAAAGTTCCCTCCTGCCTATTACTTCCAGGTTGCTAGGCATTCCATGTAGGATCAAGTATCTTTAATGTCTTTAAGGATTTTGGAGAAGTGTAAACTTTGTGGTTGGGCAAAAAAGAACTTGAGCCATGTTCTTGCCTTTTAAGTTTGCAAATTATTGATGGGGTCGATGAAATTTAGAGACCAATTGATTATATTTCATAAATCATGTCTTGTAAATTACATCAATTGTACATTATTATTTGTATTGAGTTTTAATTTCCTAGCATGAGAGCCTAAGTTGTGATATTATTTATCTCGTTACAACTTCTAATATGGGGATTAAGAACTAGTTCATTTGAGATGTATTTTCTATTTAAAGTAAATATTTAAAGTTATTATTGTATTGTCCTAAAAAGTTAGCACCCATAATTGCATGCTTTACTAGGACCTATTAGACCCCATTTTGGTGAGTTTGAGCTCTAAATGCTCATTATGCTTGATCCTAGCAACATGTTCTTTCTTCCCCTACTTCTTTTCATCTATCTCAACATCCCCTCCAAATTTTGGCCCATTTTCTAGGGTACATAACACCAATGGCATTCTGTCTTAGGCAATTGAGGCCCAAATTTTGCCTGAGGCCTGATGTCAGGGTATTAGCGGGAGTTTTTATTTTCTGGTCATCCTGGATCATTTTTGAATCCCAAAATGATGGAGTAAGTATAAAAATGCCTTATCTATCCTCATTTTTCATATAAAAACCATACTCAAGCATTTGAGAATTTGAGAATTTGGATTCAAGATTTGAAGGCAAGTATCCAAGATCAAGATATCCATTTCTTCAAGATCTCTCAAGTCAAAGTAAATCTTCTCCAATTTAAGCAAGCTTATCTCCCATGATGGCCAAGTAGAGGAATTATCAATCAAGCAAGAAGATCCTTCTCTCATCCTCATTCTCTCTACTTCATTGCAAGTGATTTTCAAGCATATCAACATTTAAGATCTAGGAGTGACATTCATAAATATATGCATTTATGAGGAAATCCTTGATTATACATCATATTCCAAGGTCAACTCTTTGGATTTCAAGTAAATTCAAGCATCTTCATGGATATGAGTGATTTCTACATCTGTCCATGAGGGTTTTGTTATGCACCTAGATTTGCACCCTTACCCAAGCTCTCATAGTCTTGGTAATCTAGTGTAACATGGGAATTGTCTCAAGGTTGTGGGACCTTTTGCTAACCAAGACAAGACCTCCAGGTTCTAGGCTGGTTCCTCTTGGATCTCACCTTAATTTGCTTCTAACAGGAAAGTAAATTCTTTGAAGGGAAAGGAATAGAAGGCTATGCATGTGAAGGGAAATCACTTGAAAGCAAACTACCTACTAGGTGATGCACCGAATTTAAAGCATGAACACAATACAATGTCTAAATCAGCATGAAAATCTTTAGATCTAATAGACACAATCTTCCTAAAGAGGCTTGCATAAGTATTTCATAGGGGGGCCTGAACAAAAGACACAGACTATGACCTGCAAGCAAAAGTTCTTTTCAGTACAAGGGCACAGGAATGAAACAAGATGGCTGGGGATGAATGAAATCCACAAAAACACCTAAATCAAATCAAACATAGTAATACTCATTGAACTGAAAGAAAGATGGGTCTGGAACTCCAAGATTTCTCTAATATAAGATAGTATATCATGTTCAAATAAAAGAGATTCAGCCAAAGAAGATATTGGGACATAGAAGATGCCACAGAATACCTTTGCAATGTATAAATCTCAGTGAGAGATTACAAGCTTGGAAAGCCAAAGAGCAGAAAGAAAATGCTACAAAATTAACTCTTCCAAGAAATAAAGCTCCCCCCTTTTTGCCCTAAAGGCCCTAAAAAACCATATATACATACTCCTCTTGCACACAGGCAAGAGTCAAAAAAACAAACTAGGGTTTTACAAGACATTCTGCATATAAAAATGGAAACCCATAACTCTGTCATTTCTGCCAATAAATGAGATGCAGAAGACATCCCAAGAACGTCAGATCATCCCGTGGATACGATACTGGCCATAATGAGGCATGGATAGTCGTTGTCAATCTATCTAACTCCCTGCATGGTCAAGCTCGCCATTACTTCTGCAAATCTGCCCCTGCAGATATTTGAATCTTATATTATTAATGGCTACAAGGTAATGAAGGTGCAAGATCTGCATCCGACAACCAAGGTTTGAAGTTGATCTATCCTTTAAATCATGATCGTAGATCTCCTTTCCTTTCCCGGGTACTTTAACTTAACTGTCGTCTGACTATGGTTCCCTTTTTTCCTTGTAGTCGCTAAGTCTCTGAATTCCTTTACTAACCCTGGCGACTTTTAGCGATCACACGACAAGCATCGATCCTGACTATGATCTTACATTAGTCGCCAAGTCTTCTGACGAAAATAGCATATTCCCTTTGGTATCGAGACCCAACGACTAACTGAAGTCTCTTAATCTCTTGATAGTTTGGAATATTCCTTCCTTGACTGGCGATTACACAACTAAACCCTAAGGCTCGGGCCCACCTTGACACTTTTCACATCTTCATTGATCTCTGACTGCTATGTTGGCCTTAACAACCGCCAACTGTTTTGACTTAACCTTAACCCAACCTGACTCTGATCGGTCTGGAGACCTCGCGACTGAACGAGTCTCCAAGTCTCATGAAACTTTCTCAACCCTGGGTTAGATCAAGCAACCACCTGACTGAAGCTTTCCTTAACCCATCATTAACCTTTGCTTGGAATCTAGCGATCACGCCACTAACTTTAAGTCTCCAAGTCACCAGACATATTTAACTTTTCAACTGTTATCAAGAGATAACCCGACCACCGTTGATCTGTATCTGACCTTCATCTAATGACCATCACTAAGCATAAAGAAAACAAAGCAGTCACGGGGTCTCCAGAAGTTTAATTGACTCAGGGTTAAGTCACGAGACATCCCGACTAAGAGTAAGTCGCGGAGTCTCGTGAAATCAAAAGAATATGCTCCTTGACTTAGAGACTTGGAGAGTAAGGTAGTCGTAGTGTCGGGAAATAGAAAGGAATATTCACTGAAGGTAAAGCGACCACACGACCAGCTAATAAAGAAATTAAGCACATGGGAAACTCAAAAACGTAAGTGCCAAAAGTAACATGAAAACATAACACGGCTAGGGTAAAAATACACCAACGGTCATAATTTTCAAACTCTAAGGGTTTCCAAGCCAGAGACATAAACATTTGTGGACAGCGAAGGAGGTACCCAAAACATGAAATTTTTTACCATATTTTAACAGACTCCTTTCAAATACAAAGGACAAATTGAAAACCCTAATGCTGTCATACATCTCATAAGGTTTTGAACAGATCAGAGGACTTAAATGCATGGCAAAGACAACTAAATTGATAGGGAAAGGACATCTGAGTACAACCAAGACTAGAAAAATACAATTCATCACTTACAGGTTGGGCTCTACCCTTGTGGGAGCCTCATTTAACCCCACCTGTCCAAATTTGCATGAAACATGGAAAATTGGATAACAGGTTTATGCAAGGTAAATGTACCATTTGCCTTTTTGCATACTTTCCTTTATGAAATTTCTTTCCATTTTCAAGGTTGATTCCTAAATGGGGGTTTGACCAAGGCAAACCCCTTTAGAAAACTTTTTCCCCTATTTTTTGTGTACAATAACATGTTATGGAGCGATCAAATTGGGATCGGGAAGATCGGACACAGTCAGAAAGACCCAAAAAGTTTTCGTCAGAATTGCCTAGTACAAAACACCATTGGTGATCTATCCCTAGGTACCAAATGAGTTTCAGCTTGTCCCTGGCATTTTTAGCTTAAATTTCACCTATAGGTCAGATCTGAGCTCTACTTTCTATTTATGTACTTTTCTACTCATTATCAGTCTCTATCAGTCTGTTATTTCCAGTTTTTTGTAACTTTTCCAATTAATCACTTTAATCACATTATTACATCATTTCCATTTCATCAATCACATATTTTAGCGAAGGATCATTGTCTCACTTAGCGGTTGACTCTCCTCTTGAACCTAGTCAGGCATTTTCCTTCTGAAATGTGTAATTCATGAAAAGGTGAAGTTATTTTACCTATCTATGGCATTGCTTCCCTTTTTCCACTATATAGTTATATTTCATTATTATATGAATGCAATTCTAGACATTTAATTATTTAATTGATAGATAGTTTAAGAAGTGAGGACACAACACCAACTTAATTAGGGTAGTTCCTCTAGAGATGGTCATAGTCATGAGATGCATGGTATCAGAAGCGCATAGTTTCATAATAAATTTGTTGAATCTAACTCAAGCTACCTAATCTAATCTCCACTAAGTCTTGAAATAGTTTCTTCATATTCATTTCAATGCAAATACAATCAAAGAAAACAAAATTTTTATCAAGCACTATGTGAGAAGGACCCATAGGTTTTCCAATGGCCATCATTATTGCATGTACAATATCTTTATGCCAAAATTTTAATAAAAATCAAGGAGAGGGAATCTGTACCATAATCTTGGATAAGAGCTCTTTCATAGGTTCAAAACCTACATGCCAAGGTTTGATAAACAACTCTTCTTGGTTGTGGAAGTATGGATCTTCTTCAAAAATGATGTTGTGGTTTTCCATTCAACAAAATAATACAAAAAGGTACCTATTAACAACCATGATTATTTCTATATCATCTTTAGGATTCCAATTATTTTTTATCCACGATTCCAAAAAGGCATAGAAATATAAAGACTCGTGAACTTGCAAATTAATGCATGCTCCAATAATTAAAGGACTTCCTCAACTATGACATCAAAATTGATTATGTAATGTCTCCTTCCTCCAAGTTATTGTATAGGGGAGATTATTAGCCTATTTTATCCATGTAGGCTAATTAGATTGGTGTAAGGGAATAAATAAATAAATTAAATGTTAAATAGTCTTAAGTCCTTGAGATTAAATTTATATTTAATTAATTAGCAATTGGTCATACTTTATTTTATAAAGTGGCTTTCTAAAAATGTCGATGACAAATCATAAAGTTAAGTGACTTTGGAGGGAAAAGTAAATAAAGTATTACTTTCAAAAAGGAAAAGAAATATAAAAGGAGGAAAAGTGCAATGAGGATTCATTCTCAACTTGTTATGTTGAAAGAAAATTTTCCTTGAGAGCTACCACTTATAGGTTTAATAAATCCTCTAGGATGAAAACCCTAGCCCAGTTTTGGCTATTTGGACAAAAAGATAGATCAACTCCCTTGGTTAACTCATCTTAGGATTCATAGTTGCACATCATTGATTAGTTTTCACGGAGGTTTGATGATCCATCTTGGTCATCTTCAAAGGGTTTGATATTTTTTGTATAGAGGCATTTCGAGTATGTTTTACATGATGATATTATGCATTTTATTATTTGTAATAACAACATATCTTTGTAAACAACAATACATTTCTATAGCAAAAGAATACCCATCGGCTTATTTAGTTTCTTTGTATCACATTGATCCATTTCCTTGGAAATCTAAATTGTACATCTTGCATGTTCAATCTACATGTTGCAATATGAAATTATAATGAAACAAATCATGAGAAAAAAATCATAACCCAAATCAAATTTGAAGCATTATTTGAGTTTGAGTTATTGCAGATTACCAAAATAGGGCAATTTTTACATTTCTCTAAGAATCCATTAGGTTTTGGATGAGATCCTAAAGGTATAGAATCTCTAGACTCATGCGTTGCACAGAAGATAAATTTAACAACATGTTCAAGTTTGGCCTAAGAAGACTCACCTCTATTTAAAGCGTCTTTAGAAGACAAATTTGGGACTACCAAAAATCTATGCAAATAGCCTTCTTTATTAGTTACTTGGGCCCTCGAAAGGTTGCCATGCAAGTAGCGACCACCAAAACTCTATGCAAATAGCATCAAGCATTTAAATTAGCATGTGGACTATAGCCCCACCTAACACTAGCATCAATAAAATCCCTCAAGATCATAGATCTAAGATGCCATAGACAAAAAATAGTGCCAAAATTTAATGAAGCATTGAAAAAATATAGAGCTTTCCACAGAGAAAAAAGATAATAGCACCATTAAAGATAAACCAAATAAAAGGAATTTAGTTAAATAAAATAATTTTAAATATACATACTTGAATCACAAATACTTTAAAAAAGTAAAATTATTATAAAATAAGATAATATTTCTTTTTATCGGTAAAAATACTATATATTTTTATTAATAGTAATAGAGTAAATATATCCCCAATTACAAAATTCCTTCATGTTCAAATATTTTCACTAGGTCGCTAAAACATAAGCCCTTCATCAATTAGTAGAGTGCAATTATACCGAGCACAATCACTGACCTTATACCTACCCCCTGAAACATTCACTTCTAAGCCAATATATTGAGATATCATATTAACATGATAAACAAAATGTCATTAACAATGGATTAGACACTAACCCCTAACTACCCCTAAGACATAACATATAATATGAGAAGTACTAAACTATTGGTAAGAAAAATAAAAAAACCAGGGACAACCATGTCCTTTACATTTTCATTTTCTTCTTCTCCCCTAGTTGCTTCCCTGAGCCATTAAACTAGAAGTCAGACAACTTATAAATTGGATCCCCTAGACCATGCTTGCTTGACTTCACCTCCATATACTACAAAATATCTCTCTCAAGCAAAAATTCCAAAAGTGATTCTCACTCCACATGTGCCTCTTTCCTATGCTCCTCCATTGAATTCCTTGCACTCCATATAATAAATGGCCATAAACTGTCATCACTTACAAGTAATTATTTTCCACGTTACTCCATCTATTTCAAATCCCCTCCTTGGGACCACCAAAGTGAGCTAAGAAGGAAGACCAACAAATCATTCTTCCTCAACACATTCATGCATCACCCATTCAACTTTGGCTTTGGTTCCCAATTCCAAACCCATGCTAAAAACATGGATACTACGTCCACATTAACATGATAGCAAATATCACTCATTCAACTCTGATATGATGATACCCACTTTTTAGATCAATCTTAGAGAAGAATTTGGCACCTTGAAGCTAATCCAAAAGGTCATCAATGTGGGGAAGTAGATATCAATTTATCATGGTGATCTTATTTAATGCCCAAAAATCAATACAAAGATGCCAAGTGTTATATTTCTTTAGCACCAATAAAATTGTTGAAGCACAAGGGGATATACTTGTTTTAATGAAACCTTGTTAGAACTAGTTTTAAATTTGCAAAATTTCAAAATTTTACTTCAAAGTCCTTGTGCTAGAACTTTTGAGTCAAAAATCCCCAGATAACCTCCAATGTTTAAAAATCAAGATTATATAACAAAGTTAAGATTTTTCACCAATTTGAGGTTTGAAGTGATGAATAGCTTTAAGGTTGGTAGTAAATCCCATGACGAACCTGAAAACATTCAAGTTTTAGAAAGAATTGGCAAAACTAAAGGATTTTGAAAAGCAAAAGCCTAAAGAGATGTGATTTCATGGGGTCTTACGATATCAATATTTTTTGTATATTATGAGCACAATCTCAAGTTTGGTTCATAGCTATTCCAAATGACCAGAAGAGGCTATATGTTATAATGAAACAATCAATAAAATAATTACGCAGAGAGGCATTTTTACAATGGGAGTAAGGGTTGGATACTAGCATGACATATTCTGAGAATATGTCGTGTACATAAAAAAGAATGGGTATTAGTTATATTTCTAAAAATGTCAAATGACATTGATAAAATACATAAAAGCCAAAAAAATAAAAAAAAATTCCTACTCTACGTTTTTAATAATTTCTTTTTAAAAAATAAAAATAAAAAAATGTACAATGTACTTTATTTTAAAAAGTTCAAAAAATTAGTAAAAAAATTATAAAACCCCACAACGTGGGGGGGCTAAGGCCCTACTAGCGGGAACCCCCATGGGAATCTCGTGAGGTCCCCTGCTAGTGGGAGTCGTGACGACCTTGGTAGGTTGCCTACTATTTGCAATGTTCGTTGCACGACGATAGTGGAGCTGCCACTATTGCCACCTGTCCTGCAACAAGGGAGCAGGGGGTGGTGGCCCCGTGCCCCAATGAAATTTTTTTTAATTTTTTTTTTAAAATAACGAACGCCCATATGGGCAATAATTTTTTTATTTTATTTTTTCGATTGAATGCCCACTAATGGGCTTTTTAACGTTTTGGAGATTTTAGGTTTTTTAGGTTTTATATTTACAATTAGATATCGATATAGTTTTAAATTTAGATTTAGATTTAGATTTAGATTTAGTTTTAGTTTTAGTTTTAGTTTTAGTTTTAGTTTTAGTTTTAGTTTTAGTTTTAGTTTTAGATTTAGTTTTAGTTTTAGTTTTAGTTTTAGTTTTAGTTTTAGTTTTAGTTTTAGTTTTAGTTTTAGTTTTAGTTTTAGTTTTAGTTTTAGTTTTAGTTTTAGATGTCGAAATGTTCCTGAGACCTCCAAAGTTTCACAGTCTGCAGTCTCCAGCTTCTTGATTCCAAATCCAGCTTTGTTCTAGTTTTTGACATAGTTTGACAATCCGTTTGCAGATCTGAACTTGCATTCTCTTCTAGTAGTCAAGGTGAGTACATTTCCCTCTATTTCATAGCACTTTCTTTCATAGATTAGAGTCCTCTCTTGCATATCATTTATGACTCCTTCTCTTAGGGAAAGGAAGACCAATCCAAGACCCTACATTGTGAAGATCACGAATTGGCAGCTTACCTTGGGCTAACAGGTTTCCTCTGTTTCAAGGTCTTGGATCTTCCTGAATATAACATATACTTTGGTGAGTGATCTATCCTAGCATTGCTCACCATTTTGTATGTTCCACACACAAATATATATATATATATATATATA
>MU226065.1:917915-930287 GCA_018584345.1 Thuja plicata | reverse complement strand
TATTATGTAATCAAGGTTATAAAGATTAAAATGATATACATGTGGTCTAATTAAAGTTAGCTTTAATTAAATGTAATTGTGATGACATGTCATGTTTATGTGAATAGATGAACATGTAGCCTAGCTATAAGAAATAACTAAACACTAATCTATTCTAACATAAATTAATGATGAAAGAAAGGGTTCAAACATCTTCTAAGTAATATCCTAACCAAAATTATTAACATATTACAAGTTAACTCAAGACCAAAACATGTTTATTTTTGTCAAGAATGAAGCAATACAGCAAAATAACAAATATTAACACATAATGCTTTAATGTAAAAGATACAAGCACCTATAAAGATTGAAATGAGAGAGGGAGGAGGAGAAAGAGAGAGAAAGAAGAGTTAGGCGTAATACCGACGTAAGTGCATATCATTTACAGGGTCCCTAAGTGGACACCATTCATATTAACTAACTTATATGCGCCAGAACCATAAACTTCAGTGGTGACATACGGGCCAAGCCAATTAGGACTGAACTTACCTCTTTCTATGGGTAGAGCATTGATGCTATGTTGATTCTCATAAAGAACCATCTCTCCAACTGAAAAAGAACGCTCAATCACTTTGTGATTGTATTTCTTCCTTAAGGATTTATGATAGGCTTGAATGTGCTAGAGGGTATTAATGCGTGGATCATCCAACATTTCAAGTTGTTAATGACATTGTTCTCTTAAATTATCATTATTAATTAAACCATTAAACGAGACTTGTAAGGAGGGTATATCTAATTCCAAAGGCATAATTGTGTATGCACCATAAACTAGACTATAAGGAGTTGTTCCTATTGCAGTACAAAAACTTGTCCTATAAGCCCATAAAGCATAGGTCAATTGCATGTACCAATCCTTAGCATGTTTGTTAACAGTCTTCCTAAGAATTTGCTCAATATTTTTTTTATATTCTTAATATTGACAATTAGATTGAGGGTAGTATGGAGTAGAAAAGCATTGCTTAATGTAGTATTTTTTCAAAAATTTGTCACTTCTTTATTTTTAAAAGGAGTACCATTATAAAATATTATGGCTGACAAAATACCAAAGCGTGAAATAATGTTCTCTAGAATAAAATTGTAAATGACATCAGCTATAGTAGAGCGAAGAGGCATTACTTCTACCCATTTAGTAAAGTAGTCAGTACCGGTCATGATGTATGCATTTCCTTGAGAAGAAGGATGTGATATTTTCCCAATGAGACCCAAACCCCAAAGATTAAAAGGCCATGAAGTTACCCAAGAGAGGAGCTCATGTGCATGAGTGTGGATGATATTGTTATGGTTTTGACATTGAGGACATCTTTTGATAAAAGAAAAAGAATCTCGCTCCATAGTTTTCCAATAATATCCCATATGAAGGATTTTGTTAACCAAGGAATTTCCACCAAAATGCCCACCACAAGATCTTGAATGAGCTTCTTGTAAAGCAATGAGGATCTTAGTTTTATTAAGGCATTGAAGTAAAAGATCATTGTAAGAGGGTCTATAAAGAATGTCAGCAAGAATGATCTATCTTGTAGCAATTTTGTGAATTCAAGCTCTAGTATTCCTTGTTGTTGATTTGAGAAAGGTACCATCTCTTAAGTAATGGAAAATGTGTGAATACCATTCATCCAAATGAATACTAAAATAGAAAGTGTCATCATTAGAGCTTTTAGAAATAGCAAGACTGACAAGGTTGTGTATGCTGAATTGATAAGTTTCAATATTGTTTTCAAGGAGATAAGAGAAGCTGCACTTGCTATGACATATGCATGTCTATTATCTTTATGAGGTAGATTTGAAATAGAATGAGAGGAAAATTTAGCAATAAAATTCAAGGCTAAATCACAATATTGATTTAACTTATTATGTTTAGCTTGATATATTCCATTAATTTGTTGCACAATCAACTATGAATCTCAAAATATTTTAATATGTTTTACCTTAAGGGATAAATCCACTTTTAGTCCAGTGATAAGGGCTTAATATTCTGCAATGTTGTTAGTGCAAGAGAAATTGAGATGATACAAAAAAGGTATAAGTTTCTTCTAGGGAGATACAAGATTAACACTGACACCAGAGCCAATTCTACATCTAGACCATCAAAGTGTAATTCCCATGTGTCATTGGTGTCTATAGGTAAGACAATTACGTTGGGAAAAGTGGTAGGAATAGAAGTTGAAGTAGGTGAAGGAACTTCAATCAGATGATCGATCAAATCGTATCCTTTAAATAACCAATTTAGCTAAGCGTCCTAATAAATCAATTTTTGAGAAAAGATGTTTCAAAGGATATAATTTTAAGATGACATTTATTTAAGAATTAAGAAGGTAATGTCAGAGTTTTTGAAAAGCAAAAACTAAAGCTAGACATTGTTTTTCTATCATAGTGTACCAAGTTTCATAATCCACCAACGTATGACTAATGTAATAGACTGGTCTCTCTTTTCCATTCTTATCATGTTGAGATAAGACAACGACTAAAGATTTAGAAGAAGTGGAAGTGTATAAAAGAATGGTTGATTAGGTTGAGCAGGTTGTAAGATAAGAGGATTAGCAAGATATTGTTTGAAGTGTTCAAATGTCAGTTTACAATCATCACTCCAAGAGAAAGTAGAGTCTTTCTTTAACAAGGAAGTGAAAGGAATTGTATGATCCACCAAGTGTGATACAAAGTGATGAATAGATTGTATTTTTCCTTATAAACTACAAAGTTGTGAAATATTTTGGGGAGGTAGCATATTAATAATGTTGTCAATATTTTCAGTATCTACTTCAATATGTTAGGAATAAGGTGTCTCAACCTTGTATATTTCCTTGCATTTGATATTTTCCAGATGTTGGCACTTTGGACAATGTGTAAGGTAATCATGATTGAAATGGTTATGACGGATTCCTATGATGGTCATTAATATTTGTAAGAGCTAATTGTGAAAGCATCGATGACGGGTGAAGACATGCAAGACATGTGGCAGCTGATAAAGTTGAGTACTATACACTCTTCCACAACCATGTTTTTTGGGTTCCTATTTTTTCGGAGAATGGTAAAACCCTAATACGGTTTTCTTTGGAAGTTGCCCTAAAAAGGGAAGAGCATGATATAAGCATTTTTTAGGGTTGTGAATCAGAGTGTGAAGTTAGTGTATTGTTGGAACATTTTTATGCTGCCAGATTTGTCTTCAAGTGTTGATAATCTTCTGAAAGAACTTGCATTGCAAGTGTATTGTAAACTGTAATAGTTTTGATTAATACATTGTGCAGGTTTTGGAGTGCTGGGGTTTTTTACCGAAAGATTTTCCCCAGGGTAAATCATTGTGTCATTCTCTTTTTCTATTTATGAATGTTATTGCAGCAACATCTAGGTTAAAACAACATCAGATAATTATTGTGGCCATTTCACTCCAAGACTTATAATTACATGTAGATAACTATAAAATAATAAAATACCTGGAACAATCATTTCCAACATAATGTTCTCCCTCTTTATTGACATCCATGGTGGAAGGTTATTGTTGATAACAAAAATAGGCCACACGGAGTAAACAGATCTCATCTCTCCATACGGATTGACACCATCTGCTGCCAGAGAAAGCTTGAGATTTTGAGGTTCTTCTTTAAAGTGTGGCCACTTTTCCTCTATGTCCATAAATGATGAACCATCCACAGAAATTTGAATAATGTCATCTCAACTCCTACCATGTGCATGGTAATCCATAAATTGTGCCAAGCTATTGCACCTAAATAATCATTTCAGATGTGGAATAATGGGGATGTAACGTAGAACCTTGCAAGGCACCTTTTTGGTCATTTAATCATCTTGATATCTGCTTGTATGGCATTCATGGCATTTTGTTGCATTTTTGTGTTCTTTATGATAAATAATATGATCTTTGGGACAAGCATCTATTGCTTGATACTCCATTTCAATATGTTTCATAGTGGCAGATAATTCTCGGTACGAGCGAGGGAGAAAATTTGATGATGGTAACAAAAACTCACCAATCAATCTACAACAAAAAATATAAGTCATTACTATAAACAATCTTAATGGTACATGTTTCACCTTTTATAAACTATAATGATGTATATAACAAACCTTAGCATACGTGACATTGCTATGTTGGATAAACCATTCATAACCTTGAAATTCACCAACAACAATAAAGCATAGAGAAGAGTAGATTGGGAGCCTTTGTAAAGGGCCATGTTCGCCTTCTCAAGTAGAGGTATATCATGGATGATGTCAATGTCATCCTCATCATAATCATCATCATATTCAGCAACACCAATAGCACCAGTACCAAATGTGTCAACGATCAATGCATTCATACCATCATCTTCAAATGTGTTTTCTGGTGCATGATCGTCATCTTCCACGGGATCATGATCTTTAGCTTCAATACTCACACGTCCATGTTCCTCTATATTCACACCCCCATGTTCCTCTGAGATGTGGTGGTCCATATCGCGTACTACACTGGGGAGATCGACCTATATAAAAATGATGATAATCAAACCCCCCTTCAATGTGATAATCAAACCTCCTTCCATGGTTCATATGACGTATATTAATTGTGAAAACAATATAAAAAACAAAAATTACCAATGGATGATTATAATCAAACCCCCCTTCAATGTGACCATTCTCCCTACAATGTCTCTTTTATGTTTTGATTTTGATTCTTCTTATCTTTAAGCCGTTACAACTCTTGCATGGACAATAACATTTGTCATCGCCTTCTCTTTGAAAGTTAGACAACAATCTAGTGATTGTCTCCCTATTTTGATTGAATTCCCTTGTATTATCTAACATGATCCTTAATGTTTATATCTGCAAAAAAATTGGACATGTTGTACTTAATGTTTATATCTACACATATGGTTTTGATAGCAAATGGTCACTCTATTTGCTCGTGGTTTTATAAATGATATGTTACTTTGTAAATTTAACATTAGGTTTTACAACTGTACATATATTTTCTTTGACTCCCCCACATTGTAATCATATCGACAAGTTGATATCAAATTAATGAACATTAATGAACATTCTAAACATACATAAGTGGATGAACATAAATAATGAAGGTACCAGACATTGCCTGAAGTAATTAAGTGTTGACCCAGTGTTCTGATCCAGTATGCTTCTGTATGATCCAGAACCTGTAAGGAAGGAAAATATGGGGTTAGATCCAAAGTGTCTAAGCAATGCCTAGCACCCTATTACTGATCCTCATCTATAATTATGCATGTGCATAGTCAAGCCATACACTTCTAAAAGTCATGATCAAGCATAAGCAATGGAGGGGACATTATCAAGGTCAAATCTCATGCCTTCAAATTTTATATATGTACAGTTATAAAATTTCATGCCTTGAAATTTTATAACATAGTTCCTTAGCATTTGATATTCATATGGCAGCCATGACTTGAGGTAGGCATTCGAGCTTTGTCTTCTCATTAACTCAAATTTCATTTTGATGGCATTTGTTTATTTAATGGCACAATATGAATGTTAATACTGGCCTTGTTTACTTCTTTGCATCTTGAATGCTTGATGACCCGCGAGCTTTGAGGGTCGTGTTTATGCAGCGTAATATTTGCACCTTAGTTAACAAAATATGTTGTTAACAAAATATGTTAACGTGTATGTTAGCCTATTGTGTTTGTGTAATCATATCGACAGGTTGATATCAAATTCTATGTGAAGATTTACAACATTAAATTGATCGTAGTTGGAAGACTCAGACACAAAGTAGTGCACAAACTACACAAAGAAGGCATCTCAAAAACATGATTTCTGCTTTCGCCATTGAAACAATCTCGACAGCACTAGCTGCCTCTCGAGCCTTGCACAAGTTGCATGCATTTCCTACATCAGGTATAGACGTAGATGGGGTGGATGTAAATGTGGTTTCGTCAACCCACCAAAAGTATTGACATCCACTATTTCCCTGCAATACCAAATCTACATCAGCTCTTCCTAAAATGATTACTTGTCACATTAATTACTTTTAAACATAAAATATAATTCGGATTCCATATCCAGACCTTTTTCCTATTTGGACAACCCCAAAATTGACGCCTAGGATTACTTGTTGTGTGTGACATCTTCAAGACACAAGGGCCAACACCACATTGACACATAGGCACATTGACCGAAGCCATCAATGCTATGTCGATAATTATTGCACTGTCATTCCAACATATCATTTTGTTTAGTTGATTATTTTGTTCATCCATATTAATTATAATAAAATTAAAATATTGAAGAAATTTTGTTTTCAGTTCATAAACCATGCACACTACTTATGCTATGTTGATGAAATTCATAATGGAGTGTGGATTACAAAGTTTTATCTGTTGAAGTGTAATACTCTGTAAAGAGTTATTGTTATCAGTGACGTAAAAGGAATTATTGTTCATGACTAGAATTTCCTATAGAAACCCAATATCTAGAAGCTAACGAATAGCACAAAAGAAAGAGAGAACAAATATACAAGAGTAAACTATATTCTGATTGAGAATGAGATCGAGAGGGATAGAGGGATAGAGATTGAGTGGGATCGAGAGGGAATGTTACAATTGTAGGAGAATGAATTGAGGGCAATTTTTTGATATGGCCTAAAACTAACAAAACAAAGGTTTGTTATTATGGATTATGGATCAATCAATAAAATCAAAATTTCTTTGCAAACTGTGTATTCCACTGGCCTACAGATACAGTCAAACAACAACAAACTATTGTATTTGATTTGAACATGATATTGACTTGGTTTGGAACGTAGGGATGTCTCTTTGCATTTGTTTTTACTTGGTTATATTATCTTTTCATTGCCTTTTTCACTGAGAACACCAAGGATTTGACTGGTGTAGTGACAGTGACTAGTTACACGGGTACAGTCAGTGATTGTTAGTTGTGACAGGTATGGTGAACACATACAGTGGAGGGTGCATTTGAAAGCACCAATATTGGAGAGTTTGAGAGTAAATTGATGATTTCAGAGTTTGAAGGGCTACTAGACAAGCCTAGAAGGGATATAGTAGAATAATGGTGAAAGATGAGTGGATAGGAGTGAATGGGAAGTTGTAACATGGCAAATATACCATATTCAGGACACAATGAAAATGCAGGGGTAAGGTATGCAAGGTTGTTGTTTCTAGTGCTTCCATTACTAATATTGTCTCAGATGAAATGCTTGACAAGTTGAATATAGAGAAGATAGCACATAGTACACCTTATAGAATGTATGGAATGAATAAACAAATCTAGATTGATGTCAAAGAACAAGCATATATTTCTTTTAGTATTGGTTCTTATGTTGATACTATTCTATGTGATGTTATGCCCCTTGAGTGATTGTCATGTAATCTTGGGTAGAGTATGGCAAGTTGATACTAAGGCCTTGTATGATGGCAGAGAGAATACTTATGTTATTAACAAGAATGGAAAATAATTTTTATTGAGTTCACTACAGGATGATAAGATGACATGGGGAATGTCAAAGACATGGTTGATGGGTAAAAGAGAGTTCCTAATGTGTAAGGAACATGAAGGAAAAGAGACAATGCCAAGGAGGAATGATGGTGCTTTGGAGCAAGCAGCCATAAAGAAGGCAGATTCAAAGGTTGAAGATAAGGTATGTGGTAGGATTGCTATTTAAAAGGGATTTTTTGGCAAGAATTGAAATCTGAACAACTTTTCATTAGCATATTCAACATTCCAATTTTGAGGTAGGATTTTTTTCTTTTTATTCTTGTATTTCTAGGATCTTCTATGGAACATAAGTGTATGTCTATGTTTTGTAACAACTTTTAAATCTTGTGGCATAGTTCCCATGTGCATACTAAGGACCGCTTTATTATTAGCATTTTTCAGTAGACCATACCTCTAACTCTTTATTTCCTTGTTTCATCCCTTACAAACTGTGGATGTTTCTTAATCTATGGTAACCATTCTGATTTCATAAAATTTCCATTTATATGTGCTTGTTATGTAAAATGATGATTCTAAGAGGATATTAGAAATTGTATGTTGGGTTATTCCTTAATCTGCAATCCTTCATGTTACAAACAATATAATATTTGGGAACTTTTTGATATATAAATGGAACCAAGATTTTTTTGTTGTCATCTGAATAACAAGGCTTGGGAGTATTGATTTAAAAATGATTTTTAATATTCATGTCAAGCTTAGATTTCTAAAAAACTAAAAGTAGATGTTAGTTCATAATTGTTATTTATATTGATACCATTTTTGGATTATTTTGTTTAAAAATAAATTTTGGAAAGACATTATATTGGATAATGTTTGAATTTCCTATTAAATGTGTCAATTTGTGGAAGCTTTAGTTTAATATTGACAAGGGATATTTCATACAATGGAAAAAAAAGAACTTATGAGACTTTATTTCACGTGCTCTAGCATCTCAAAAAGATGAAACTTTCATACTGGGAGGTAAATTTTGGTATAGTGCCTCCTCTCAAAACCATGCAGGACTTTCAAAACATCGTATCTAATAATGGTGCATTCCAAGAGGGCTTGGAACAATTTCAAAGTTGGGGAGTATGGTGCTATGGTCCCATTTGTCATCAACCCAAATTTAAAGGACATGTGGCTATGGATCAAAACCAAAACTGAAAATAAACTTGACAGTTGGCACAAACAATATTTATCCCTTGGGGTAAGAATACAATTGTGCCCAAAGATACTTTCTTCATATAGCCTATCCTATTCTTTAGCTAGGATATTTAGTAGTGATTATCAAATCAATGACATTTGGAAAAAAATCAGAGCATTCTTGTCATTGGATGGTAAGGATAAGAAGAGGAAGCACTCGGTCAAATGGGACTAGTGCTATGTGCAAAAGAGGCTTGGTGGTCTGGGGGTAAAGGACTTGAGGAAGCAAGGGATAGCTCTTGTTGTCAAGTGGATTTTTCAGGGCTATTGAAGGGGTTGAACCATGGAAGGGTTCAATCAAGAATAATATCTTTGGCAGTCCCAAAAGGTGCTAAAAAATGGAAGAACATGTCTCTTAGTGACTTCCTTACTTGTAGGCAGGTAGTTATCTGCATATGACCCAATGTATTCTAGAGTCTAAGGCATTGGCCAAAGTCTATCTAATGGAGCTTGAACATAAGGGAAAGCAAATTGCACTATTATAAGGCTTCTCTACCAAAAAGCGACCCTAACTTGGCATAAAATGCTTTAAATATATCTTATGTAATGGTTAGCAACTGGATTGGGCTACTTTTTGCATGAGGTACCATATGCCTCAATTGAATTGGAGGACTTATACTAAGCTTGTATGGTTTTTAACTTTCCTATCACCTATGTGGGTTAATTTAAAGATAATTTCTACAATTTTTCACTTCCTTCTAAATAAAGAGAAGGTTTCAAAGTATTTTTGAATGTATGGAATATGGGCTCCAGTGTTAGTGCTCCATTTGGGAGGTTCAGAATGTGGTTGCAGTAGATAGAGATAATGTGGTTGCAGGAGATAGAGTGATGACATGCAGATTTGACCAAGCAACATTACTTGGAACTTGACCCAACAAAAAATGGACTTGTGATGATTTTATCACAATAGTACATCTGTTGCTGGGTAAGCTCCAAGTAGTGCTTAGGAAAATCTGCTTGTTCATCACCTGTGCAAATCCCAAAAAATTGCAAAAAAATTTGCAAATCCAAGCATGAAAACATTCCATGAAGACCAAAGGAAGGGAGGACACCATCAAAGGTAGAAGGTCAATTGGAAGGTTACTAACCATTAGAGATTCGTGCGCAACAATCATAGTGTACTATTTACAAGAATGCAACATTTAATTGCTATTTTTCCATAAATGTCATTCACCATTAGTCCATACCATATACTATGTACATTTTTTAAGAACCATGTCACATAAGACACAAATGACGAATGACCAAAATGCTACACAAATAATAGAAATTCAATGTACACTCAAGCCAAACCCAAACAACTTAATTAATTAAAATCCATTATAAGAACATGAAAAGACATTAGAAAGTCATTTGAAACCTTGGGAACTTAATACAAACCACCCAATTTATCAAATGGATGAAAAAATGGAAACATATTTGGCGACCTTTGCTTGAGTTTTTCTTGCTAAAATACTAAGATCGGTTTCCTTGCATATCCATTGGGCATAGGAGTCATCAAAGACATGAAGCAAGCACAAAATCAGACTCAAACGCACTACTCATAACACTTATAAGAACCTAATAGACACCTTAACTCAACAACAAATAAATTTCTTCAACACTTGGAGAAAACACGACTCAAACTATGTGCTACAACACTTATTGAAAGGAGAACCTATTCTAACTTACACCACCCAATGAGAAATTTGTTGCTTTTAATATTTTAAAGCCTTTCATATCTTGTTGTTCATGACATCTCTTCAAATATTTTTCATTCCTTTGATTTTTATCTTCTTGTTCTTTATGGAAATGTGTTTTTCCAACACTTAATACTAATTCTTTTCTTTAAAGTCGATGTTATCAATAAATATGTTGCTATTTATGTCCTTTGTGGCCTTTATCTTTATTTTCATTGCAAATTTTTGCATTATGTTATTTGTCTTTGATATCCTAGTTTTTCTTGTTCAGTTTGATCACAACTAGTCCCCATCATGCAAAAAGTTTATTCCTCAACTTCAACAAAACTGATTGCCTTCTTCATTGTATCACTTTCACAAAGTGACTATGGAATATTTCTTTTACTACTGAATATTTATGGCACATCTGGAAAGTAAGAAATAATGAGATCTTTAATAGGGTAAGAAGAAAGCTTACTGAGTCATATAAGAGACAAACTGTGTACATGCCCATATGACTGTAGCTATGGGTGCCTCGGATGAGGAAGACCCTGAAGAGGAGGAAACTCCTATGATGTAATATTCAAACCATGTTTGTAATTAAAGACGATGAAATAGTACTAAATAATCATCATCATGATATGTAAAAACTACTATTTATAAATGAAAATTATGACTATAGCTATATTCATTGTGTCTTGATGACATTGTAGATTTATTTCGAATAGATGTAAAATGCTTGGAATAAATATTTCCTTATGAATTTGGCTACAATTTCAAATTGACAATTAACCAGGTTTAGGTAATTTGAACATAAAATATTTATGGCAATTATTTAATACTTGTTACCTTATCTTGCAAAAATAACATATCATAATGAAGCGGACCTCAAGGAGGTAAGCTATCCCTAGCCTCGCTGAATTTCTACATGCAAGTAGGGGTTCCACATCAGTGCCTCCTACTGTACCAGAGGGGTTGCAGGCTGAGTTGAATGCCATTCGTGCCAAGATTCAAGAGTAGCAGATTGAATAATTGATAAGGAAAAAAGAGAAAGGTACCAACCATAATATATACATAGGTACTGAAGAGAAATATTAGGAGTACAATGAGCAGATAGGAGTGAATAATTGCAAATCCCATATGAATTATTCATTGATAAATCATCATGTGGGTGTCCATGGAAGGTGCATTGTTGCAGATAGGTTAATACATTCCCAAGAGATGACTTCGATAAAATTACAAATCACCACCAACAACTCCAAAGTTCAATACATGCGACAGACAATATAGGAAAAGTATTGTGAATGTGAATCTCTACTTAAGTGAAGAACAATCATGAAATTTACAACATATGAAGGAACTGTTCATGTTTCAAGGCAGAAGCATCATAGCATGAAGACACCATAACTATGTACTGACCTATACCTTAAAGGAGCACAACATTAGTAGCAGGAGTAGTCAATAGACCAATGGTGTTTTCACTATTTACATCTTTTATTAATGGAGGTACAAATAGAATATAACAATAGGAATGGATATACACAACAAAGAGATTCAACATTGTAAAAAAAAACAAATCATTCCAGTCATGAGTAAACATCATGATCAACTGTTGTAACAACAAGATAGAAGGATGGTATAACAAGAGTTTTAATGACCAATCATCAAGATATAGTGATGATATTAGAATTCAAGTCAGTTGTCATATATTTCAGAGGGAGTTTATCATTGTAAATAAAAAAAGATGTTATCATTCTTCTATTGCTAATATTCATAAGATTTATCAGAATTAAGAGAGTGAAAAGAAAATACAATCAACAAAGAATTGTAAATGATATACCATTATATATTACATGTGAATCATACTGACCAATTATGTAAAAGAAAATCAGCCAATTCTTCATGACAAACCATATATGAATATCATCGAATAGAGCAGAGTTTGTCAAACATCATTAAAATTTATGATCCGAATGTAACAAAGCTATCTTCAAGTTTCAACTATAGAATTCCATGA
>MU226065.1:904775-916435 GCA_018584345.1 Thuja plicata | reverse complement strand
GTCGATTTGGCTACTTCCATAGTGAAATGTCCAGTCTCAAGATCACGACCCAGAGTGGACATTTTTTTTACCTTTTTCTGCTTGCTCATAGTGTCTTTGGGCTGAAGGGCCTGTGAGAGAGTATCCTTGCAAGAATTTCCCTCTTCCACTCTCTTCCTCTTATGTTCCAGAGTATTCTCTATCCATGATTCTGTGCTAGTGACTTTGTTGGTAGAGACCAACTCTTGTATAAACAGCTTCCTGATGACCGGGGGAGTAGCTTTGGGTCTGGAAGTGAAAGGGTTCACAGAAGTAGGAGAAGAGGAGATTAATTTGGTGGCTTGAGTAACCTCCTGTTGCTTTCTAGCCCCCTCATTTGATTATGTGGCTAAAGTACTAGAGCTATCTTCTCTCACTTCAACTATAACAGGGGACCCTCGTCTTGGAGTCTTTTAGGTCATAGCCCTGACTGGTGTATCTATAGAAATAGCCATAAATGGCTCTGTGATTTTGATGGGCTCAACTGCAGGCTTGACTAGGTCAGTGCTAACTGCTTCTTTAGTGGTTCCAATGCCTAGAAGCGGGCCCTCCCCACAAGTCTTCTTCAATGGGATTTCCTTGTCAGGAGGCTCATCACCTCCTCCCGATGGCTAGGTTGATCCTTTAGCAATAGTTGGGATTATTGCTGAGGAAGTTACTGCAGTGCTTGAAGTGTCTTTTGTCTAGGTTCTCTAAGTAGGAGGCTTCCTTTCCAACCTCTTCCTTCATCCCGCTATCCACTCAACCCATTGCTCTGTCCTCTTATAAATACCATTCATCAAAGTCTGCAAGTCATTGATGGCTTTAAATAGCATGGGCTCAGAACTGATGGAGAGGAGCTTGATCTTCTCAAGGTATGTATTATCATACATGTGCTAGCCATCATCTACTAGCCCCTCAATTGCAAGATTAACCTTGAACCTTTTGATTTGTTCAATGATTAATCTGGCGTAAAATTGATCTCTGCCCTCCAGATCATCTTTACAATTGGCCCAGTAGTCTTCAATGTCATCTACATGGTGGATGGATCGACTCATTTGTAGGTGATTATGAGCATAATTAACTGGATCATATTGTGGCCTCAGAACATCATAGGTCTCCAACGAATACCTTTTTGATAATTCCTTTTCTTCGGCTCAGACTGGGATGCACAACTATATGCTCCAATAGTCATGGGGAAGTCGTAGCCTTTCTTCTTGGCATCTACACAGATTAAATTTACTAGAAGCACTTGCCTCATCACCTCCACCAGCATGATCATATCCATAGGATATTTGGGCAGCTTCAAAGGGAAATCATCAAAACCTACAAGACGAAGATATGAGAATTCTCCAAACTGAATAAAATAACACCCAAATTGGCTAATGAAAGCCATGGCTTCAAGGGAGAATCTCCTCTCTGGACAGCCTTGTAACTCCCTGTATAATCTCATTGTAAAGGCATCATTAAACCAAAGGTACTCTACATAATTGTTGTGTAATTGCAAAGAGGGAAAAAATTCATAACTCTTAACATCATCAGGAAATTCCTCTAATCTAGGAAGCCCTGGCCAAATTTGGATTGTGGCCAGAATGTACAAAAGGATTGAAGACATGTAAAACTCATTCTAGTGCTTAGCTCTATCTAGGGCCGCTGAGAGGTTCTCACTCACCATAAGAGCCCAATCAATGAAGTGATGTTGGGAACAGATTACCTGAACCAGGAAGAAGTGATGGTCAACAAAATTGAGTGCCTCACTCTCACCTCTAATCCTGTGGAGTAACACCAGAATGTCCACGATCTTCGGCTTCAGACTAGTGCCATAAAGTGTCTTTGGCAACTTCCCTTTGGCACTCCTAGGCTCCTGAAACCATGCTTTCATCATTTCTTTATTCAAGGTTGACTTCTTGGTGATATATTTAGTCACTGCCCGACTATATGTCATTTTCAAATACTTAGTTTGCTCTAGGATGCGAAGTGAGTTCTGGACCAATTCTTTGTTAATGGATAGTACCACCGTATCATCGGGTAAGAGGATTTGCTTGGTATCTGGGTTGTATCGAGCGATGCATTCCCAAATCAATTTTGGGGCTTGGACAACTACGAGAAAACCAATGGCCTCAACTAATCCATTTTTCTTCAACTTTTCAGTGATGGGATGCAACTGATCCTCTTTTAACCTATTCTAGAAGTTCTGCATATCAAAGAATTTCAAAGATGTATCTGAAATCTTATGCCATTCAGAAGTAATGCCATTCATTCTGCTGAATCCCATGAATCTGGAAGCTATACTTTAATGATTCAATTTGGGAATGAAGAATGTTCTTTAAGAATAAGGATGCGGGGGCAATGAGCAACCAGTATCAACTGCTCCGGATTCAAACAACTTGTTAAGAAAATAATAGCTCTGTTAGCAACCTTCAACTAATCTTATAAATTTTGAATTCTTACCGTTTAATGGCCTACTTCTCACGCCACACTAATGAAAAGACCTCAACATTAATGAAATAGTCCGTTACGAAGTAAAATGACTTTATTTGAATTAATTACCTTGCTTATACAGGCCGTTAAGATATGTCTTTTCACTTTAGTAACTGCAATGGTAACTTTTTTGAAGTAGCGAAAAATTACTTTTTTGCTTCTCCTTTGGGCGGAGAAATGCTTTTGAAGTGCTCTTGGTTCAAAAATCCACCAAAGGGAAAATTGCATCTATCAGGTTGCCAACATGGCATGTGTTGATTTCACTTGCCTTCTTTATATCTCCAATTCTTCATGAGACAGATTCTTCCTCAAAATTACTTCATTTAAATGGCTTGGCAGAAAATGTACTCCATGGGTCAAAACTCGCCCATCGGCACAATGGGGAAGCCATTCTCCGCTTTTCTGCCTTTAGAATTATTTCCCCGATTATGTTCTATTGAATCATTCCTCTTGACTTGTAGAGGTGTAGTTCATACACAATAGTCCTTCTAAGCCTAAGGGAGCCATTTAGAACTATACTTCTTGCAGAGATATTACTTAGTAGTCGTCAGTGGAAGATGCACTCTTCTGATACTTTTCCGCCGGTGGAGAAGCCCGAACCCAATTTCCCGCCAAGCTGCAAAATGAAGATTTATTGGCTAAGTGCTTCCATTACATGTAAAACTGATGTTAGAAATCTTTGAACCACTGCCTTTACTAGATTGGGAACTTAACCTACCCAATGAAAACATGATCTCAAATGCAGAATCCCTCTGGTTCACAAAAGGAGAAGTCAATATGGGGAAATCTGGTAAAGGCCTCCTATCTTAAGGGGATAGCTAGACTTAGACGTAGGACTCACATGAAACTTCAAGACCTCTATTATACATTGAACAATCACTTTGGTCAAAGGTATGCAGACCAAAAGTGGGGCAACAACATGTTAGGTCTTAATTGGTCTTAATAGGTCCTATTAGTCCTATTAATTCTTAAGGGGTCATCTTAGGCCTTATCACATCTTATTAGGTCTTAATTGGTCTTAGTTGGTCTTAATAGGTCCTAATAGTTCTTAATTGGTGTTAATTGGTGTTAATTAGTATTAATACATCATATTACTCCTATTAGGTCTTATTAGACATGTTAGGTCTTAATTGGTCGTAATAGGTCCTATTAGTCCTATTAGGTCTTAAGAGGTCCTATTAGGTCTTAAGGGGTCATCATGTCATAATAATGGTTGTTAAGCAATATTATGTCACAAAAGGTCCTAATAAGGGGTCCTATGTGTCTTAAGGGGTCATATGTTGTAATAGGTCATCTTAAAGGGTCATCATGTCGTAATAAGGGTTATTAAGGAATCTTATGTCACAAAAGGTCCTAATAAGGGGTTCTAGGTGTCTTAAGGGGTCATATGTTGTAATAGGTCATCTTAAGGGGTCAAATGTCATAATAGGATCTATTATGTCATAATAGGTCGTACAAAGGGTTCTTATGGAATCTTATGTCACAATAAGGGTGGTCAATGAATCTTATGTCACAAAAGGTCCTAATAAGGGGTCCTAGGTGTCCTAAGGGGTCATATGTTGTAATAGGTCATCTTAAGGGGTCATATGTCATAATGATGTCTATTATGTCATAATGAGGTCTATTATGTCATAATAGGACCTATTATGCCATAATAGGTCATACTAAGGTCTCTTATGGAATCTTAAGGAATAATATGTCACAATAAGGGTTGTTAAGGAATCTTATGTTACAAAATATCCTAATAAGGGGTCCTAGGTGTCTTAAGGGGTCATATATGTTCTAATAGGTCATCTTAAGGGGTCATATGTCATAAAGGGTCCTAAGGGATCTTAAAGAGTTTTATGTCACAATAGGGGTCCTAAAGGGTCTTAAGATGTAATAAGGGGTCCTCTAAGTGTCTTAAATCCTCCTAGGATGTACTAAGGGGCCCTAGGATAATATTTTAACATCTAAATGTACATGAAGGGTGCCAGCAAGAATTTGAGTCCACTTTTTGGCCAAAAAGTGGAACTAGTTTTCCTATTTTTTTCAAATTTATCCTATTTGACCTAAAGATTTGAGGCACTTAGACATGGAATCTTCCAAAATGTTACTAATATAAAATTTTAGGATTCAAAGTCTACTTTCCAAATATGTGATTATTTTAAATACCCAGATGATAAATTTCAAATTTCAATAGGGATTACTAAAACCCTCATTTTAAAAGTCACTCTTTTAGGACTATACCATGCGTGTGTACGACAAGCAAAATTAGACTCAAATGAAACTATTTATCTAAAATCTTTTGGTAAATGGTAAGTAACACAATTAATATTGATGAGAATATTTTTCCATATTTTTATGTTAAATATTTTTTTTTATTAATTATATATTGGGCTCAATCGTTGTTTATAAAACCTCGTGTACGACAAGCATAATTTTCCCTAAACATATGATTTTTTAATATATTTTTTTGAAGTGTGTATAATTATGTGAAGTTTGATGTCATATAATTTATTTTTCAATAAAATTTAAAATAAAAAAGTTATTAAAATTACAAAAAATCTTGTATTCTCTTTTCTATAGACCTATTTTAGTACAAAATGATTGAAAAATAGAAATATTAATCAAATTTAATAAAAATTTTACATATTATGAATCTTCATTGTCTGATCTATACTGAGTTTTTTTTTCGTCAAAAAATTCCTCAGAAAACCCAATCCAATCTATGACCAAAGTGAGTTTTGTGTCTGCATATGGACATGGCCTTCAACATTCAAGTTAAACCAGATCCAAATCCAAGGGTCGGTTGACCAAGCCTTTCCCAAGGCTAAACCCAAACCACTTTTGGCGGAAAAAATTTCAATTTTAGAAAATGGGGTGACATTATAAAATGGGGCGACATTTCAAAAATGAAACGTCACCTCGTTTCATAACATCACCTCGTTTCATTTCGTAGCCGTTGGAAATTGGTTTAAAACAAAATGGGGTGACGCTGTGAAATAGGGTAATGTTTCATTTTCTAAACGTCACCTTGTTTCATAACATCACCCCGTTTCATTTCGTAGCTGTTGGAAAATGGTTTAAAACAAAATGGGGTGACGTTGTGAAACAGGGTAATGTTTCATTTTCTAAACGTCACCCTGTAACCACCTGAATTTGGTCTGTTCCAACTATGGACCCTATTTTCCCTAAGTGTGATCATACCCTCGATTATGTCCAAACAACCCTGTTACTGCTTAGCATAATTCTTTAAATCAATTTAATGTCCTAGGTGATTTTTATCACTGATTTATATTAACTATTATAGCCATGTAATTCACATCAATTTCAACTAATCAAATCAAATAAAAAATCAAACATGGCTATAGTATTTAATTATAAAGGAATTAAATAAATCCCTAAATCAAATATCCATTTGCAATTAACCCATTTCCTTAGCCTATTTAATTTAATTAAAATGGCTATAGTCCCCTAATTATTAAAAAGCAATTAAATTGTTTAAATAATTAATTTCTATATTTCTAAATGAATTAAATAAGTTTATTTCATTTATTAATATTCCCTCAAACCCCAACCTGACCCATCTCAACCACTTCTACCTTGGGTTCTAACCCTTCTCAACCCATTCACCCATGCTAATCTGATTCTAATCCTAAATTCTTCTCTAACCCACCTCCTAATGTTGTCACATTTCATTAAGGAATACTTAACAACTCAACCCACTTGAGAAAGTCCACTTTCTCAAGTTGGACTTTCTTAAAGTCCATTTTCTCAAGCCACTCTCTTACATCCTCCCTTACCTCTTTAAGGATTTCATTAATGCCTTATTAATGAAGATGCCTTAAGCCTATGTCTCTCCCATGCCTTATTAATGCCTTGGGCATTAATGACTCTTACATCTTCATTTATGAGTCTTCTAATTCATAAATGAACCTTGTCCCCCCCCTCTCTCTCTCTCCCTCCCATTCTTCTATAAATAGAAGCCTGTTTTGAGAGCAAATGAGCCTTCACATTTAGATCAAATCACATTGTTAAATGATGTTGGATTCATCCTAGATTTGCATTTCACTTATTTTCTCATGCTAGTTCATTGTTTTATTTTCATCTTTTAAAGCTAGATTACATGCTTTTTCATCTTTTTAGCTTAAATTTGAATTAAATCCTTCATGCTAGAATAGAATTGGTCACTGATTTGTAGTATATTATGAGGGCTAGTATGTTATGAATTACACTCTTTCTAGTTAGAAGGTAATAGGTCGGTTTTAGTGGGTTTTACATGATTTTCTAACCCTTTTGGACTAATATAATGACTTATTGAGTGTTTGTGTTGTTCTCAACAGGTTCCCGAATACACACGCACATTTATGGCGCCCACCGTGGGGCTTGAATTTTAATTTTGCCTCATTTTCTAACACTTTTCTAGCAATTTGCAGGCTCAGGAATTGGACACAAAATCACATTTAATCTTGCAGGATCGCATCCCAGATACGCCCTCGCATCGCGTAAATTCTGGATCACATCCAGGATTTCCCAGATCGTATCTGGTTTTGGCTCGTATTTGGTCAGCAAGGGCTCATAGCCAGAGAATAGGATCGTATCCTGGATACTACATCGCATCTGATGAAAATTTAAGATCGTATCTGGTTTTAAAGCTTGTCCATTTGATTTCTCTAATCCTAACAAGTTTGACAAGTTGTGCTTTCTGTATTTTGCAGCTTGACAAGTGTTTGCAGGTGCTTTTTAGCAGTTTTCATGGGGTCAAAATTAAAAGGATACTAACATGGTTTTTACAGGTTACCAAACCCCTTCCATCTTGACTTCTATTTATTTGCTTTCCCACACTTAAAAACCATTTCTCAAACTTGCTAAGACAATCAGATATTATGCTCTTTTCCTCTTGAGGAAAATTAGAAAGTCAGACATTGTCTTATCATTTGTGACAAAATTGGGAGTACATGAACAACAAACACATTGTTTAATTCAATTTGGAAAAGTAATTGAACAACACAAAGCACTAAATCATGTGGGTTAATTGAACAAGTTCAATCGTATAATTACTTTTGGAAATCAGTAATTGAACAAAACAAAGCATTAAATCATTGTGGTGATTGAACAAAATAATTTTCCCTTTTTCAAAGCTTTCTATTTTCTTTAAAATAGGAACACTTAAAACAAGCTCAACATAGCTTGGGGGAAAGAACCTTGTTTATAGTGCTTAAAGGAGAAAATGGCATGGACTAGGAGAGTATGCTCTTCTACTTTTGAAGAATCAGAAATCTAGAACTCCTAAGCTCGCCAATCTTGGTTACCAGTCTTTTTAACAATAGAGGGCCTGCCGGTTGAGAAAAAAATCTCCTAGAAATGACCCAAGTGAGTACAGGTCTTACGCCGACCCTTCCAACTCACTATAAATAGTTGCTTCCTTGTATTCCAAAGCCTCGAAAGATAAAACTGGTTTTGTTCTTAGAATTTTGACATTATTCCTTGAACATATCGGGGTATATATAGAGCAGAGTCACTTGAATCTTGCTTGCAAGACTATATATATTCAAGTACTCATAGGGCTATATGCCTTAATTTTGCCTTGTGCAATTCTATGGGGGACAGTTTCAAACGGATTGCCCAATAATCTACAACACATTCAACTGAAAGAATTCCTGATTCATCCCCGAAAGGGTGATAATCTTTGTGCAAGGCAAAAAATAATTTCCCCAAGACACTCATCATATTGTGCCCTCACTTGCATTTAGAGTCAGCTAATACAGCATCATGACTGGAGCCATTGCTTGCTTGGTGATGGCTGTATTCTGATTAGCATTTGAGTGTGTACCTAAGTCAATGAGCAAAGATTTTCATCCTCTACCTAGAGAATAGGAAAAGATGTGTGTTTGATTCATCCCTTTAACAATGCAAAACTGTCTGACATGTCAGAAAGATCACTAAAAAGATAAGATCCTCACAAACAAGCAATAAATTTCATACCCTGGAGTACAAGTGTTTTTCATGCCCTACAAAACCTCTTGATGCAATTTGGAAACAAACAAACTTCACGTTCCTCAAAAGCAAATTTTTCAAAATGGACCAAAACTAACCAAACCATCATAAAATCGCATCCCATTTTTCCTAAGTCATATCTGGTATTTAGGATCATATCTGGTGCATTGGATCATATTTGGTCAAGCCTATAGTCATATCCCATTTTTTAGAATTGCATCCAAGATTTAGGATCGTATCTGGTTTCGTTAGAGGTTCGCATCTGGGAGCTCACATCCTAGACTGTGGGCATTTCTAGCAGCTTTTCCTAGGAAGTCTCAGTTGTTTTAGGTACCCTTTTACTCTTTAGCTGGTCCCTATTGTCTCTTCTAGTCTCTTTGCTGTTATTTTCAAAAACTTTTGAAACATCTACCTTGCATGCTCAGTCAGTCTTTTACGGTCAGTTCAATACGTGTGGTCTATCCATTCTCTATCAACAACTTGGTTCCCAAATCACTATCAGGGCATTCTAAGCCTCTGATGCTGGAATCATTTACACCCACCAATAAACAAACAGTGACTTCTACCTAGACACATCCACTTGAACGATCTGAATCCTTGCTAGCACTATTGGGAAACGTTGACGAAGTTGAGAAACAAACTTCATGGTTAACACGAGATGCAACAAGTACACAATTGAAGGATCAGAAGTGCCTCCTAAAACATCACACTTTCAAGGAGAAACTTCTCACAATTCCCTATTTGATCTTGATTCACCTCAAATGGGTAGCAACACTAACAATTGGAGTAAGGCCTTTGAGAGTTATGATGATGGAAAACAAACACAATCCGTAGGCACGGAAGAGGAAGAAAGACCCAGGTTTGAACGTAATCTATTTGGGTCAGATAGTGACGAAGAGATCCCTGAAGATGAATACGAGAAGCTTAAACAAAGCAAAAGAGTCCACAAGCTATTGGAACGAATAATTGGAGATGACAAGGAAAAATACTTTCTCTATATAGCATCCACAGGTGTCAAATTACCCCAGGATTACGATGTGAATGATCTCAAAGAAAAGGAAGTACCAAACCCCATATCTATCCTTACTAAACAACTCAATCAAATGCAAACCAAGCTCACAAACCTCAAACAAGAGAAGAACAAACCAAAAACAACATACTCTTTGGACGCCATTTGTCCATTTCCTTTCGACAAAAGCATCACTATGGTCTCGTTTCCTCCTAATGTGGCAAGACCAAAATATGACAAGTACACTGGGGAAACTGATCCACATGACCATGTGAGAGAATTTTGTGCTCTTAGCATTGAGTATATGCATAAACCCACTTACCTCATGCGACTATTTCTAGGAAGTCTAGGGGGAAATGCCATGGAGTGGTTTTCAAAATTGAATCCTAAAGTCAAAAAATTCGAGGAGTTAATGCAATGGTTCATTCAGCATTACTCCTACAACATTCAACATGACATCACCATGATGGATCTATGTAACACCAAGCAGAAAATGGGAGAATCCTTTACACACTTCCTACAAAGATGGAGGAAAATCTTTGCACGATATTCAAGAGTCAACCCTGAAACGAAAAAGATGGAGATCTTTGTTAATAATCTCATACCTGAATTGAGCTATGCTCTACAAATGCAAGATTCTCCAAGCTTCGATAGGATGATTAAGAATGCTCTCCATATCAAAGAAGTCATGGTCAAAAAGGGGGAGATTACCCTACAAAATGAAAGCAAAGGCAGTAGCTCTAATTCTAAGCCTAAATGGTGGAAACAAAATAAAAATGTTGTCAATGACGAAGTGGTTGGTGCTTCTAACATTAATTCCAAAACTGAAGCATTCAATCTGACCAATGGTATGCAAGCAAGTAAGGAGGCAAAAATAACACCTCCCATTCCCAAAGCCAACAATGATAATGACAAGGGATGAACATGGAATTCAAAACCCCAAAGAACATTCACACCTTTGGGAGAACCTCTTGAGACCGTCTTAAAAATATTGGTGGATAACAAAGTCCTTACAATTCCTGATTCTAAACCTTGGGAACCAATGGTCAAACCTAGATGGTGGGATGATAACTCTTACTGTGTCTTCCACAAAAACAAGGGACACAAGACAAATAATTGTCTCAATCTCAAGCATGTTATCTAGGACCTCATTGAAGGGGGTAAGATCAAGGTGGATGGACACACTACGAATGAAGATCACACGACATTTAATAAACCATTCCCTAATTACAATCAAGGAGACACATCCAAAGGGAAAGGTAATGAGGTAAACTACACCTATTCCAAGAGTGACAATGTGATCAATATACTCAACATTAAAAATGAGTCCGTCAACATGATCACAATCAAAGGAGCCTCATCCTCTACAAACACTGTAACCTAGAGCCAAGCACAAGTTACGATCAAGGGACCTCCAAAACTGACATCCACACCCAAGGTTCCTATTATCACTATTCCTAAACTAGGGGCAAAACATGTGGTCACTATCCCTAGAGCAAAATATGACTTGGTGGACCAATTGCAAAGAACTGCTGCCAAAATTTCCGTCTTCGAATTACTCAAAATATCCACTGTGCATAGAGAAATTCTAGAACAAGCTCTACATGCTGCTAATGTTCCAAAGGATATAGATATAGACAAATTCCAAGCGATGGTAAATCACATATCAACGCCACATTACCTCTCCTTTTCTGAGGAGGATGAAAATTCATTGACCCATCCACACAATCAACCTCTCCATATCGAAGTTCTTATTCATAAATCCCGTGTTAGACGCATGTTGATAGATGGAGGTGCCAGATTAAATATCTGTACATTAGATCTTGTTAGGAGGCTAGGCCTCTCAGAGAAACAATTGACTCTAGAAATAAAATAACCATCAAAGCATATGATGAGGAAGAAAGATCCTCCCGAGGTATTATTTGTCTACCCATCAGAGTGGGACTGATTGAAAGAGATGTTATATGTCAAGTTCTGGATCTACCACTAGCCTACAAAATTCTACTAGGGAGACCATGGATCCACAAGATGCAAGCTGTACCATCCACTTATCATCAATGCATCAAGTTCCCACATAATGGAATAGAGGTAACAATTCCTGCGGATGCCAACTACGCTTGCAACAATATTAAAGTAGGTAGCATGATCCCACACAACAAGGAGGCTATGGATGCAGTTACTCCTGAAACTACCA
>MU226065.1:855771-866128 GCA_018584345.1 Thuja plicata | reverse complement strand
TTAAAGTCCATATTCTCTTACATCCTCCCTTCCCTCTTTAAGGCCTTCATTAATGCCTTCATTAATATGAAGACCTTAAGCCCATGTCTCTCCCATGCCTTATTAATGTCTTGGGCATTAAAGACTCTTACATATTCATTTATGAGTCTCCAAATTCATAAATGAACCTTGTCCCCCCTCTCTCTCTCTCCCATTCTTCTATAAATAGAAGCTTGTTTTGAGAGCATATAAGCCTTCACCTTAAATCAGAAATACATTGTTATGCTGTTAGATTCACTCTAGATTCATATTTCATCTTTCATTTCATGCTAGTTTATTACTTCTATTTCATCTTTTAGAGCTAGATTGCATGTTTTATCATCTTTTAGCTTGTTTTTAAATAAAAATCCTTCATGCTAGGTTGTATTCATCACTGATTTATAGCATATTCTGAGGGCTAATATGTTGTTAATCACACTCCTAGTTAGTAGGCAATAGGTCGATTTTAGTGGGTTTTACATGCTTTTCTAACCCTTTTGGACTAATATAATGACTTATTGAGTGTTTGTGTTGTTTCTAACAGGTACCCATTTACACACACAGGCTCTGCACACCAGCTATTATTATTTGGGCTATCTGGTGGGAATGGAACAAGAGAATCTTTAGAAATTCTGCTTCACTAGTGGAAGTTGTTATCAAAAAACTGGAGCAATCCATTTCAGAGATGGTTAACTCGCATGTTAAAGACAAAAGTTGCAATTATAACTTCATAGATTGGGATCGTAATCTACTTAAGTCATGGGATTTGATTCACATCCCTCCATTTATGATCCCAATTAGCAGCAAACAAAAGGTAGACCACTCAAAAGTTAGATGGGTTGCCCCTGATAATCATTTTGTAAAGTTAAATTTTGATGGCTTTGCATGGGGCAATCCTGGCAAATCTGGTTGTGGTATGTGTCTTCACGACCATAGGGGTATAGTTTTAGCATTTAAATGTATTTCTTTACCTGATGGAACCAATAATCTAGCTGAAGCATATGCCCTATTATACGGTTTGGAGCTTGCTAGAAATTTTAATATTAAGAAACTCCATATAGAAGGGGATTCGACTTTAATTGTCAATGCTGTAATCAACAGGAAAACTTTTAATTGGAAAATTAAATATATTATGAGGAGAATTTGGCAATTACTGGATACATTTGATACTTACTTGATATCTAATGTGTTCCGAGAGGGGAACATGGTTGCTGATTCTTTGGCCAACATGGGTTCAGGTGGTTATAATATAGACTCTCTGTGCATGAACATATCGATTGATGATCTTCCAGATTTAAAATTGAAAGTGATTAAAGACATCAACCTTTAAAGATTGTGTGGGAATTAGTTGGATCTTAAGTGATTTCTTCAATGTCTGACATCTACTCAAGGCCTAGGAATATATGATCAAGATCCAATTTGGACATACCTGATAGCTTCTCAAATAGCTCTTGATAAATTTGAAAAGAAAAGTTTCCAGGATTCAGTGTTTAGGGTAATAGAATCAAGGTTGAGATTGAACAATTATTTGACCACATAGTAAGTGTCTCAGGAGAGGAATTATCATCCATACTTGAGGAATTACAACTTTTAGACTTTTAATGGAATCAAATGTTTCAAAAGGATTACCTTACTCTGCTCTAGATATAATATCTTTTGTGCCAATGGAAGAGTGACGAGCTATATAGAACGCCTGGTCCTTACAGAAATCTGCTTTCAGATCAGCTCAGCAACAACCTTGGGATTCTTTGCCACCACCCACATCCGTTTTGTTTTAAGGTATCAGGAAACAGTCAATAAAATAAATAGGATGGCCATGGAGATCAATTCAAATGACGTGTACATTGTGGTCTCTGTAACTCGTTCAAATCCAAAATTTTTAGAAGCCTGGACGCCCTATTTTTCTCCGTATTATGTGATTGTTGTTCAGGACCCTGAGCTTGAAGAAAATGTCAAAGTCCCATCCGGGTTGAATCATACTCTATATACAAAGCATGACATGGGAAGGGTACTAGGTCCCGAAGTTTTGAACTCCCTAGGTTTTAGAGGGCACAGTTGTAGGGCATTTGGGTACCTTATGTCTAAGAAAAAGTACATTTTTTCATTGGACGATGACTGTAATGGGCATTTAATCAATCCCCTAGAGCAGCACATTGTGAATCTCAAGACCCCTTCCACTCCATTTTTCTTCAACACATTGTATGATCCTTACAGGGATGGATTTGATTTTGTAAGGGGTTACCCATTTAGTCTTAGACATGGAGTACCCTGTGCTATATCATGTGGGTTGTGGATGAATTTTCCTGATTTTGATGTACCCACACAGATCTTGAAACCTAATGAAAGAAACACCAGGTATGTTGATGCCATCTTGACAGTTCCCAATGGTGCCTTGTTTCCCATGAGTGGCATCAACATTGCATTCAATAGGGAAATTATTGGTCCTGCAATGTTTTCAGAACTTGCTTGGTTTGGAGGCAACATGCTTCTCTTATCCAGGTCTGCCTTATGTGTGGAGAAAGGATGATTTTGGATATCCAATGGCTAGCCTTAGCAGAGTGTATGTGGGTGTTAAGTGGCTTGAGGAGATTGTGCCATTTTCTCAGGCGCTTCGTTTGCCTCGGACTGCTCTTACTGTTGAAGATTGCTTTGCAGAAATTAGTAAACAAGTGATGGAGAAGTTCAAAAATTTGGATCCCCTATTCAGTGAAGTTGGCACACCAATGGAGAATTGGGCCAAAGCATGGAAATCAGCCTCTTCCTAATCCAGTGAGTAATTTTGCAAGACTAAAGGCACCTTTATCACCATTGGTGGAAAGAAAAGGTTCTCATTTTTCTCTGCCCGTAGAACATTTTGTTTTTAGCATCTATCATAGACATGGCTTATTTTTTGAATCAAATGAGCACCTCAATAATGAGTTGATGATGGGGTCTTAGCTTATTCTGGGAGCTTTTTGAATGAAGACGATATGATAAATAAACTGATTTTGTTGCATTGTGTAAAAAGAAAAAAACAGGGGAAAAATTGATGAGTTGGTGCGATTTGCTCCAGGATTGGTTTGCCTACGTTGTAGTCAAGGGCCGAAATGAAAAATCTTGTTGTGAAGCTTTGGGAGGGTAGTGTTTTAGGATATACTTTCAAATATTCATTGGAATTTTGAGTAAGGAATGGAGGTTTTCTTTGCTGGTTCTTTCCTCCAGGAGCTCTTGAACCAGCTTTTATTATTAATATATTTTAAGTGGCTTGCCACTTTTTCACCAAAAAAGAAAATTATATATATATATATATATATATATATATATAACTAACCTATTAAATTTTATTAATACAATGTATATATCAACTTGAATTGACTTCTAGTATATCTATTTTGAATAAATCTATGTAAATGATATTTAAGATATCCTTCTCTAAGCATTTATTTTCCAATGAATGTATCATATATAAATAAAATAGATGTTTTAAAAAAACTATATTTTCATATCTTTTTAATAAATTTAATATAAATAATGTATATGATATACAAATATTATGAATTTTATTATATTGTTTAAAATCATCAATATATGTTAGCATTACTAAAAATAATTTTATTTTATTTGTTGAACTATTATAAATAAAATTATATTATTTACATAATCTAAAGAATTATTTTTGTTTATTTATGAGTTTTTTCGCTACACTATAAAAAGTATTCTCATGTAAATAAAATAAAGCATTCTCAAGTAAATTATATATTTATTATTTATATAATGTATCTATAAATAGATATGTAACCAATATTATTCCTTTTTAATAGTTATTAAATTGAGAGGGGTAATTCTAACTCTCATTGTTAAAGAAAAGCATGGAGAAAAGAGAAATGTTATCAAAATAAGAATAATATTATTTTATCTAAATTCTAATTTTAATGTAAGATTCATCCAAAGGACTATCTATATAGAAAGAAAGCAATTATTTAAGCCCATGAGGTTAAATATAGCAATCTAAGAGCTAGTTGTCAAGATATTTGCACAACTGTTCCTATTGTCCTTGAAGCCATCATAATTTAGAATAAAATTCTCTTCTAGTTCAACTTTTTCTAGAAGTGCAAAAATACACATTCTTTCTTCCTAAGCTTCTTTTGGTCCTTTCTAATGTCTGGTTTTAATTTTAATAATTATTAATAATTTATTTTTATTTAATTTGAAAATAGAATGTTTCTAAATAAACAAATAGGTTTAAAGGAATAAATTATTATTTTTAACTATAATATTATTTTGATTAATTTTATATTATGATTTGATTTCAAAATGTGATTGTATTCAAAATGTGGGCTAATATTTGTACATTATAATTATAATTTATGATAAAATTACACATGTAAAGATGTATTATAATCTAATGAGATAAGAAAAAGCTTCTCAAACTAACAATTTAGTAAACATTTTTTTAATTTTTTAAATGAAACATTAACTTCTCTATAGATTCTCTGCTACTCAAAATGTATAAAATATTTAGCATAAATTATTATTGATATAACTATTGAACATCCTTTTAACAAAAATCCTAATACATATATTAAACTATTTTCATGTAAACAATTTTAAAGAAATTCTAAAATTCATTGATTATAAAGAACTAATTGTTCCATAAAAAGTAATAAGAAAACATTAAAATAATATTTTTTAATAAAAAAAGCAACTTAGGACATAGTTCCATACACCAAATAGAAAAAATCAAAGACGCTCCCAAAATAAAGCAAATATGACAAACCTTTTCAACAACGAAAGAAAATTGAAATTAATCACACTCCATAATACTTCCACTTCCTCTTGCCACGTCACAGATCGCCAAAGTTTTTCCTTCCCTTCATTCACCATGGCCTTGAACCCCCGAAGTATTTACCCGTGGCTATACATTTCTTGATATCAGTAGTAGTGCAGTCAAATGTTCTTTCTTGTTGATGTTTATTCTTAACACGTGTTATTTAAATTGACTTCCTATCTCACAGTTGCTATGGATTGTTGGGTGTGACGAAGATGTACGGTGACTCACTATACACGAGTCTACCGTAGGGGGTTCCACTATACGATGCATCATTCCCAATAGTGTAGTAAGGTGAAGGGAGTGTCCGAGGCCGAAGGGAGTGACCCGATGTTGAAGGAAGTGACTCGATGCCGAAGGGAGTATCCAAGGTGAAGGGAGTGATCCGATGTTGAAGGGAGTGATCCGACGTCAAAGGGAGTCTCTGAGGTGAAGGGAGTGACTCGATGCCGAAGGGAGTGTCCAAGGAGAAGGGTGTCTCTGAGGTGAAGGGAGTGACCCTATGCCGAAGGGACCGTCAACTGGAGGAGTGTCAAGGCTGCTAGTAACCGTTTCATGGAGCAATAGTTGTTATATCAAATTCTATAACAAATCAAAAAGTGTATAAATGTTTGCGGGGTTCATTAGGAATTGGAGGCTAAAAAGGTTATAATAGTAGAGTGTCAAAGTGGTGTAATGTCAAGTTGATTGTGACATAATCTGATCCTGTACAAAAATACATTATTGTTTGTATCTAACATTGGTTGTTGTAATACAAAGAAGAGACTTAGGTTTTTTGATGCTGGGTTTTTCCCCTAAAGGGTTTCCCACGTAAATTTGGTCTCCTATGTTTATCTCGTGTGCATGAAATTTTTCTATGTTCATGTTTCTTTTGTTTATCTCAATATTCTGAAGTATATTTGAAGTCTTTATTATTTCCCCTGTAAATTGGCGTTGGGAAGGCATTTCCACACCGTTGCTTTCCTTACAAGTGGTATCAAAGCCAAACCAGTTTTTTTGTTATCCTTGTTGGGTAGGGTTGGTCGTTGTGTCAATTTGTTTCTAGTGGGGTTTTGCAAAGTGTTCATTTGGAAATTGAGATGGCAGGTATATCAGGTAGAATATATATGCTAGTTGATCGAGATCTGTGGATTGCTGTGTCTGGTAACAAGCCTTCAAGCATGAAGCAGGAAGATTGGGATCTGGCGGATAGAAAGGCTAGAGGACTGATAAGGTTGAGCCTTGCAAATTCTATTCTGTTGAATGTCCATGAAGAGAAATCTACATGTTCATTGTGGAAGAAGTTGGGAGATATTTATCAAGGAAAATCATTGGTAAACAAGCTCTTCCTAAGAAAGAAGTACTCTCTGCAGATGGACAAAGGAATAGCTGTGCCAGATCATCGAAACACATTTAATATGGTGATTGCACAACTAACATCTGTTGGTGTGGTTATTAGTGAAGAAGAGCGTTGCATGTTATTGCTATGCTCATTACCTGATTAGTCAGAAGTAATACCACCCAATTTAAAATGGATGAAGTATTTGTTGCACTTATGTCGGAGGAGATGCAGAGGAAATCTTTTGAGGTGGCTATAGAGGCTCTCGCCATTTGAGACAGATGGAAGGACAAAAGTAAGGACATGAAGTCTGAATATTTTGGAAACAAGTCCAAAGTGAAGTGCTGGAACTGCGGATAGGCTGGTCATATCCGAAAGGATTGCAAAGAGAAGAAGAAGAAGAAGAAGAAGAAGAAAATGAAGAGTTCTTGTGGTTAAGAGTCTTCTAAGAGTGATGATGAAGATTCTTGCAGCACTGCTTTGGCTAATCGGCCATCTAATGATGAATGGTAGATTAATTCGATCTTCATATGGAAGATATTTGTCACGATACTATGTGTGACTCGACACCATAGTTCAGTGGGAGTTGTTGGCAGTGATGTAGGTTCTTATGTTAGAAAATGATATTTATTAGTATTGCAGATGTTGGAAGGTGTCTTAGATCTTGATAAGGATATTTTCACATTTGTTGAATTACTATTTGGAGATATGTATCTTCATGTGACTGAAGATGTTGACATCCCGAGGGCTCAATAGGATCTTTGATAAAGGTGTAGATTATGTTTTCATTTGACATGTTATGGTATGTTCATATGGAGCATGTTATCTATTTGGTTGAGATGTTTTAGATCATGTTGTCATGTTTATGTTCCTCAGGCCATGGTTGGAACTTGACATTGATCTTGTTTTTGTTGTTGTGTATTGAGTACATTGGTCATTTGCTTGACACTTCATGAAGTTTTTGTTCTAAATTTGGAGTTAGCATGGATTGATTAGTTACAGGTTCTCATGGATACTTAGAGATGGTGGTGATGTTGTTTTCTCTTGTGATTAGAGATGTGTTTGTTGGAGCGATTGATGGTTTCAGCAGGAAGTTCGAGAGGCATTTAGAGGTGCATGTAGAAGGAAATGGTACATGGTTGATGTACTATTGATGTTCTTGATGCTACAAGTTTGTTGTTGCACTTCTATGTGATGTTGTATTGAATTCATTTCAGACTGACATTAGCTGTGGAGTGAGAGCTTCTTAGTGTATATATATGACAGATATTGCTTTGAGGCTTGAGACTATATGTATATATTGTTGGTTTTGAATTCATATGATATACCTTGGAGGTATGGATAGTTGGATGCATTAGCATTTGTTGCGGATGCTAAGCTGTGTTTTTTGATAATTTTTAGTACATGTGCTTATCTTTGGACCAAGTGCTTGTGGCTTGTGATATCAGTTGAGACAAAATTATGATTCTTTTGTGCGACAGGTTGTGTGGTTTTCTCAATGGATGGCTTCTATGTGTGTCTAGTGGTAGTGACACACTAGAAGGTGGGAACTTTCATGTGTAAGATAAGATCATTCATATTTTTCTGTTGTGGGTATCACAATGAAACACATGGTAAACCCTGGTTTACGAAGGGATGGTGTATTAGTATGATAGGCTTTGGAGTCCACATTTCTCTTGTTGGTCATGTGAAGTAACTCAGTGGATATGAGTACATACTTCGTCAAGTGGGAGATTGTTGGGTGTGATGAAGTTGTACGGTGAAGCTACCGTACAATGACTCATCGTACGTGAGTCTACTATAGGGGGCACACCGTACGATGCATCATGCCAGACAGTGTAGTAAGGCGAAGGGAGTGTCTGAGGCTGAAGGGAGTGACTCGATGTCGAAGGGAGTCTCCAAGGCGAAGGGAGTGACCTGATGTCGAAGGGAGTGATCAGAGGTCAAAGGGAGTCTCTAAGGCAAAGGGACTGACTGATGCCGAAGGGAGTGTCTGAGGCAAAGGGAGTCTCCGAGGTGAAGGGAGTACCCCGATGCTGAAGGGACCGTCAAATGGAGGAGTGTCAAGGCTGCTAGTAACCATCTCATGGAGCGACAGTTGTTATACCAAATTCTATAACGAATCACAGAGTATAAATGTCTGCGGGGTTCGTTAGGAATTGGAGGCTAAAAAGGCTATAATAGTAGAGTGTCAAAGTGGTGTAAAGTCAGGTTGATTGTGACACAATCTGAGCCTGTGCAAAAATACATTATTGTTTGTATGTAACATTGGTTACTGTAATACAAAGAAGACACTAGGGTTTTTAGGTGGTGGGTTTTTTCTCGAAAGGGTTTCCCACGTAAATTTGGTCTCTTGTGTTTATCTTGTGTGCATGACATTTTTCTATGTTCTTGTTTCTTTTGTTTATCTCAATTCTGAAGTAGAGTCAAACTGTTTATTATTTCCCCTATAAATTGACATTAAGAAGGCATTTTCGCACTGTGCTTTCCTTACATGCATCAGTGAACATTGTATGCATAAGCCAAAACAATATTATAGAAATATGATTGATATATTAATTTGTATGTTATAGTCAGGATTTGATGTGTTACAGTTACAAATAAATTGCTATGTTGAGTTTTACAGGAATGGCATAAAATGCTTGAGTGAGACAGGGTGCCTGTCTACTGGAATTTTTTTTGGGAATGACATCTACCTCACTGTTGACATGAAAGAGGCATATAACTATTGTTTTTCTCTCCCTTCGTCTGTACATGAGGAATTTAAAGAAAAGAAAGTAATGGCTCTCAGTGAGGTTTTCTCATGGGAAAAGTACATAAAGTCTTAGGACATCTTGGTAGTTTCTAATGAGAATGATGTTGTCATCCGATATTTGATGTTTAATGGTGATGATGGTAATATTAATTAGATGGGCAAAAGTTATGGAAGGAAACAAGCGCTCAGATAAAACTAAGTTGGGGGAACGTTATAAACAGTTGAGAAGGCAATACATCAGTGAGGTGATGAATAGAGGCTTTATTCCTCTTGAAAATCGATTGAAATTATTGTAGAAAAGGAGACAAACAAAAGAAACTACTTAAAAATCATAAAAAACCCTGAACCGCTTGAAGACAAATTCACTATAAATGGATCAAGCGTGTTTGTCCATCCATCATTGGGGTTTTGCTAAAATGATATGTACAATTATTTTGATTAATTCTATAAATGGGGTTAGGGAAACCTTGCATCTATTTAAATATAATATATTTGAATCATATATATGTATAATTGCACAAAATTGAAATATATATACATAAAAAGAATAGTAGTTCAAAAAGAGGAACTGCAAAGAAGAGTAGTTCAAAGAGTTCAATCTGAAGGACTATTAACAAATGATATCCCATAAACAACAGTGAACAGTCCACACCAGGCTAATTTAATCAATAGAAACACCACTGATTACAAAGTTGTATTTGAGCATAGCAGAAAAACTATTACAATGTAAAAGATCAAAACCAAAAAAAACATTAGATGTACAACTGGAAAATTGAAAACAACGACAATAAATAATAAATGACAAATAGAGGGGAGACAATGAAACTTATATTATTTTTTACAAAAAAATATTTTGTTCTTTCAATTCAAAGATGAATTACATTATGCCTCTATATAGAAATTTCAAATTAAAGTAAATAAAAACAAAACAACACAAAATCTAAAATTAGACTGATTAGATCTAATCTATAAATTTACATTATTTTAATTAATTACAAGAAACATCATTTATATAAATATATTTACAAATGATATAACCTATCACCAATTGTTTGTATCACACCCACACTTTTCCACTCCTCAGTTTTATTCACCTCTACTCCATACCTCCTTAATATATTTGAAATTAAGTGAATAGGGGAGAGGACCCAGTAGTTGAGCGCGTTCCAATGGTTGTGAGGGTAGTTGTTATTTTTTGATTCAGTTATGATATCAATTTAGCCTATTGATTGAACAAAAATATATCAATTTTTATATATTTATTTATTGATAATTATGAGAACATAAATCATTAAAAAACTACATTGCATATATCATTGATTTACTAAAATTGATACAAATACTAGACAAGGTACATTCAATGTATATTTCATGTCAAACAATATACAATTGGAATTTCCATATATTAAAGTACTTTATACACAATATAAACAAGTAGGTATAATATATTATATATAAA
>MU226065.1:829651-847140 GCA_018584345.1 Thuja plicata | reverse complement strand
ATTTAAATATAAATGTTATATTGTCTAATTAATAAATATTATGTGTTCATATTAATCTTATATATTGAAATTTAAGATGACAAAATGTGCAACCATTGGGACGTGGTCAACTAAAGATTGGGGGTGGTAATTGACTACGATGGGTAGGGGGTTAGAAAAATGGCAATTTGAACACTTTTTACTACGACACATAAAATTGATATCAATTCTGATGACGACGAGCTGAAACCTTAGTTATAAGCACTTAACTAGTCAAAGAAGACGCCATAAAAAATTTAGCCATTTTTATCATCGTTATGATCCACTTTGAGAGGTCCGAAGTTAGGGTGTACGACTACTGGGTCCTCTCCCCTATAATAGTAACTCGAGTAATCACATGCTACGATTGTAATTATCCATTCCCCTTGTCGCACCTTAACACCAAAACCATAGTCATAGCAGTCTGGAAGCAATTTATTTATATCGTCTACCAAAACTAGAGCTATCTACTACAACTAAAAAGCATCCAATAACAACTGTCCTCATTACTCTCCATTTTACCCACCAGTAATTAAAGTCAAAGTCCACGTCACCATCGGTTTGAGTAACAATATCAGTGACTGCATTGGCGTCAATATGAGCGGCGGAAAACAGAGATTCGTTTAAAGTTGACTTTGCTCCATCCGCTGCTCTTCCAATCATATCCGTTCTCCTTGACGGCAGTCTCTGGATTAAAAAAACAGTTAGTTCATCCACCGGTAAATTATCATCATTTACAGACCACTTAAAACATTAATCGCCAAAATCTAGCTAGAACAATTGACAAAACAAAGCTAAAAGCCAAAATAATGAAACAAAAAGCACTTCCTTCAAAATGAGTTTTATATTTGGCTCTAAATAATCTAATCTTGAAATCCATACCTTCAACCTGGCGATGCAATTCTCAATTGCTGCATTGGCGTTATATAAAAACTGCATACGTTGCAATGCATTCAACTCTTCAATACCTGCCACGTTCTGCACCTTCTTACAGGAAAGATTTGGCAAATCCTCCAGCTCAGGGCAATTGCTAATTAACAGATGTGTAAGATCTCTAAGATCACCATTTCTTTCTATTCTTCGCAAATCTCTGCAATTTTGCACAGACAAACTCATGAGTGTCGTTGGCACTATAATGTTGTGTAGCGCAGGGCACTGTTTAATAATCAGCAACGTAAGCTTTGTAATATCACCAGCTCCTGCCACTTTTTGCAAATCTCTACAACTTTGTACAGACAGAGTGATTAATGTTGTTGGCAGTGTAATGCTTTGTAGCTTTTCACAAGACCCAATTTCAATTTCCTTCAACCAGTTCACTCTGGCAAAATTTGGCAATTCTTCAAGTGCAGGGCACTGTTTAATAATCACCTGTCTAAGATCTGTAAGATCACCAATCACTGCTATTGTTTCCAAATTTCTGCAACTTTGTACATGGAACTTGATGAGAGTTGTTGGTATCGTAATGTTCTGCAGCTTTTCACAAGATCCAATTTCAATTTCCTCCAACCAGTTCACTCTGGCAAGATTTGGCAATTCCTCAAGTGCAGGGCACTGTTTAATAATCACCTGTCTAAGATCTGTAAGATCACCGTTCACTGTTATTCTTTCCAAATTTCTGCAACTTTGTACATGGGACTTGATGAGAGTTGTTGGTAGCGTAATGTTCTGCAGCTTCTCCCAAGAGTCAATCACGATTTCCTCCAAGCAGTTGAGTCCGGCAAGACTTGGAAACTCCTCAAGCACAGGGCACTGTTTGACAATCAAATGTCTAAGCTTTGTGAGATCACCAATTCCTGCTATTCTCTCCAAATTTCTGCAACTTTGTACATGCAACTTGATGAGAGTTGTTGGTAGCGTAATGTTCTGCAGCTTCTCCCAAGAGTCAATCATGATTTCCTCCAAGCAGTTGAGTCCGGCAAGACTTGAAATCTCCTCAAGCACAGGGCACTGTTTGCTAATCAGATGTGTAAGATTAAGAACACTTGTTCCTTCTATTCTTTGCAAATGTTTGCAACTTAGTACAGACAGACTGATGAGAATTGTTGGCAGTATAATGTTCTGTAGCTTTTCACAAGAGTCAATCTCAATTTCCTTCATGTAGCTTGCTCTGGCAAGACTTGGGAACTCCTCAAGCACAGGGCACTGTTTAATAATCAGCAATGTTAGCTTCGTAAGATCACCAGCTCCTTTCACTCTTTGCAAATATCTACAATTCTGTAGAGACAGACTGATTAATGTCGTTGGCAGTGTAATGTTCTGTAGTATTAACTTTTCACAGGAGCCAATCTCAATTTTCTCTAAGCAGCTCACTCTGGCGAGACTTGGGAACTCCTTAAGTGCAGGGCACTGTTTAATAATCAGCAGTGTGAGCTTTGTAATATCATTAGCTCCTGCCACTGTTTGTAAATCTCTACAATTTTGTAGAGACAAACTGATTAATGCTCTTGGCAGCATAATGTTTTGTAGCATTTTACAAGAGTCAATCTCAATTTTCTCTAAGCAACTCACTCTGGCGAGACTTGGGAACTCCTTAAGTGCAGGGCACTGTTTAATAATCAGCAGTGTGAGCTTTGTAATATCATCAGCTCCTGCCACTCTTTGTAAATCTCTACAATTTTGTAGAGACAGACTGATTAATGCTCTTGGCAGCATAATGTTTCGTAGCATTTTACAAGAGTCAATCTCAATTTTCTCTAAGCAGCTCACTCTAGCAAGACTCGGCAACTCTTTAAGTGCATGACACTGTTTAATAATCAGCCGTGTAAGCCCAGTCGGATCACTGGCTCCTGCTACTCTTTCCAAATCTTTGCAAGTTTGTACATCCAACTCCATAAGTGTTGCTGGCAGCGTAATCTTCTGTAGCTTTTGACAAGAACGAATCTCAATTTGTTCCAAGCTACTCACCCTGTCAAGACTTGGTATCTCTTCCAGAAATGTGTCACGAATCTGCAGCCTCTTTAAGGGTGCCTGTTATTAAAGTACATTTATTTTAGACTTTTGGATATAAACGGCAGTTAGGATCCTACCATACTACGATGCTAATGGACAAACAAAAATCAGAATAAAAACAGAGACAACAGTTAAAAACAGGGGACAGTATAACAGAGAGAGCAGAGTGTTAACATTGAGAGACTGTAATTTGCATTATATAAACAAAACACTATTATTTTCTCTTGCATAGATAATGCAAGGAGGCTGCTGTATATATAAACTTTCAGCAGACCTCTAGAATGTTCTTCAGACGCTACGGTGAGGATAGATGAAGAGCAATCTGGAGTCTTCTACACTGTACTAATATTTCAATAGAGTTCTGGATTGTATAATAAATGCTTACCTACTGAGCAACACTGTAGAATAAAATAAACATTATTCTAACAGATGCGCATCTAGCAGACTAGCATACCGTTAATTAAGACTTACTTTCCAATGCAGAAGAACAAAATACCTGCACATCGCTCTGCCATAATTTTTTGAAACGTCCATTGCTGATTCTTAAATACTGCAAGTTTTGAACAGGAACCCATGAAAATATCGTCGAGTTTATAACTGGATTCAGTAAAGGTGCACGGTACCTCAGGTATTCAAGCTGAAGCCATAGTAGAGAAGTATCAGAACCATCTTCTGGTTCCCGTAAAAAATATGTGATATTGCAACTGATGGATTCGTCCAGAATGGAATGGAAACACCTGCATTCGGTTTGTGCCAGGATGTTTCGGAATCTCTTTGGTTCCTGCATTCGCAGATTGCAGCTTAAACTTGTATACTAGTAGTCTAATAGAGACTTGAGAAATCATAATATCAATAATAAAAAATGAAAATATGGTGATAAGGGCAAGCATACCAAAGATTTAAGAGCCTGGGGATGCCACACTCGACGAGGATGGCTCAGTTCATTTGCCATTTCTCTTCCCAAGTCCCGCAGGTGGTCATGCATTCTCAAAACAAACCAGTCTGTGCTAGATTCCCACTTATCTTTTAGATACTGAATCCTATCTTCCTCAACAAGACATTTTTCTTTTAGTCTCTCCAAAACATGGCGAGCTCTCCATCCAGATCCCTTCCATATTGTCATGGCCGTAGTGATAGATTTTCCAATGAAAAAGCAACTTATATCCATGAATATCTGTTTTTCTACATTATCCAATGTGTCGATGCTTATCTTCAATCTCCTCTTTATATCTCCCGGAAGAGTCTCCTTGAGTTTTTCCAATTCATCCTCCCAATACCACTGGGCTCTACCAAAAAGATGTCGGCCCAGAACTAACAGAGACAGAGGTAAGCCTCCACACATATTAACGAATTCCTGCACTAGATCCTTGTATCCGCTAAGTGGATAAGGTTGGTTGAAAGCGTGCCAACAAAACAGCTCTCTCCCATCTTCTGTATCCAATCCTCTTAAATGATAAGCAATGTCAATTCCTGTACTTACAAGGACCCCTACATCTCGGGTTGTAATAATAATGAGATGATCATTATAACCATGCTCATTCAATATGTCCATGGGCAAGAGAGCATCTAGCTGTTCAACATGATCGATGTCATCTAAAAAAATTAGGAAACTCAAAGATCTGTTCCTTTCCAAGCGATCCCTGAGACAGCTTGTCCCTTCCTTGTTACTTGGAAAATTGTGATTACCTTCACAAAAGAGATCTTTGAGGAGTTGACTGTGCAATAAAGGTAAATTACCCCTGGCATAGGTTTCCCGCACGTCAAACAGAAAACTTGCTCTTGAGTATTTTGTTCTCTTTTGGTTGAACAACTCTAAGGAGAGAGTTGTCTTCCCAACTCCCCCCATACCAAAAATACCAGCGATATTAGCTTTCTCTCTGGCTGCTTTCTTCATTCCACACAGGGTTTCAAACTCTTGGACAAGCTCCCCAAGGCACCGCCTTTCAAAGTCTTTTACGATCTTATGAAGTCCGACTGGATATTTGGCCACATGTAAACGTTTTGTCCGTTGTACTTCTTTCTCCACAGCGATCACTACGCCTTTGCAGTCGCTAGAGCCGCAAGAGAAAGGCAAATTTGATAAGCACGAACTTTATTTCATTGAACTTGACTTCATTTGCAAGAAGAAAATATTTAAAAATAGATTTGCCCAGTAAATTGAAAATAAGTACAAAGCTTACTCTGAATTTTTCGATTCGTAGCCAGCGGTATATGAAACTTGTTGGAGAGCTTTCCTCCACTCCTTCAACTTGTCCAAATACCTGCCCTTTTCCTCATATTTAAGAAAGGCCTCGGCATATACCCCATTTTCGATGTAGCGCAGTTCCCATGGCTCCACTTGGTGAAACAGGGGAATAATCTTGGCCTTACTTCGTAACATAAGAACCAGCTCAGCGAGACACCAAGGTGAGACTGCATATCTTTTCGAGAAAATAGCGATATGCACTGAAGCGGATGCAATCGCAGTCTCAATGGTTGAAGGAAATGAGTTTCCAAGCTCCTTCTCTTCGGAATCAAGAAAGGCCAGTATGCCCAGCTCCTTAAGGGAGTTGTAAAGCTGAGAAGCCAGAGTTTGCTTGACATCAGGGCCTCTGTGATTGATGAACACATCAAACAGTCTGGTAGATTGTTCTACTTTTCTCCTGCTGTTGGGGGGTTCAATTCCAGCGAAAGCATTTTGTTGGTGAGATGAAGATGCAGAAGCCATAAATGCAAGGATGAGGCTGAAAGTTGAAACACAGAGCTAAGCAAATTTCGCAAATGTTTGGAGGAAGAACGGGGTGAATCGGAGTAGATCAAGGCATGCATATAAACAGATGCGACTGCGTCCTCCTTCGAGGAAACGATGGGGAAACGAACGAGACCATTCCCTGGTTGTTTCTTCGGGGAAATAAGCAGGAAAATGTAGAGAAGGACGAAGACTCTTTTGTCGAAGAGCCGACAGGTTTGTTCGTCGTAAGTACGCAGAAAGAAACGTTACTTTTTTAAAGTTCAAAGTATCATAGAAAATCAAAGTTTGGGATTCCTTGTTCACATCCATTTTGTGTTGAAAAAAGAGGTGTCCACTTCATAATTTTCTTTTACGTTGGAAAAAAAATAAAAAGAGTAGAGAACAGCTGTATAAACAGTTACAGTAAGTATTTAATATTTGATAATAAAAAGGGTATAAAGTGGATATATTATTTTTTATTATTTTGGTAATGTAGGTGTGAAGAAGGAATTCTAACCTTTGATTTTTTATTACATTTGGTCTGTTTGGTTGCTAGAATTGATCTTGAATTGGAAAATGGGAAGCTCATCTTTCCATGTTCTTTTAAGAAAGAAGAGTGAAACAAACCTTTTGATTCTTTGACAATATCCACTTCATAATTTCATCTTGGTCAATCTAGATTAATTAAAATTGGTTTGGTTGATAATTATCAAAATTAATTATTTTACATTAGATTTATTGATAATTGTACATCATTCAATTTTAAGCCCCTTAAATTTGGTCCTACATCATGTAGGATATGATTTAAGAAATTAATCTAAATCGTGTCACAAAACTGATTTGGCTAAAAGTAGTGGATGGAAAAGGTTTCATAAATTTTACATACAAATGTTTGTATTTAATTATTTATTATATATATTTACTCTTTAGCCTCATATGAGAAATAGGTCATCCCACATTGAGGTGACATTCTTGGTCAAGTTTTGGCTACCTTAAAATGTGTGTAAGAAGTTGTAAGAACATCTAATAGCATTATGACACTTAAGAGAATCTTATGGTATTGTAACATGAGAGTGACTTGTAATGGATTCTATGATGTGTAATAATATTATTGAAGAGTACTTACATTGGAACCTTAGTTTATATGATACATGTCATAGATCATTTTTTTGATGAATAATGGAGTCAAATGAGACACCTAAGTTGGATAGTCAAATATGAAAATTGGGACAACTATGAATACGTCTAAGAAATAATTCAATTTATGTGTTTGAGGGGTTTAAGAATTTCTACTGTGGAAGTTTGTGCACATGCTTCTTTTGGGATGAGGATTTCTAAAAATCATTTGGATCATTTTCTATCTATCCTTCACTTATGTATTGGGTGCTTGGGATGGAGTATGCATAACATGTTTTATAAGTATCATTATGTTGTGAGAATTATTATAGATTTACTTGTTTATGATACTCCTATAAGAGAATGTACATGCCTATTATATTGGAATTGATACTATTGACGCAATGCTATAAATTGGATACCTCTATGATTTCACACTCACTTTAGATTCACTTTAATGGTCATGCCAAACTCATGTCAGATTGCTCTCAATTTCAGGCCATTTGTGGAAGCTAGATGTGATCCCCTAGTCAGTAGCCTTTGTTTTAGCCCACACAGTTGGAACTAGGGCACCTAACATCCCTATTTTAATTTTTTAATTTTTTCAAATATTTTACATAAAAAGTATATGATTGTATTAATATAATGCATATATATGTGCGTGACATTCTATATATATCAAATATACATAAAACCTATAAGATTTTATTAATACAATGTATATATCAATTTGAATTGACATCTAGTATATCTATTTTGAATAAATCTATGTAAATGATATTTAAGATATCCTTCTCAAAGCATTTATTTCCCAATCAATTTATCATATATAAATAAAATAGATGTTTAAAAAAGTTACATTTTCATATCTTTTCAATAAATTTAATATAAACAATGTATGTGATATGTACGAATATTAATTAAAAATATAATTATATTATTTAAAATCATCAATATATGTTAGCATTACTAAAAATAATTTTGTTTTATTTGTTGAGCTAATATAAATAAAATTATATTATTTACATTATTTTTATCTAAATAATTATTTTTTCAACCCAAGCAGTCCAGCCAAGAGGTCCTTCCATCCAAACGATTCCTTTGTTTGCCTAGATTTGACTTATCATAAAAATCTGGTCGTCAGTAGCATTCTTGTTCTTGCTGATTTCCTTGTGAACTCTTCGTTGTTGATACTTGATGTATATTTTGTCTGATTCCTCTATAGTTAATATAAAAAAGAATTATTTTTGTTTATTTATGAGTTTTTCCACTACACTATAAAAAGTATTATCATTCTCATGTAAATAAAATAAAGCACTCTCAAGTAAATTATATATTTATTATTTATATAATGTATCTATAATAAATAGATATGTAACCAGTTGAGAGGGATAATTCTAACTCTCGTTGTTAAAAAAAAGCATGGAGAAAAGAGAAACGTTGTCAAAATAAGAATAATATCATTTTATCTAAATTCTAGTTTCAATGTAAAATTCATCCAAAGGACTATCTATATAGAAAGAAAGAAAGAAATTATTTTAAGTCCATGAGGTTAAATATAGCAATCTAAGAGCTAGTTGTCAAGATATTTACACAATTGTTCCTATTGTCCTTGAAGCCATCATAATCTAAAATGAAATTATTTCCTAGTTCAACTTTTTCTCCAAGTACAAAAATACACATTCTTTCTTCCTAAGCTTCTTTTGGTCCTTTCTAATGTCCCGTTTCAATTGTAATAATTATTTTTATTTAATTTCAAAATAGAATGTTTCCAAATAAACAAATAGGTTTAAAGAATAAATTCTTATTATTAACTATAATATTATTTTGATTAATTTTATATTATGATTTGATTTCAAAATGTGATTGTATTCAAAATCTGGACTAACATTTATTTATTATATAAATGTAACTTATGATAAAATTGCACATGTAAAGATGTATTATCAACTAACGAGACAAGAAAAAGTTTCTCAATTAACAATTTAATAAACATTTTTTAAATTTTTTTAAATTAAACATTAACTTCTCTATTGATTCACTATTACTCAAAATGTATAAAATATTCAACATAAATTATTATTGATTTTTTTTTGATTGGTAACATAAATTATTATTGATATAACTATTGAACATCCTTTTAATAAAAATCCTAATACATATATTAAACTACTACCACGTAAACAATTTTAAAGAAAAACTAAAATTCATTGATCATAAAGAACTAATTATTCCATAAAAAGTAATAAGAAAACATTAAAATAATATTTTTTTAATAACAAAATAGAAACTTACAACATAGTTCCATACATCAAATAGAAAAAATGAAAGACACTCCTAAATAAAGCAAAGATGATAAACCTTTTCAGCAATGAAAAAAAACCAAAATTAATCCCTCCATAATACTTCCACTTCCTCTTTCCACGTCACATACCACCAAAGATCCCCCGTGTTTTACTACCAGATAGGTTTGAAAATTTTCTAGGTGAGACCTTTCACGCAGGAAGAGCTGGAAGCAAAAGCACCATTCACGAGGTTTTAGACTAGCACACAGGCACGCAGGCAAACTAGCACACAGGCAAACAAGGGCTTACACCACGTAGACAGACAAGGGCACACATACAACACACAGAAAAAAAGCTTTTCAAAATATATAAAGTCATGTCATGTGGGGCACACAAACAAGCAAGCAAACAACATTCGTTTAGCAGGGCCCAGTCTTTGGCAGAAAAGGTGCGACCTTTTAGACAAGGGGGCCCGGTCTGTCAAGCATAAGAACTCCAAGGTGTGAGCGTTTATTTTTTATATTTTTATATTTGTTTGTTGCTATTTTTTTTTTCTTTCAATGGAAAATAAAAAATGGAAATACAAACAATGGGAAAACAAACCATTTCATTGGTAAAAGACGATCAAGAACTTTTGGTGCACTTTGAAAGTAATCATTTTGGATAAGTTAAAATTGCATCACTTGGCAAGACATGAAAGTATATATGGGTCAACGTCAAACAATTTAAAGGCATTTTAAAATGCAGACTTGCCCGTGTGAAATGGTCACATGAGAAAAAACATGGTTAGAGGAGATATAAGATGGAATCAAGACAAAAGGGTGGAGTCAAAATGTGTCCTCCTCCACATTTAGGTGGCAACAATCATTTGTGCGGCAGTAGTAACTTTGTGGACCCAGTCATTTACAACCCTACTTATACACCTCTCGCTTGGTGTCCTCATCTATATGTGCAAGAACTTTTGATGGCCAAGGAGAGGTTGGAACTTCTAGAGGTTAAAGAGAAAGAAAGTGACCTCAAAATATGTGTCCTAAGAACAACAAATAAATCCCTTATAGAGAATACAAATCTTTAAAAGTTCAAATCTCATTGTTGTAAGAAACACTTTCAACTGGGAAGCTTGAATGGTAGAAAATGAAAGATGAATGGCAGGTTATGAAGGATGAATGGCAAAACTTGAGAGTTATATTGGAAGAAAACAAGGTTACAACAAATACAGAGACATCTCACAACTAGGAGAGACCGTTACAACATGCTAGTTTGTTGGGTAAGGCAGAGTTTGAAGAGGAGAATTTTTTTTTTTAGAAGTTACCAAAACTTAGGATAAAAACAAAAAACACCTTGCATGTGAGGGTGAAGAGGCAAAGACTCAGGTGAAGAACACACAAGACAGGGAGGTCAAGGAAAGGTAGATGAGGGCATCCAATATAATTATCAAAGGGGTAAAAGACTATGGTGAAGGGGAATACACCCTTGACTTAACGAGGGACTTCTTGCATGAAGTGTTGTTGTGGCAAGGTCAAATCAGCCAAGCTTGGAGGGTTGGAAAATCATATGATGGGAGAGATAGGCCCATCAAGGTAGTCATACCCAACACTTGTGATAAACAAAATTTACTAAGCAAAAAATATCCCTTGAGGGGTTCTCGTTTCTTTTTAGAAGAGGATCTAACTATGAGACATCAAGAGGAAAGAAGGAAGGAAATGGAAAAAATCAGAATAGCTAGTTCAATGAAGGCAAAATGGCTTGGATGTTCAAGGGAAAAGTAGTTATTGCTCATTTTGACCACCGCCCCAATGTAGAGCAGCAAGTGGGCAGTAAAGATGTGACAAAAAACACTTCAGTAGGCAGTGATACGACAAAATCAACACTCACCCATAAAGATAACAACTCAACTCTGCATTTTCCACATCAAAACAAATAGCAATCAAATTCAACCTAGGCTTCCTTAAGTTTAGTTTGTTGGAATTGTAGAGGTTATCCGTGGAGGCGTGGGCCTGGGTTAGGACCTATTGTGGAAGGCAAAGACATTATTTGTCTCACTGAGATACATGAGCATGAAGGATGTAAGAATCCATTGGTTGAAGGTTACTGAAAGCTGGCAGTGTGGATGTGCCTGTAGAAGTTACAGATTTGTTGAATGAGTTTTAGGATATTGTATCCGATAATGTGCCTGATGGATTACCACCAATAAGGAAGATCAGTCACCAGATGGACTTGATCCCAGGAGCCAGCTTGCCAAATAAGGCAGCACACAGAATGACACCTGCAAAAAGTGAAGAGTTGAACAGACAAGTGTAGGAGTTGTTGTAGAAGGGGTTGATTCAGCAAATCAACCAATTCAACAAATTTGCAACTTCAACAAATCTGCAACTTTAACATGTCATCCAATTGTTAAAGGAATATTCTAATAAACAATTCATATGGCTTAAAATCATTAGAAACAACAGTCTTCTCAGGATCGCAGCTTGTTACTTACCGCCATAGGTATCTAAAGCTTATAAAAAGTGTGGCCTAGACCACAATGACCCTTATGCTACCTTAAAGAAAGATGTTTATATTTTTTCATAGCGTGGGGATGTTCTTCTTGTCAGAGATTTCAATGCTAGAACAACAAATTATCAAGCCAGTATTTTCAGCTATAAAGAAAATGGTAACCTTATCTGGCTCACAGAAAAGAGAAAACATTAATGGGAAAGAGTTTCTGAAGATGCTAAAGGCTACAATCATTTTGGGGAAGAATTGGTCACTCTATGTGGCACTTTTGATATAATAATTTGCAATGGTCTGGCTAGATGGTCTAAGTCAGGCAATTTCACCTACAACACATATAACGGGGCAAGCGTGGTGGATTATGTTATTTGTTCACAAAATTTATATGAGAGAATTGATGAAGTTTCCATTGAAGAACACATATGGGATCTCAAATAAGATCATAGACCACTATACGTAAATTTGTGGTGGGAAAAGGATAGGCAACTTGGGGCAAAGAACCAATGCCCTCAACAACCTCCTTCTCAGGGTAAAATCCTGTTGACTTTAGAAAATGGTAACATTTTCAGGGCTACTCTTGAGAGACTTTGTAGGGGGTTGCATATACACAAGCATGTTGTTAATAGCCATATGTTATCAAGTCTGATCCGTGAGGCTCTCACAAAATGCAAGAGAACTAAAAATATAAAATCTGAAACTAATTGTTTCCCAGTTAATGTGTGGTTTGATAAGGAATGCAAGATGGCCAGGAAAAATCAAAGGGAGTTAAATAAAACAAACCTTGACACTGGGTATTTATACTAGATTAATGGCATGTTTTTGCTTGTCTTGTATGAATTTTGTGTGGGAGGAATGTGAATCAAAGGAGTGGGTTGATGAATGGTCTTATACACCTTTGCAACCGCTTGATACATATCAACTTCCTAGAGCACTACAATTGAGCCAGTTTGAAGCATCAACGGATTTTGATCACATATCTGACCTAGTTGAACTAGGTAATTTCTCAATTTATTCTTCATTTGGAGACTTATCCCTCATTTTGAACTAGGTAATTTCTCAATTTCTTAAGTGTTTAGGGTGTTATCCCTCTATAAATTGCAGGTCATGTATATGCATTTGTTGCAGATGAGAATAATGAGGAAGGTATTGATTACTTTTTGTGTCATTGTATTGAGGGAAAAAAGAAATTGACAACTACAGTCATTGATGGAGAGGGTATTGAGTACCCAATAGGATCCGTTGTTGTGACAGGGACATGGCTTAGAAGGTATGCTATCAAAATATATTGTGTTCTTGTTTGATGAATTTGAGACCTATTACCATCATTCTATTACACTTTGTATATTGAATTTTGTATTCATTTGTGCTTCTATGAAATGCAGGTACCCTATCCAAAAATCTAAGAAGTGGTTGTTTGAGGACTATGAGACACAGACATATTTTGCATTACTCGAGCGTTCTTGTTGCAACAAATATTGAATTGATAAAGTATATTGGTAGACCTCGTAAGAAGAATTAATGGAAACTTCGTGAATCTGAACATGAGGCAATACATGACACAATAAGGGTTAGAGCCGATCCAGAAGGTTTGCTCAATTAGTTATGGGCCATCATGAAGAATCATTCTACAAATGATAGAATTATTTTGATAATTTTCTATATAAATTTTGCGAAACAATCTAACTTCACTTTTTTGTAAATATAAATGACTATGCAGTGGTCTACATGCATATTTGGAGACCACATTTTGTATATTGAAAGAAGATCAAATTGTATATAAAAGTGGCCATGGGTTGATTTATATATACTGAGGGTCCACATTTTGTATAGTTTATTGTGCACCATTTAACTAAGAGGATATTAATGAATTATGATTCATTACAATTATAAAAATGGCTCATGCAGTGGATATCTTATGTTTCTCTAAATTATAATAATGATTCATGTGTAGTATTTATGTATGTATGTTCATTTTCATATTATATCTTTGTCATGCATTGTATTTATGTATGTTTATTTAAATATTATATCTTTTCCATGTATTGTATGTTTGAATTGTTTTACATCTATTACAATCAAAATTATGGTGTTATATGTTATGATTTGTCTACGTTTGAATTGTTTTACTTCTATTGCTGCCCAATTTGGCTTAGTGCACCTTGGGAACACTTCGATCTGATTTGCACCAGAAAATTCTTGATGGTTTGCAAGTGAAAAAGGGTCTCCCCTAGTGTTTACCCAACCAACTGGAGTTGTTGGAGCTGACGGTTTGGTCCCACAATGAACGGTTTGAAAGATGCACCATTGAGCAACTTTCAACTGAGCAACACTGTAACTTTTTGCACCAACCGAGATCAGGTCGATAAATGGAATCCAAGTGGAATCTTCCAAAACTAAGCCACGTGCTTGTAGGCCTTCCCAAGACTGTCCTTGTGTAGTTCATAGATCTATGATATCTCTCACGAGGTCTGAGATATATCTCTCCAAAAATCGCTGCCCAATTTGGCTTAGTGCACCTTGGGAACACTTCAGTACAACTTGAGCCAGAATGTTCTTGATGGTTCAAAAGAAAAAAAGGGTCTCCCCTAGCATTTAACTCACCAACTGGAGCTGATGGAGCTGACGGTTTGGTCCCATGATGAACAATTTCAAAGATGCACCATTGAGCAACTTTCAACTGGGCAACAATGCAACTATTTGCACCAACTGAGATCGGGTCAGAAATTGGAATCCAAGTGGAATATCCTAGAACTGAGCCACATTCTTGTAGGCCTTCCCAATATGGTCCTTTTTCACTTCACAGATCTCTGATATCTCTCATGAGCTCCGCGATATGGATCTCCAAAAATCGCTGCCCAATTTGGCTTAGTGCACCTTGGGAACACTTCAGTACGACTTGCACTAGAATGTTCATGATGGTTCACAAGAAAAAAAGGGCCTCCCATGGTGTTTACCCAGCCAACTAGAGCTGATGGTTTGGTCCAATGACAAATGGTTTGAAAGATGCACCATTGAGAAAACTTCAACTGAGCAATACTGTAACTTTTTGCACCAACCAAGATCGGGTCGGCAAATGGAATCTGAGTGGAATCTCCCAAAACTGAGCCATGTGCTTGTAGGGATTCCCAAGATGGTCCTTGTTCACTTCACAGATCTTTGATATCTTTTGCGAGGTCTGAGATATGGCTTTCCAAAAATCATTGCCCAATTTGGCTTAGTGCACCTTGGGAACACTTCGGTATGACCTACGTTGGAACATTCTTGATGGTTCGCAAGAAAAAAAGGGTCTCCCCTAGCATTTACCTAACCAACTGGAGATGATGAAGCCTATTTTTTGGTCCCATGATGAATATTTTGAAAGATGCACCATTGAGAAAATTTCAACAAAGCAACACTGCAACTTTTGACAATGTTGCAAAATGTTGTTATTGGGACCTCTAGACCTATTGAAAGGACTTAGACTACCCTTAGATCCTATAGTAGGATATTTATTAGACCAAAAAAATCAAACCTAGTTATCCTATCATAGGTCATGAGTCTAATCAACCTTAGGTTTATAAAGACACCTTAGATGGATTGACTTTACAATGAGACCAATCTACTGATCAAAATGAATGGTTGATCTCTAGGATCTAACCATGATTAAAAATATGTGAAGATGAGCCAATGAAGACTCCTATCCATGCCTGGTGTTGCTTGGGTGCCCTACACCAAAGAACCCTATAATTTCTTAGGTGTACCCAACGAACATTATATAGAGCATGAAAGATGTTGGAAATACAATAATGGGAAAGAAAGATACTGAGAGGGGGGGTGAATCAGATCTTAAAAATTAAACACTGAAAACAAACTAATCCACATTCATACATATAAGAATCTAATGTAATCTCAGTAATCTCAGATAGCAATCACATAATGAAATAAATAATACATGACACAATAACTTAGTAACCCAGAAACCCAAATAGGTAAAACTGGGGTGGGGATGACACCCACAAAATTCTCCACTACTGCAGTAATAAAGTGTACCTGTTAAGGCTACAGATGTTTGATTAAAAAATGTGATCTACCCTGAGAAAGGTCTACCCTATTAAGAGCTTAAGATCATTACAATCTACCCTGTTAAAGGATTCAACTTACAATAAAGTAAGCACTCTGTTAGGAGATAAAGAAAGGTCTACTAGAACCACTCTGTTAAGAGATTTTCACTTGATACAATGATTAGAATGTCCCAAGTATTCATCCTTTGTTATGCACTCTGATGCTGATGACAGATCTCCTCTTTCCAGTACCTTCTATGATCTCATAATCTGATATAATCTTTACTATGTTGTTCACTGTGTTCTCACTCTGCTTGATCTCTACTTCTTAACAAAAATAACCCTCTGTGCATTCAACTTCTGAAATGTCGTCACTTAGACAATTCGCCTGTTCTCCTTATGAACACACTTATAAAATAGGGTTTAGAAGCAATCTAATATACTTGTTCAAATCTGATAGTGAGATCTAAATCAACGATCAAGATCCAATACCCATACCTTGATGGTAAAACAATTAATGTTTACAATGAGTCATGCATAGAATAAAACAATTAAATGCATAACTAACTCTGTATAAGAATATTAAATGCATACATAAGTCAGCCCAAAATTCTTATATAAGTCGGCCAGATCACTTAACCTTGAAGTTTGTATCATTCCAGACATGTATATAAAAACTGTTCTGCTCGGCACTTGACTGTCTCTCACTCGACACTTAATATCTCTATATCTTTCTCGGCTCAACAATGTAACTCAGCTCGGAAATGTAACTAGGCAAACTGAAAACTGCTCGGCAATGTTGCTCAGCCTTGCATAGTTTTAGCTCGGCCATAGTGATAGCCAACTAAAACTGCCTAGGTGAATGACTAAGTGTTGGTCACTAATCATCAACAGAACTTAGAGATTAACAATCTCCCCATTTGATATTAGTGGAAAAAACACTTATCATTACTTCCATTCCTTTCATCAAAATATTTCCTAAGTACACTAATTACTCCCCCTGGGAATATACTCATACAAAAAGTTTACAATGCCTTCATAAATTATATACAAGTGTACCTGTTACTGTACTGATGTATCATTTTGTATCCTTTCATACTTCCTTACTGATTTCCCCCTTGTTTTTGTCACTAATTGCTAGTGGGGTTAAGTTGTACTTATCCAAAAATTGTTTATGAAGCTACAAGGTGGATTCAGATGTAGTATCCCAGCTTTCCTTTGCACTCTTCATAACTTCCAATTTGATTTCTATCTCGGCAGCTACACTCACTAAACTCTTTGCAGTCGATAGATTTACACTACTCTATGATAACTCCTTTGCTTTTGAAAGTTCCTTCTATATTACCTCCAAGTGAGGCAATAAGCTTGTCTGAATAGTTATCAATTTGGCCCTTATTCGACCATCTTCAGCCATAAGCTCGACTATTCTCCTTTGTGCATTTATCAACCTATTAAGATGTAAAGAACTAGAAGTAGTATCTTTACCTAAAGTAGTACCAGTTGATCTCAAATCTAACTGTAGCTTCTCAACAAGCTGTAGATTATCCTTTCTGAAAAATTCAACATCACATAATTTTCTGTACAAAGAATAAACATTGGCTGTAACTTTCTCTAAAGTTTCTACAAGAATAGAAAGTTCAACCTATTTAGTGGCAATCTCTTCTGAGATCTTCTCAAGAACTTTGCTCTCAAATCTTCTCCTGGACCATTGCAGAAGCTTTTCATTGTTGTCTATGTCCTCATCAGTTATCTTCTGTACAATGTTGACTAGCTGATCAATGATTGGAGCTTGAGGCATTTCATCCTCTAAGTCAAAAGCCTTTGCAAATATGTCTTTGATGTCATGCAACACCTACTTTTGCTTTTGTTCTATCTTCA
>MU226065.1:780754-816751 GCA_018584345.1 Thuja plicata | reverse complement strand
AGTCGGCTCTCAATACAAAATAGAATTAATAATGTAAAGAGAAAATACAAAGTCAAAACTCTTACATAACCAAAATATAGGTTATCCAAAATCATAATCCAACTTAACTTTCCAGGAGTCCATGACATACTGCTTAAATCATTGCTACTGTCCAACTACTTTGTTACGATGTTCTGCTGTCATTGCATGTCTTTAAATCACTCTAACTCACTGTAATCATCACCAAAACCAAATAGATCTTAGGTGGAGGTCATACATGCTCCATAGTATCTTCTTCTAAGCTTTCTAGTCATTGAAAATTGTACTCGATCTTCGATATCCAAAACAATATTGTTATACTATGTATTTCTGCTTCTGTACTTAGTTATTTTGAAGACTGTATCTCAAAAACTGTACTTCATTCCAATCGATCAATATATCAGATGTGTTGCCATAAATGACAACCCATAAGTGTCTCATATCATACCAAAAAAATGACTTGCCAACAATCTCTCCCTTTGGCATTAATGACAACACTTAGAAAAAAATGAAAAAGTGTCCCAACTCATAGTTCTTCTTTTTCTCTTCGTATATATACATTTTTTTTCTTTTCTCATTAACTCATTTTTCTTCTCTTCTCCCCCTTTGATAAAAATGACAAAGGTGCATCCAAAATTTACAAAAATGTAGGATAAGTGCTTGCTCACCAATTTAAGTACATCTTGGAAGGTATCTTCCATGATCTTTACTTTAGTATTCTATGACTCAATCAAGAACTGACTAACATGAATTAGTCCATTCAATGCATAGGATGATGTCTCTATTTCTTTTAACTCTGTGATCATAGAATTTGACAATGACTCTACAGTCTTCTCCATATCAGATAAATGAACTTCAAGAATTGATAGCTTAGGAGTGATTAGGATCTTCAGCAAACCAAATCTTGTTATTACTCTCCCTTTCTCAATATACAAGACATTGATCTTGTCATAGATCTTCATTACTTCTCTTTCTATCTCTAATACATATTGTGAGGAGGTCTCACAACTGTCCATCATACTATTCAGTGTAGCCTCCTCCTTTGCAATAATGTCTTCAATATTCTAAATATATATGATAGGGTTTATACAATAGCTATATCACATCCTTCCATGTGTGACACAACTTTTGGTCTTTGATGTAGCTGATCTCAGAATGCTTAAGTCACATGAAATAAACTAGAAAAATTCCTTCAACTTCTTCTCTTCCTTCTCTTCAAAAATATTCACTAAAGACTCATAGTGAGTATCAAAATCATCTAGTGCCAAACTCACATTCTCTGCTTCATCCTTTCCTTGAAAAAAATTAGGTATTAGGAGTAGTTTCTTCACAGTATTAACTGCTCTAGTAATACCTTAGTCTTCTTATCTCCTTTCTGCTTAGATATTTCCTTTGCTTTTTGGAATGTGATGAAAGATAATCTCATCAAATCATTCGCATCTATACTGTCAACATCAGTACTTAATGTTTTATCCATACTTGCCAACAATAGAGTAGTAGATGTGTCGATTTTAGGTTTTACCTCAACTCTTGCTGGTGCAGGAGCACCCCTAGCTGGAAATTGGTCAAACATGTGACCAAGTGATTTGAATAAAGGTATTTCATCAAGCTTGGCCTGATATTTTTTTGGATTTGGAGTGATGTGTGTGTTTTTATGTCTAAATGTAATAAGGAACACCATTTTGTACCTCAATGACATGGCAAGGGCAATTATAACCTACATGTCATATGAGTGAGCTAGGTGTCCAAGTGGAGTCTAGGTGGATAATTGTTTTTATTTTGAGTGTTTTAGAAGGTTTGATGTCATAGGATGAAATGGAAAAGCTATCGAGTTGCTAAGATTGGAAAAAAGACAAACTTGTTGCTTTCTTGCAAAGTTGTCAACTTTGAAAGATTGCAAGATTGCATTTTCTGAACAACTTTCGATTAGAGAAGCCCAAAATTTGTAATAGTTGATTCTCTAGTTTTGGATTGACATGAAAGAAGATAAAAAGGATTGGAGGCATGTTTCCAAGCATTGGAATGTAAATGAACAAATTTGGCATCACCGAAAGAAGAAGAAAACTCTGATTTTTACTATTTTTCATATTGTATGGTCTAGTACAGATTTACATGTACAGTTTATTAGTAGATCAAGAATCTTGAATGTCTTATGGTTCTAATGCATTTGTTTTGGAGGTCTAAGTTGTTGTGAGTGAAAATTTATCCTTGTTTTTATGTAGGTGACCCAATTAGACCTCTTCACATAGGGTTTGTTAGAAAACCAACGTTTTGAGAGTCTTCCCACCATGGGGATCTAACACCCTTGGGTGATTTTCCTAGCCCCAAGGATTCCTTGCAAGATTCTTTTTGTTTTAGAGATAAATTTCTAGGCATTTTGAAGTAAGGTGATGCCCTAGATGAACACCTCCATTTGTTCATCTGTCAGCAGTGAACAACAGTCCCATTTGAGCTTGATGGGCACTTAGCCAAAGGCTCTAACCTTGGATTTGACTTGAACTTATATGCCCCTGGGTATTCAAATAGGTTTGGGAATGAAAACAAGCCTCTATCTAGGGGTTCCTTTGTTAAATGCCTCTAATTAGGCCTGTTAGAGATAGGGGTAAAGCATCAGTTGTGAGTATTGGGTTGTGTGTTAGGTTCCATGGCTTTGCATGGAGGTATATCAGTCTAAAGGGTGTCCCAATCACCTTAGAAACTAGTAGGTTACACGAGGTTATTCAGAGTTAAGGTAGGAAAAGTCATCAACAAGGGATACAAGGGAAATGACAACATTGTGAAGCAACCCTTAGGCATAGCTGGTTACCATCATTTTGTATGAAGGGAATAAGTCATATAGGACACCAATAAGTCTTATCAAACCTCTTTTGAATCTTAGGTGAACTTTGTGAAGATCAATGGGAGTTGGACTAACCAAGAACCTTTTTTAGAACACCAAAGTGTGTGATGACCATTGGGGTCAAAGAAGTGGAAGGTTGTGTTTCTCCATCAAGCACATAGGGAGGTATACATGACTAATCAAAGGATGATCACTGAGATTATAAAGGTGTAGATTTCATGTTCTTTGGAAAATACTAAAGGGAGGGATAGTGCATGTCATAAAGGAAGGTCTAGGCCTTTGTCTTGTGAGCTCTACATCACTTTCGTCTTCTTCTTCTGTTGTATTTCTCTATTCAGATTCAACTTTCTACTCTTCCACTTTTTGTTGTGCCTCTTTCTGTTCTTCTTCTTTCTATTCTTTTGTTTTGTTAATATCTCTTGCAAATGGATCATTCTCATCAAGTGAAGTGTCAAGGGTTGTTAGGAATAAGGTGTCTCAACCTTGTATATTTCCTTACATTTGATATTTTCCAAAAGTTGGTACTTTGGAAAATGTGCAAGGTAATCATGATTGAAACGGTTATGAAGGAATCCTATGATGGTCATTAATATTTGTAAGAGCTAATTGTGAAAGACTTGATGATGGGTGAAGACATGCAAGACATGTGGCAACTGATAAAGTTGAGTACTGTACACTCTAATAGTTTTGATTAATACATTGTGCAGGTTTTGGAGTGCAGGGTTTTTTTACCGAATTATTTTCCCCAGGGTAAATCATTGTGTCATTTTCATTTTTCTATGTATGCATGTTATTGTAGAAACATCTAAGTTAATTGTATTAGCATTCTGTAATTGATAAGTGTTAAATCTGAATTTGCACAATCCTCTCCTTAGGAGTTTAGCGTAGGGAACTATTTTTCGCATACCAGTTTCCTTTTAGTTGGTATTAGAGCCTGGCTAGTTTTGGTTCTATTTGTTAGGGTACGGGTTTTTTGAGCTAATCTCTAGTTCAATGGGAGTATTGTTGTAGAGTATTCATAACCTTATTGCAGGAAGAGATGGAAGGTTCTTCATATAGTAGAATGGAGGTGGAAACGTTTAATGGCACAAACTTTGAGTTGTGGAAACTCAAGATGGAAGACATGCTCGTGGACCGTGATGTAAGGGAGGGGGTTGATAATGATATCAAACCAATAAAAATTCCTCAAGAAGATTGGGATCTCAAGGATCAGAAAGCTAAGGGTCTCATTAGACTCTGTTTAGCAGATTCTGTTCTCCTGAATGTTCTCGATGAGAAGACCGCAAACAAATTGTGGACATGGCTTGGGTCTGTGTATCAGGCCAAGTCCTTGGTGAATAGATTGTTCCTAAGAAAGAATTTGTATTCTCTAATAATGGAGGAAGGAGGATCTATTTCAAATCACTTGAATGCTTTTAACATGTTGATTGCACAGTTGACATCAACCAGTGTCAAGTTGGAAGAGGAGGATCAATGTATGAACGTACCCTACTATGTGTTGGCAAGTTGACTCCTAGAGGACATATGACTATTTTTGTGTTTTCATCATGGAAAAAAAGTCATATTAAGTTTCTGTCAAAGATAAATTAGAAGATAAAATGACTAAGTATGGAAATAGGGCAGACAGATATATACAACGATCAGCACATCAGCGCACGTGTGAGAGATTGAATCAAAGTATGCGCATTCAAAAATATGTTCTATGTGATGTCTAAATACTAATTCCAGACACACATGGTATGACATGATAGTACGGAGAAGTTACAGACAGATCAGTACACTAGCAGTCTAGAAGACAGAGCATGGAAGCTGACTAGTGTTTTGATCAGTGTGAATTATTTTTTTATGTAAAGGCCAAGCACATTTCATTATATGTTTGTAATGATGTAATTAGTATTTTTGTAAACATGCTTAATTCGAATTTCTCGGAAGTGTTGTGTATTATGTTTTAGGGCCGACCATAAGTCTTATTTTGGGTCGTGTTTATTCGGGTATGAACATATAAGTATGTAATGTAAAGTTATGTTACAAGTGTCGATTAATATACAAGAGAAAGATATGGAAGAGCAGTATGATAAAGTTAGTATGAGATAAAGCTCTTTAAGAGAGTAAGAGCATTCGCACATACACGGAATTGATCACACAATAGTGTCATCACAGTAGTTTACTTTTGATATAGTGTATATCAACTATCAGAAGGTTGTAGCCTTCATCCTATTGGGTAGTGAGCCATATACCTTTAACAGGGTTTTGTAAAAGACTCTTAACAGGGTCAGACCTTTAACTAGGTCATTGTAATTGCATTGTAAAGACTGCTTCTAATAGGGCAAATGAACTTTAACAGGTTCATTATACTAGTACAATATTTGTGGGTACTAATTCCCACCGGGGTTTTCCTCTAATTAAGGTTTCCCGTAATCATATCATGTGTTATGAGTTCTTATGTTAAGCTTCATTGAATGTATGTTTGATTTATGTTTAAGTTGCTAAAAAGTAATAAATAGACAAACACTGATTCACCCCCCCTCTCAATGTTTATAACAATTGGTATCAGAGCTCTGGCCCTCTGAAAGAAATTTTAACCACTTGAGGAGATCATAGAATCAGTAGAAGCAAAACATTTGAAAAAGAATCTTGAAGCATCTCTTGAAGATCTTGACAGATCTGAAAAATAAAATGAAGAACTTAGACTAAAAGTTGATGGCTCACAAATGCTTATCAAGAAATTAAGAAAAGATTTGAAAGATTGTTCTACAAGTGATTTAGGGAAAATGGTCAAAAAGATCAATGAAGAGAATGTGTCTCTGAAAGATAAAATTAAAAATCTGGATGAATAGCTAACAAACAGTCAAATTGATATTGAAGAAAAGATCAAAGAAAACAAACAATTAGATGATGAACTCTTGAAAGAAAATATGAAAGTCTTGGAATTAGAGAACATAAAGAACAAGATGGAATCTGAATTAACAAAAGCAAAGGATAAGATTGGTAAACTCCACACAAGTTCTGATTCACTTCAATCTTAGCTTAATGCACAAAAGAAAAAAGGTGACACTACTGGTCTTGGATACAGTGTAGCACAAATTGAAATCAATTCATTAAAAGAAAGAAAGAAAGCACATGAAGCATCTTAAGAAGCAAAGAAAGTTGAAAATTTTGCAGAGATTAAAATAGATCCACCTAAAGGGGAAATCAAGCAAGTTAACAGAACTTGTTATGCATGTAACAAACATGGTCATTTGGCAAGAGATTGCAAAGAGGTAAGACCTTTCAATGGTTATTGTTTCTCCTGTAATAAGTTTGGTCACAGAGCTACATTGCAGAACAAATCAAAGAAATCAGTCATAGCAGAATCAAAGAAGAATGAATCAAAACAATTAGAGAAATCAACCTCAAAGAAATTTGCAGAACACTACATGTCAGATATGTAACTACAATGGACACACAACAAAGTAGTGAAACATGATAAACAAGAACATCAAACCTCCTATCATTAGTCACACATGTGGAAAGGCTGGACACATCTCAAGGTTTTGTAGATCCAGAACTCAAAAGCAAGACGATTCTAAGAAATCACTATTTGAAGAAGACGGAGAAGTCAAGTTTGTTCAAGCAAAAGAAGATTCAAGAAAAATTTGGGTTGAAGTAAAGAAGGAAAATGATGTTGAAAAAGTAGTTGATGCATCCACAGTGGACGCATCCTCTATTTCTGGTTGAATAGACCTTCTTGGTCTTAGGGGGAGCTATTCTAGCTCAAAATCCCTGCGCGGCTTGTATACTCACCTCTGAGTATGTGCCCATGAAATTATGTTTATGATCATAGTCCAATGAAGTTGATACTATCTTACACAGTGCTGATAAAAAAAGGAAGGCATCCATAATTACATCTAACATTCTAAAAATTCATGGGGTCACACAAGAAGATTTAGACAAAGCAAAAGAAGCCAAGATTGCAAAAGAACTTGAGCAAGTTCATGCACAAATAAAAATTGAGAAGACTAGTGACATTTAGAAGAAGAAGAAGAAAAATAATGAGGAGAGCACCTTTGTGCCCTCTACCATAATTGACCTAGACTCATCTCCACCTTCTATACCAAGCAAGAAGTCTAGAGAAAGAAAGCAAGCACCCACAAATCACCGATCCTCAAGGAACACACGGAGCAAAGCAAGGAATACTCAAGGTCCTCCTGAGGTAGGTTTTAGACCTAGTCTAAATGTCTTAAGGAACAAGATTGTGAATGAAGGTAGACTACATACAATTGCTAAAGTGTATGACAAGTATCGAGATATTGATAAAACTGAGATACACTCCATGATCATATCTCATATGATTAAGTTTAAGAAGTTAGTTCTTGAACTCAAAACAGTGATACCAGATAAGTTATGGAACATACTAGAGATCATGAAGAGACATGCAATTGAGGAAGACATGAGGATAAGAGAAGAAACATTGGATAATCTTCTCCCTGTATGCTCAGATGATGAGAAGGCAATACTATTAGATTTGGTGAAGCCTCATCTCAGAACCAAGACAAGGACTCTTCAGATTATGAACAAAGAGTATGAGCAGATAGGAAAAGAAACTGAAAAGGAATTTGCATAAGTGTTTATGGATAGACACATGTATCCATCAATGGTTCCCACTACAAAGGTAACTCCAGCTCCTCCTAAATAGGTTACAGAACCAGTGATTCAGATATCACCTATAATAGGTCCACAGGTTTTAGCGCCCTCAGTGAAAATAACTTCTGATACAGCAAAAGACTCAGAAGATACTATAGTGGCTAATAATATCAAGATATCCATGAAAAAATCTGACAAAGACATGGACAAAGTTGATAAAGCATTTATAAGCACTGAAGAGATGTGCACTGATGATACATTTGTACAACAAGATGAAATTCCCTCCAATGATCCAATTGACTTGAATGAAGAGAAAGATACTCAAGATAATGTGACACCAGTCAAAGAGATACCAGTAAAGAGTGAATGCATGGATACCAGTCAGAATACTATATTCTCACCATCCACTCAACCATCCACTTCATTGTTGTCAAGGTTAACTCCTGATTCAGCAAGTCTAGATGCATGGGGAGAAGAGGACTTAATGAAGATCAACATTCTTGCTATGGAAAAAGAAAAAGAGAAACAAGTGATGAGGAACCCTCACTTTTTGGAATCAGTAAACATGTTGAATGACTTAGTGCCTGCAGACAAGAAAGTAGTCAAAGTTCAATCAGTTGAAGATGTGGACAGCATTCTAACAAACTTCAAATCACATTTTACAAGCCTGGTAGACTCAGCTACTAGAATTGCAGAAGATGAATATAAAAAGGAGAGACATAATGAATTGGTAAATAATTTTACCTTAGACCTAAAATATTTAAAGATTGGGAAATCCATATTGAAATAATTGGCAGCTAAGGGAAAGAAAGTCATAGCAAACTACATGGACAGAGTGAAGTTCACCTCTGAACATATCAAGAAGATAGAAGATGTAGAGATCATGGTGGGAACTATCAGAAAATCAGTTGAGACATCTACCAAAGACATGAACATATGTAATAATGTCTATCAAGGTCAATTAGACAAAATTGAAAAGGCTAAGTTAGAGATCAACAAGATAAGAGTCAGAAAAACTCAGTTGAGAAATGCACTTGCGCCCTCTCTAGCAGTCTTGAATGAGAACATCAAATAGATTGATACTACCATTGTGACATATGATCAAGGTCCTTGCATGGATCTGATAAAAATGGAGAACCTGAAATATGCATTATGCGCACATCTATAGACAGTTGATGCAATGAAAGTATTCTAGCAGAAAGAGATCCAATATCTTCAAATTGTGTACCTTGAAGTCTACATAGAGTAAGTATCTTGGAACTTACAAGTTTTTGTACACCTTTGTCATTAATGTCAAAGGGGGAGTAATATAGAATGTGTATATATGGAGAGTAGTATATGTATATATAAAAAAGATGTTATGATATACAGTTATTTTTTGTGTTAAGTCATTTTGGAAACTTGGCCACATTCCTTTGTTGCCATAAATGACAAAGGGGGAGTTTGTTGGCAAGTTGACTCCTAGAGGACATATGAATATTTTTGTGTTGTCATCATGGAAACAAAGTCATATTATTTTTTTGTCAAAGATAACTTAGAAGATAAAATGACTAAGTATGGAAACATGGTAGACAGAGATATACAACGATCAACACATCAGCGCACGTGCAAGAGATTGAATCAGAGTATGCGCATTCAGATATATGTTCTATGTGATGTCTAAATACTAAGTCCAGACACACATGGTATGGCATGATAGTACGGAGAAGTTACAAATAGATCAGTACACTAGCAGTCCAGAAGACAGAGCATGGAAGCCGACTAGTGTTTTGATCAGCGTGAATTGTTTTGTTATGTAATGGCCAAGCACCTTTGATTATATGTTTGTAATGATGTAATTAGTATTTTTGTAAACATGCTTAAGCTGACTTGCTCAGAAGTGTTGCGTATTATGTTTTAGGACCGACCATAAGTCTTATTTTGGGTCGTGTCTATTTGGGTATGAACATATAAGTATGTATTGTAAAGTTATGTTACAAGTGTTGATTAATATGCAAGAGAAAGATATAGAAGATAAGTATGATAAAGTCAGTATGAGATAAATCTCTTTAAGAGAGTAAGAGCATTCACGCATACATGGAACTGATCAGACAGCAGTATCATCACAACAGTTCACTTTTGATATAGTGTATATCAACTATCAGAAGGTTGTAGCCTTCATCCTATTGGGCAGTGATCCATATACCTTTAACATGGTTTTGTAAAAGACTCCTAACAGGGTCAGACCTTTAACCAGGTCATTGTACTTGCATTGTAAAGACTGCTTCTAACAGGGCAAAGGAACTTTAACAGGTTCATTAGACTAGTACAATATTTGTGGGTACTAATTCCCATCGGGGTTTTCCTCTGATCAAGGTTTCCCTATAATCATATCATGTGTTATGAGTTCTTATGTTAAGCTTCATTTAATCTATGTTTGATTTATGTTTAAGTTTCTGAAAAGTAATAAATAGACAAACACTGATTCACCCTCTCAGTGTTTCTAACACTATGTTCCTTGCCGAATTCATTGGACAATCTTGTGATGGCCCTTGGGAGTACTATTGTCACTTTCCAAATGGATGATGTGGTGTCTTCACTATTATCTGAGGAGATGCGAAGAAAGACTTCTGATTCAACTAAGGAAGCCCTTTTTGTTCGTGGTTGGTCCAAAGATAGAGGAAAGAAAAATGACAAGAAGTCTGAAAAGGGTAGATCCCAATCCCGTGGGAAATCTAAGACTCCTGGAAAGTCTAAGGAAACATATTGGAACTGTGGTAAGCCAGGGCACTTTCGTAAGGACTGCAAAGAGCCAAAGAAGAAGAAAAAAAGCCTAGATTCAGATTCTGACAAATCTCAAGAAGATGGCGATGCTTTTATCAAAGAGTTAGCCACCCATGCATCTGAAGATGTGTGGCTGATTGACTCGGGTGCTTCTTTTCACATGACCTCTCATCAAAGTTGGTTCTCAAAGTATGAGGAGTTTGATGGTGGAAAGGTGTACTTGGGTGATGATTCTCACCTAGAGATGGTTGGATGAGGAAGAGTCACTATCAGATTCCCTGATAGACGAGTAAAGGGGATCAACAGCGTAATGCACATCCTAGGTTTGGCATGAAACTTGTTATCTGTAAGTATGCTAAATGATGCAGGTGTGCAGGTTGTTTATTTGAAAGATGGATGCAAGATGATTAGAGGAGATATGGTGCTAACAAAAGGTACTAGGAGGGGTACCCTATTTCATCTTGATGATTTCACTTCACAATGTAATAGTTCTTCTATATCAAGGAAGAGAGCAACAATCACTTCATCTCCACCATCTAAACCAGTAGTGAAGAAGTCTGTGGTAATGGGTTCTGATGGTAGTGCAGCAAGTGTACCTAAGGGTGCTAACACTTTGGAAGGAAAACTTCCTACAGAAAAGACAATGTTGTGGCATATGAGATATGGCCACATTGGTGAGAAGGGTCTCAGAACACAAGTTTTCAGTCGGTTCAAGGAATTTAAAGCTCTCGTAGAGAATCAAACTGGTAAAAGAATTAAGTGTGTGAGAACTGACAATGGTGGTGAGTTTTGTTTGGCAGAGTTTGAACAGTTCTGTAAAGAATGAGGGGTCGAGAGGCATAAGACAACTCCTTATACCCCACAGCAAAATGGAGCTACAGAAAGAATGAACAGGACACTGATGGAGAAGGCTAGGAGTATGCTTAGTGGAGCTAGCCTCGAACAAAGGTTTTGGGCTGAAGTTGTGGCCACTTCTTTCTATCTGGTTAACAGATCTCCTAGATCAGCTCTTGTTGGTAAGAAACCTTTGGAGGTGTGGTTTGGTAAGAAGCCTTCAGTTAGACATCTTTGTGTTTTTGGTTGTGAAGCTTATGCACATGTGCCTAAGGAGAGAAGATCTAAGTTGGAAAACAAGGCTATAAAATGTATCTTCATCGGCTACAGTGTTGGTGTGAAAGGATACAAGCTTTGGGATCCTATGATTGGTAAAGTGTTGTATAGAAGAAATGTTATTTTTAGAGAGCTAACACCTTCTTCTATTGTGCTACAGACAGATGAAAAAGAAATGAAAGAAGATGTGGTTAAGTTGCCTCCTACCCCTAAGAAGATTGAATAGAGAGACCGGGTTGGATCTAATGATGAGGAGAGCTCTAGCAGCTCTAAAAATTTAGAAGAAGAGGTAGAACAACCTCAACCTCAGCCCTTGAGGAGATCCATGAGAGAAAGAAAGTAGCCAGAGAGGTTTGGATTTTCTATGTTAGATTCCAGTTGTGCTTATGCCTTGATTACAAACACTAATGAGCCTAGATCTATGAAAGAAGCTATGGGCATGAAAGATGCAAGTTCCTGGATTGAGGCCAAGGATGATGAAATGGTTTCATTAGAGAAGAACAAAACTTGGGACCTAGTACCTTTTCTTAAAGGACAAAAACCCGTTGGAAGCAAATGGGTGTTTAAGAAGAAATTCTGTGTAGATGGCAGTGTTGAGAGGTACAAGGCCAGATTGGTTACAAAGGGGTATTCACAGGTGGAGGGAATTGATTATGGTGAAATATTATCTCCTGTTGCAAAGCTTACATCCATTATATTTCTGTTATCTCTAGCAACATCATATGATTTAGAGGTAGAACAGATGGATGTGAAGACATCTTTCCTTCACAGTGATTTGGAGGAAGAGATCTATATATCATAGCCTGAGCACTATATTCAAAAAGGTAAAGAGTCTTTGGTTTGCAAATTAAAGAATTCTTTGTATGGTTTGAAACAATCTCCTAGGATGTGGTACCTTAAATTTGATGCCTTTGTGTAGTCGATTGGTTTTCTGAGATTGAAATCAGATCATTGTGTTTATTTCAAAGTTGACAATGATCACCTTCTTATTATTGCATTATATGTTGATGATATGTTTTTAATTGGGAAGGGTATGGGTATGGGTATGATTTTTGATTTAAAGTCTCAGTTGTCAGCACAGTTTGAGATGAAAGATCTAGGGGCAGCCAAGTATATTCTGGGTATGGAAATCAGTAGAGATAGATCTAAAAGAAAAATTTGGTTCAAGCAGAGTAAGTATGTGAAGTCTGTGTTGGACAGGTTTAGCATGCAAGATTGCAGACCATTGTGTGTTCCTGTTTCTATGGGAACAAAGTTATCTATGGATGATTGTCCAAAATATCCTAGTGAGGTGGAGGACATGAGAAAAGTACCTTATGCAAGTGCATTTGGTAGCCTTATGTATGCTATGGTCTGTACTAGACCAGACATTGCCCAAGCAGTGGGAGTCCTGAGTTGATTTATGCCTAAACCTGGATGGGTACATTGGGATACAGTTAAGAGAGTGTTTAGATATTTGAAGGGTACATCAGAGTATTCTATATGCTATCATGGTAACTCTTCTGGAACTCTGCATTTTGTTTATATTTGTGGGTTTGTGGATTCAGATTGGGCAGGTGACATTGACAGCAGAAGATCCACTAGTGCCTATGTGCTCACTATGTTTGGTGGTGCCATCAGTTGGATGAGTAAGCAACAACCTATGGTCACTTTGTCCATGATAGAATTAGAGTACATGGAAGCTACTCATGATTTTAAGGAATCAATTTGGCTTAGGAGACTGTGTTAGGATGTTCTTGTTGATGCAGGACAGATTACAATTTGTTGCGACAGTCAGAGTGCTATTTGCCTTGCGAAGAATCCAACTTTCCATGCCAGAACCAAGCACATTGATGTGTAGTTTCACATTGTGAGGGATATGGTAGAGAATGGAAAGGTAAGTTTGGAGAAGGTAGATATAGTAAAGAATGTTGCAGATGCATTGACAAAACCTATGGGCACAAAAAAGTTCAGATGGTGTTCGGAGTCTATGGGCCTCTCGGCCTATAGACATTAAATCCTGTTATTTCCTTTGGCTCTTACAAGGTCTTTGACAAGTGGGAGAATGTTAGGAATAAGGTGTCTCAACCTTGTATATTTCCTTACATTTGATATTTTCCAAATGGTGGCACTTTGGACAATGTGTAAGGTAATCATGACTGAAACGGTTATGACAGAATCCTATGATGGTCATTAATATTTGTAAGAGCTAATTGTGAAAGACTCGATGATGGGTGAAGACATGTAAGACATGTGCCAACTGATAAAGTTGAGTACTGTACGACTATCTTTGGAAGTTGCCCTAAAAGGGAAGCACATGATATAAGAATTTTTTAGGGTTGCAAATCAGAGTGAAGTTAGTGTATTGTTGGGACATTTTTAGGTTGCCGGATTTGTCTTCAAGTGTTGATAATATTCTGAAAGAACTTGCATTGCAAGTGTATTGTAAACTGTAATAGTTTTGATTAATACATTGTCCAGGTTTTGGAGTGCTGGGGTTTTTTACCGAAAGGTTTTCCCCAGGGTAAATCATTGTGTCATTTTCATTTTTCTATGTATGCATGTTATTGTAGCAACATCTAAGTTAATTTTATTAGAATTCTATAATTGATAAGGGTTAAATCTGAATTTGCACAATCCTCTCCTTAGGAGTTTAGCGTAGGGAACTATTTTCTGCATACCAGTTTCCTTTCAAGGGTCACAGACACACCAGAAACATAGAAATCTGGTTGCATGTTAGTACTTACTTTGCTCTTCTCAAAATTTGCCTCAACTTCCTTAGAGCACCCTCCAATTCCTATAGGTGTAGGTATAGTAGGTTTAGGAGGTGGAGTATTCTTAGGAATATTGCTCATAAGTATCTAATCTAATACCTTTTGAGTCTCCTCTAAGACTTCCTCATATGTTTTGCCCATAATTTTCACCAATCTTGCTTTAGTTATCAACATGGGTTTGAGTTTACTATATATTATTTCTCTTTCTTGCACTGAAACTACTAGTAACATATTTTCAATATCTTGATTCCTAATAGCCTCATCTTCAACAATTGCTAGCTATTTTCTTATCTCCAGTTTACCATATAGTTCCTCAGGTATACTTCCCTCTATCTATAGTAGATTCTTCTTGAAAACAAGTAAATGATTTACCACTATGTCTTCTATCTTTAGTTTATCATATTCTTCATACCTGTCATAGCATTTGTTCAGTGAAACAAGCTTTCCTTTCTCAATAAGTCTCTTCTCCAACATCTTCAAATCAAGCTTCCATATATGTATGTCACTTGTGGTCTCGTCTTCGGCTTTCTTCTCTTCTCCTTCAGTGCTTTTTTTCTTAGGAGGTTAATCCAATTTAGTGGATCTTGTGTTTCTCTAAGGTACAAGCTTAACTGTCTCTCCCTACAATGTCTTATGTGGTGGTTACATCAATTACTATAGAAGGTGGACTAGCTACTTGCACAACTTTTGGAGGCGGAAGGGTTTTAGTATCAGTGCTTGCCAACCTAGAAGATATCTCTGTTATCTTCTTCCTTACTTCTCTTATCTCTTCTTTAGTTAAACCTACCTTAGCTCCACAGTCATTAAAAATATTTTCTACTTTTCTTTTTCTCATACCTCTGGTCTTCTCTTCTTTGACTTTAGCTAATTTTTATTCATATGTACTCCATCTCTCCTCAGAAGTATCAACTTTAGATTCCAAAACATGTTCAATCTGCATAGTTAAAACTTCTAAACTGACTTCATAACCCATAGGGTAACACCATTTCTTTCTACAAACAACTTCCTCAAAACATACACAATTAGTTTCAACCATGAAACAAATTATATCCTTGTATTTATAAACTAACTCTTTAGGAATTCTAACTCTTCCTTTCATTTGCCTCTGAAGAATTTTGATCATGCTAAATAGTTCACCATCAACTCATGTGTTCTTTTACCTTCTGTAGCTCTATGAAATCTGAATACCAGTGGGTATTGCTTCTCTCCATTCTCTAGGGTGCATGCCTAGAAACTTATGCTCAATGTGGATATACTTATGAACTAGGAGTGAGCTAAATCAAAAGGTCTTAGATTTATCCTTCTTGATTAGTTTAACATTCTCCAAAAATTATTGTGCCAGAACCTCACATAGGTTATATGTAGTGTTTTCTTTCATCATCCTATAAGCCATCATAATGAATCATGCTGAAACTGAATTAGGTCTACTGTTGTAGTAGAATTTTTATCCAAGTATCATTGCACTCAGTCTGACATCCTGTTGGAAAATATCATTCACTGTCATAGCTTGTCTGTCCCATTTAGAATGTGTTAGGGTTTCAACTTGCTTCTTTATGTGCTTTTCTTCCACATAGATAACTCCAGTATTGTCTAACCTAGTTATTTCATGAATCAAATGACTACAAATATTTATAGGTTGTTATCCCATCTAGATGAATTGATCATGAACTTTTTTAAGTAATATTTTGAACCATTCATCTTCGTTTAATCACACTGAATTCTGATTTTCTGCTTCGATCGATCATGCAATATAGCTATTTGATAGTCTGATACTCTCTAAAATCTGATCTCCTTAGGTCATTTCTCTTCAAATGGTAAAGAAATAGGTATCACAAATGTCCTTTATTAATTATTAAGTGTAAAATGCACATTACCCAATACACTTAACATTGTACACTATCCAGCCAATCACAAATCCCGTGATCACAAAATATGCATTGTCTGATGTTGCGCTCTTAGATATAAGTTCTATGATATCTACATATATCATAACTAAGCTCTGTGGATCTTACTGCTCAGAATTAGGGGCTAGATATAATTTTTTGTGCTCATCTGATGCTCCCCCTAAGGCCATGCTAAGCCATTTAGGTCGATTCTACTTTGTTAGCATTAGGCGAAGATCTAGAAGCATCTATTGTCTCTCCCTGAACCAATACATCATTAGAATCTTTGACTCTCCATACCTTACCAATGTTGTTATCTTCTGCTTTCCTAAAACAATTGTCAAAATCACTCTTGTATTCTGCAAGACTCTTACCAGTATCACTTTCATTCTTCTTTGTATCCATAGGAGGTGGTACTCTTATGTTATTTACTCTATTATACCTGCAAAACTTTGCTATATGACTTGGATTGTTACATTTGTAGCATATATTAGGTAGATTCTATTTTAATTAAATTGCAGCTTACAATTCCTTGCAATGTGTCCAAGGTTATTACTTCTATAACATGTAGTCTTAGCTACTTATTCTCCTCTTTTGTTATCTTGTCTATATCTAGATAGATCAAGTTTTCGGCATTCTGCTTTCTTGTGCCCATATACATTATAATTAAAACAATAACCATAAAAATATTTGAAAGGGGTATTACCTCTCCAATCTCTCTTGATGTGTCCAAACTTGTTACATCCAAAACATCTACCTCTGAAAGGTCTGATATGTTCTTTAGGTTCTTCAAGAATAGGTTTTTCTCCATCAATCTTCGTATCAAATTTTTCTTCTTGATTCTTATAACATCTAACTTCATTGAATCCAATACCAGTCATATCACCTTTAGTTTTCTATATCTCTCTATGTTCATCAATCGAGTAACTTCTCATATGAAGTTTCTCAATATGTTTCTTTTCTTCAACAAGTCCACCCTTTATGATCTGACTATATTTCTCTAATTCTAGATACTTTTTCTTGTAATGATCAAGGTATATCTTCATTTGTCCCATAAAATTATTAGAATCCTTCAAAGCTTCTTCAGTATTAATCTTAGCATCATTTTCTTGTCAAATATCTTCAACTACTTCATTATTAAGATTCATAGTATCATTCTCTTATTCAAGTTGTTTTATCTGATCTGAATTATCATTGTCTGAATCTTCTTTTATCTAAACCATAAGATCATATCTCTAATTTCTAGAAAGTTCAAGATGATCCTTTAGTTTCTTGATGAATCCCTTAGCTCTCCTTAAATTGAATTTCAAGTCACCATTCTCTGCTTTTTCTTTATCAAGGTCTTCAAGTGCTGCTTCAAATTTTTCTTACAAATTTTTTGAATCCATTCTGATCTCCCTTAAGCTATTAGACTTTCTCTTCAAGGGCCAATAGCTCTGATACCAATTTTTAGAATTGAGTAATACTGAGAGGAGGGGGGGGGGGTGAATTTGTATTACAATACTTTAAATTAAACTTCAACCAATTCTAAATAAACCATAAGCTTACTGAAATGAAAAGAACATAAACAAATAACAAAAAACTCATAACACAATTATTTGTTGTCGAGGAAACCTTGGCCAAGGAAAAACCCTGGTGGAGATGGTATCCACAAGCATGCACTAAAGTATAATGTCCCTGTTAGGCGACCTAGCCCTATTAGGAGCTGAATTTTACATAGTACATTTCCTTGTTAGAGGAATATCAACCCTGTTAAAGGTATACAACACCCTGTTAGGGGCCAATTGAGCTTACAACTCTTACAACAAAAGCTTATGTTACAAAGTATTCTCATTAATGAAAAAAATAAGCATCTTCAATGCTTAGATAGTTCCAGTCATAGCTCTTCAATGATCTCTGTCAACCTCTTCTCTCGCATCTGCTATTCGCATACATACATATCCTTCCTTCTTTTGATTCATTCATTCATATGTTCAATTTACAAAAAGTCTTTATATATATATATATATAGATATATATATATATATCTTTTTCATCAACAAGTCAGCTCTCTTAATTATTATCACATAGTCGGCTCTCAATACAAAATAGAATTAATAATGTAAAGAGAAAATATAAAGTTGGTGCTCTTACACAACCAAAATATAGGTTATCCAAAATCATAATCCAACTTTGCTTTCTAGGAGTCCACAACATACTCCTTAAATCATCGCTACTGTCCAACTACTCTGTTACGCTATTTTGCTGTCATCGCATGTCTTCAAATCACTCTAGCTCACTGTAATCATCACCAAAACCAAATTGATCTTAGGTGGAGGTCTTACATACTCCATATTATCTTTATCTAATCTCTCTAGTCATCAAACATCGTACTCGATCTTAGATATCCAAAACAATACTGTTATACTCTGTATTTCTACTTCTGTACTTAGTCATTTTGAAGACTGGATCTCCAAAACTATACTTCATTTCAATCGATCAATATATCAGATGTGTTTCCATAAATGACAACCCATAAGTTTCTCATATCATACCAAAAAAATCACTTGCCAACAAAGGTTAGCAATATAAATCACAAGTTGAAATCATATAGGAATGAACAAGACAAGATGATAGCTAACTTAATGGAGTTGCAGAGTTTGTTGATTCAAAAGGTAGACATTTTTCAACATGGTGTGAAGGAGGCTAAGTAGGCTCTCACATTCCCATATGTGTGCACAGTTGATGGTTTAGAAGAATTAACATTTTTGCTAAGAGGATAGATTGCCATTGTGGAGAACTTACTAAAGACTTGGGACAATGATCTACAGAATTTTGAAGGGTAACTACAATGATGTTTTCAATAGAATGTAACTAGGTTTTTCTACTCTTACATAAATAAAATTTTGACACTTTTTGTAATACCTTTTTCATTGTTGTCAAAAGGGGAGTAGTGTATATAAGGCTGAAATTTGGCTAAGTCCATGAAAATGAAATGTAATGATTAAGGGGAATATTATACATCTTTGTAATGCCTAGGGGAGATATTGAGCTATCAGGACTTAGTTTACTGCTTTGCAATGTAATCTATTTTTATTTATGCATTAGCTAGACAGTTAGCAATATTTTCTAAGTGTTGCCATCAATGTCAAAGGGGGAGATTGTTGGCATTTGATGAAGATGATTTGAGTTTTGATTATGTGATTTTACTGTAGTGTTGTCATTTCTGGAAACATGATCTATTGCAGGCATGCGATCTATTTTATCGATGGTGTTGAAGGATCAAATTGCAGAATTGACTAAGTGTTCACTCAACCGGGAGGAAGACAATATGCAAGGTACAAGTGAATGGATTTAGAGTTGGAGATCAAGTTAAGGTGTGTTTTCATGCATTTATCATCTACAGAGGAATTTCTAGCTATATCTACGACCGCATTAGTTAGATTGAAGAACTGAGGAAGCTATTGAGGATTATAGCGACAATGGTAGGAAGAACAGGAGTCAGGCGGAGTGAGTTTGGTTAGATCAGCTAACTGGTCAATTTAGTGTTAGAAAATATTTTATTTACAACTTAGTTAATGTTTTGTTGACTTTATTGAGTTGAATAATGTATTTTGGAGCAATTAGAATTGATTTTTAAGTTAGTGGGTAAAACATTTTTTTGGAAAAGGTCGACTTGGAAAAGTTGTTATAAAAGAAGGATGAAATCAAGTTTTAGGAAAGTTGTGATGGTGTGATAGGTGATTGTGATTGTGTAAAGCTAAAGGAAGGGGAGTTGGATGTTTAAGGTGATTTTTTGATAAGAATTGAAGTGGATTTGTTAGACATGAAGTGTAATAATTAGATCATTCATTATTGGTTCTATCTCAAGGAAATCCCTAACAGGTTTGCAGGTCAAATCCTTTAACAAGGTCACTCCTAATAGGGTGAGAAGGATCTCTAACAAGATCAGAAATATAAATCCTTTAACAAGGTGACTCTCAGAAGGAGTTTTAAATCCCTTAATAGCGTAGTTCTTAAAAAGACTTGTATTAGCTCATATCTGGGCTAAAGATACTATTAACTGGGTATACCCTTAGCAGGGTGTTTGTAATTGCTCCTAACAGGGTAGATTTCAGTGGTACGCTAGTGCAATTTGTGGGTATCATTCCCACACGTCATTTTCTCCCTCTAACAAGGGTTTCCACAGGAAAAATATTGTGTCTTGAGTTTACTTTGTGTGAATTTTTTATTTGCTAAGCTTCTATGTAGTATTTCCTTTTGCATTTTGGTTATTGTGGAAGCTATTTAAGAAGTGTTTCAGTTTTCTGGTTGCACTAATTCACCCCCCCTCTTAGTGATTTTAAAGACTAATAGGTTGGCAGTAGTTTGAAGATTTCAAAATTATTTGATACAACTAAATTGTACACAAAAAAATGATGGTTGCACAAAAAGTTGATGGCTTGCACAATGAAGAAAGGGTGATCTGATAGAAATAAATTATAGCTTGCGTAATCCATGCCTTCCACAAATCTATGTCAGGAACTATCTGTGCGCCATACATTAGTTGTAATAAAAGCTCCACCTTTTCTTAGGGCATGTGGAGTTTAGTAGTTAGATGTTTTTCCCTTTAAACAAAGCCCCGCTCCTATGTGAGAAGGAGGCAAGTAGTATTGATATAGTTGCATTCTGTTATTTCACAATAAATAATTCCTATAGTCTTTTATTCAAGTTAATGAGCAAATGAAGTTTTGAGTTCAGTACTGTGTAATTGAGTATTTTGGGTACTCACCCAAGTGGGACCACTTGGTAGGGAATCCATAGTTTAGATTCATTCTAGTTAGTTCATTTTTCCTACATTTCTGTTATTTCAAATCCTATGTTGAACAACTCTTGTAGCCAAAGCCACAGGACAACTACCGCTTCCTGCGACCAAGCAGCAGAGTAATTAGAGCATTATAGTTTTTTGTGTGCATTCTTCCATCCTACTAGCAACCTTCATTTTCATCATTCATTTTCAAAGCATCTACTTCCATAGCAGTAGTTTAGATTTCCTTTAAATATTCATTTCATGTAGCAATAGTATAGTTTCCTTCCGAAAGCATTTATTTCCTATAGCCATAGAGTAGTTCTTTTCCAGTATTTATTTCCTACAACAATTATAGGAAGAATGGTTGAAAAAGTGCTTGGTGCATATATTTGGTTAGCCTATTTCAAGTAACACGTCCCTGGGTTTGACATATTAAATGATTTTATTGTAAATTGGATGAAGTGCTTGGTTGGATGTCCAATCTCTAAGTTAAAAGGATTATTCCTAGTTTCTGAATCTTTATAGCAAGTGTTCATTTTTGGCACCATTGTTGGGGATGGTGTTGAGCCTAGCTCCTATTAAAATGATTCCTAGGATTTTTTTACATGCTTTCATTTCCTGCTTCCATCGGATTAAGCCTTCTCTTGACAAAGAAAACCCCCATTCACATAACTCCATACTACCTGCATGCATAATAGACAAAGAGATGCCTAAGGAAGGTACTTTCCAAATCCACATCACAACCTATTTGAGGAACATAAATAGTTTGTTGACACCATTGTTGAGCTCCCAGAAGCCACTTCATCATCCTCATCTTCTGAGGGTGAGTTTTGTGGGTTCTTCCAAGAATAACTTGAAGCTAATCAATTTTCTAAAGTCTTTGCCAACCCAGAACTCCAGAACCCTCTAGAAGAAAACCCTTGGTAGTTAGTTGTTTATCAAGCTTAGAACCCTCCTCAAAATCCACCTCAACAAAAAAGAAGGATGTCTAATCCTACTACATTCCCTTTCCCCATCTCTGATCATCAAGATAATAACAACCTCAAAAATATTCCCTCTTCCACTCTTCCAAAATTTTACAGTCTTGTCACAGACGACCTGAATACCTTTCTCTTTGAGTTTTATAGTCTTTGTAGGAGCTATGACTACACCATTGACACCCATAGGCTTAAGCTCTTTCCTGCCACACTTAAGGAGACTGCCTTGTGCTAGTTTATGGGTTTAGGACCAGATGTTGTCCATAATTAGGATGAAATGAAGGATGCTTTCTTGCTAAAATACAAGGAGTACTGACAAGGGAATGATATGCAAGGGAATGACATCTTTAAGATGTCACAGAAGGAGGATGAGAGTCTTGAGGACTATGTCTCAAGGTTCATGTTCAGTTTGCAGAAGAACACTTAGCACGAGCTCAATGAAGAATCTCAAAAGTTGCTCTTTTTGAGACCCATTCATGATGGATGCACAGAGGCATTGGACCTCATGGCTGGAGGAGATATCACCTAGACATCATGGGATGATATCCAGAAGATCTTCCTTAAATACTCAAGAGCTTTTGTTAAGAAAGGAAAAGGGTATAGGTCCACCTTGGGCAAGTCCAATGGTGTTGGTGCTTCACAAACTGAGATAACCAATCTCTTGTCTGATTTTAAGCAAGAGATTATCAACAACATGGCCACCCATCTAGACATCATGCAAGAGAAGAAGAAACACGAGGAAGCCAAGGCCATACTTGCAGAATTATATCCACATTATAGACAGAAGAAGAGAGACTATAAATGCAAACTAATCGCTAACATGGAGATTACAAAAATGTTGACTGATTATAAACCAGTTGAATCTGAGGATGAGAAATTGTTCTTCATCTATCAGCAATGAGCATGGGTATAGAGACAAGGTATGCCCTAGGATCCTCTTTCATTTAGTGGTCCTTTTTATAATAATCAATGGAAACCCCCCATGAATTACCCAAATCCTCCCTAGAATAATTCCCAGAATCAGTGGTAGAATTACCCCAATCAAAAGAGGCCAAACCCTCAGGGAGGTTGGAAAAAACTTCAAGGGGGATGGCAACCACCACAAGGTAATTGGAAGTAAAACCTACATTGGTGAGGTGGTCAGCAATGGCCCAATCAACCACAAGGATTTTTTCCACCACCCATACAACCTCCACAACAACAGGCTCTTTTGCCACCTCCTGCAGCCACTAATCTGCATACTAAGCCTACTCAGTTACCTACACAACCACAACCAAAACCCAATAATCGACCTCTTCCTCCACTGCAAAATGTGTATGCCATAGATCAGTCACAGTATTCCATGTAATACCCTACATATGAAATTAACCTTGATGATATTCATCTATGGTGAGGTACCACTCTTCCTACACCTGAGCCTTTGGTAATCACTGAAATGACTTCTGAGGAGCCCAATCACCATGATAATCCATATAATCTAGTAGCCCCATGTTGGTACCCATATAGACTCCGAAAATAAACTTACAAGTTTAGGGTCTTGAACCTCCTTGAACTTAGTTCAAAGAGGTTTGAAGTGTTTCAGTTTGCATAAGTAGATTCATAGGTTTAGCTTTCTAGAGATTTAGAATTCAGTTTGAAGGCTCAACAAGTTTAGTATTATAGGCAAACTTGGTGATTTCAAAGTGTAGCATTCAAATTCTAGGTTTTGTCTGGTACTTTTGGTTCAATTGATACAAAGAGTTTCGTGGGTTCAAATGTTCAATTCAAGTTTGGATTCAACAAAACTAGTAAGGGCTCAACAGTTTGAAGATTCATAATGCATGGTCCAAGTTCAATTCAGAGGTGCAGTGATTCAGAGTTCTGGTCTAGAAAATTCCTTATTTCAGATTAGTGATTCAATTGAGAAGTTCAAAAGTACAATTTCATTAGTTCAAAGATCATTCATAAAGCGTTGAAATAAGTGATACATGGAAGTCAAATTTCATTGAATCCAATATGTTGGAGCATTGACAATGCATTTGAACTATTTGGAAAAATACCCCATCGACAAAAGCTGACCCATGCCTCAACAGATTTACAGTGTAAGGGACAACAGGCTAATAAAGACCATAAGACCCATGGAAGAGGATGCCAGGCATCGGCTTAAAGAAGACAAGATGAGTAATTGGGTCTCTCTATAATGAAGCCTGACCATGTCATTAGGTCACCACAAAGTTTGAATAGGCCTTCATACGGCTCAATGAATCCTCTTTAGATCAAAACCATGTTTGGGTACTAGATCTAGTTGCAAAGGGACATTCCTCATTTCATATAAAACTCTTCCAAAGAACTCGATACTTAGTGGCTCATGGGACTTGTTCCACAACAGGTGTAGAGCCAGGTGGCAACATCCACACTATGGCACAAAGGAAGAAGAAACAAAGCACACAAACTTTCAATGTTACTATTGAAATTTCATTTGGAAATGCTCGGTGACAGTTATAACTGGCTTGGGAAACCTCTTTTCTTAATACATCTTCATGAACAGAAACAATTTGTAAATCAAAGTTCCTAATTTGATTAGAAAAGCCACCTATCCTGACATGTATTCACCTTTGATTCCGTAAAACCCCCACTACTTTTACCCTTATTAATATAATATCCATAAAGTATGGGCCCGATAAAAGCATTGTATTGAGAAGTCATATAAGGAAAAAGGAAAATATATGGTATACGGTGGTTAAAAGAAAAAAGATGAAAAGTGGAGAGACTTCCAAGAATTAGTTATGGTAACCGAGCAATGTGCCCATGAATTCTATATATTGTAAAAGCATCGAATAAACTAGCAACTGCTTCTCTTGGGGGGAGTCTGTGTGCTACTAGGGAGAAAGGAAAAATACATTTTCTGATTGTAACAGGTAGAAAGGGGTTGATCTTTTTTTTTTTTGTGATTTGTGAATGCAGAAATAGAAGATCTGTGGTGTCTTTTTATAAATTTAGAGGAAGAAAGTTTTTGTGTATTAGATCTTTGAGTCCAGATGCTGGATTTCTTATTGATATTAATCTGTGAATTAATTCAATTCTCTCTGGAAGTTATTCTGTTTCACTCGATCGTTAATGTGTTTATCATTTGGACTTTGAACCAAAGTTATTCATGTATTTGGAAGAATTGATGCGTCTTTTTCTTTCTATGTTCTTTGTAATGTAAAAGTCAGATAAATGGTCTTTGTACCATTTTTTTTTTTTTTTGTTTAGTTCCTTCACATCTATGTTGTGTTTACAGATAGATGTTGGTTTACCTTTCTTTCTTTCAGGTTAAAAGTAATATAGTTTGTAGTTTAAAAGAATTCATTGTAAATCTTGTACGGGGAGCTGTACCCAAAATAATTTAGAGGGTGCTTATGTTGTCCAATCACGAAGCAACCCAACTGTTAGTGTTGATTGAGCCTTCTTGTCTGGGCATTGTAGGGTTAATTTGTAAGTGTTTTCTTGGAAGACAAATCTGTTCACTAATAGATTTTTGGTAACTCTACTGGGGACTGGAATCGAAGACTAGTGCTAAATTTATTTCCTTAGTTTGTATATCATATATGTATATGCATGATTGGTGACTCTATTAATTCATCATGTAGACTAGAAAGATCATGATCAAGAAAAGGCCTGATCCTACTCTTATGGAAATCTATCCAATGTGTGACAAAGTGCTGAGTGAGTTCTTGCATAGTTTCAAAGAAAGTATCTCTCGGGCTATTAGAGAAAATATCAATCTGGAATATGATCATGCAAGCACTCTTTATTGGAGAAGTCTCTGTGCATGGTTCCACAAACTCAAGGATCTGAAGGAGTATGAAGAAAAGGTGGCAAGGCTGAAAGAAGAGCTTAGAGTTGATGATGAGGGACCTTCGGTAATATCATCTTACTTCATTTCATGCAATTATGCAGTCTTTGGTGATCATGATGGCACTCAAGAACTCGTGGATAAAGATGATAAACATGCATCTGAATCTTTATTTCCTCATGATGTAGAAAGTTTTAGATTTGAAATTGATGATAATCATCTTTCTTCAAAAGTTCCTATTTATTAAAAATTTGACAATAACATGTTACCGGAGTTTGAAGGTTTTGTTTTTAATGAGAAGGCTGAAAGTAACCTGTCCCATTGTGAAATCAGTGGTCAAACCATTGAAAAATCTTGTCAATCTGAAAATGAAATTTGTGGTTGTGATGAGGTAAAGATACCTTTGGCTAAAGCATCTCATGCTGAAATTCTGTAAGGAGGTATAAAGCTGACTTCCAGCCTACTGGTGACTTCGCTGGTGTGTTGAAAGATTCCTTTCTCAATGAAGAAGAAGACATTATACACAAATTTCTATCATTGCTCAAACCAGATCATTTCTTTTGAAATGTTTCAGGTATTCATCCAAATCAAGTTGAAAATGAAACACTGATAAATGATTTCTCTTTTCATTCGTCTTTATGTATTTTTACTGATTTGGGTTGTGGAAGTAATGCTAGAAAATTTGATGAGACTTTGCAGGAAAAAAAAAGATAGCATGCAAAGGGTGAGTTTTGATGACAGCATTTCCAGATATCGTGCACCCTTTCTTGAAGAGATTTTTGCACTTCATTTTTTTTGGTTTGAATTGAAATATGGCTTGATGGATGTTGAAGATCAATCCTTGGGGGAAAAAGAATGCTATGATTAATTATCGCTGTTTGGGAAGGAATGCTTGGTCAGCATATTTATATGTGCCTTTAGCTTGAGGTTTAGCATTGAAGAAGTTGCTAGTAGGCAATGGTTTGGAGCTACTCCATTGAGACATGATTTGTTGTTGTGGAAAGGCTCCTACTTCTTCTAGCTGGTAAATGGATTCACGTGACTTTTTCTTACTTGTGGCTCCTGTGGTAGGCTCTTTTCCTACCTTTGTATATATTGTAAATATATTTTTGTTGTGCATAGTGTTATTTGGAATAATGTACAAGCTTCATGCTTTTCTTAGTGAATCTATTCACCCATGGATAAAGCACTTGTCTTTTTGCAGAGATTGCTAGAGTTCTCTGCTTTTGTGCCAAAAATAGTCCCACAATTAGAGCCCGTGTTGGTACCCATATAGACCCCAAAAATAAACTTTCAAGTTTAGGGTCTTGAACCTCATTGAACTTAGTTCAAAGAGGTTCAAAGTGTTTCAGTTTGCATAAGTAGATTCATAGGTTCAGAGTTATAGAGATTTAGAATTTAGTTTGAAGGTGCGACAAGTTTAGTATTATAGGGAACCTTGGTGATTTCAAAGCACAGCATTTAGATTCTAGGTTTTGTCTGGTACTTTTGGTTCAATTGATACAAAGAGTTTTGTGGGTTCAAATGTTCAATTCAAGTTTGGCAGTTAGTTGTTTATCAAGCTCAAAACCCCCCTCAAAATCCACCTCAGTAACAAAGAAGGATGGTTAATCCTACTACATTCCCTTTCCCCATCTCTGATCAGCAAGATAATAACAACCTCAAAAATATTCCCTCTTCCACTCTTCCAAAATTTTATGGCCTTGTAATAGAGGACCCAGATGCCTTTCTCTTTGAGTTTGATATCCTTTGTAGGAACTATGACAGCACCATCAATGCCCATAGGCTTAAGATCTTTCCTGCCACACTTAAGGAGACTATCTTGCACTAGTTTATGGTTTTAGGACTGTATGTTGTCCATAATTTGGATGAAATGAAGGATTCTTTCTTGCTGAAATATAAGGAGTACTGTCAAGGGAATGATATGCAAGGGGATGACATCTTTAAGATGTCATAGAAGGAGGATGAGAGTCTTGAGGACTATGTCTCAAGGTTCATGTTCAATTTGTAGAAGAATACTCAACATGAGCTCAATGAAGAATCTCAGAAGTTTCTCTTTTTGAGACACATTCATGACGGATGCACAGAGCCATTGGACCTCATGGCTAGAGGAGATATCACCCAGGAATCATTTGATGATATCCAGAAGATCTTCCTTAAATACTCAAGAGCTGTTGTTAAGAAAGGAAGAGGGTATAGGTCCACCCTGGGCAAGTCCAATGGTGTTGGTGCTTCATGGACTGAGATAACCAATCTCTTGTCCAATTTTAAGGAAGATATTATCAACAACATGGCCACCCAGCTTGACACCATGCAAGAGAAGAAGAAACATGAGGAAGCTAAGGCCATACTTGCAGAATTCTATTCATATTATAGACAGAAGAAGAGAGACTGGAGATGCAAACTAGTCGCTAACATGGAGACTACACTAATGTCGACTGATTATAAACTAGTTGAACCAGAGGATGAGGAGATGTTCTTCATCACTTAGTGATGACCATGGGTACAAAGACAAGGTATGCCCCAGGATCTTCTTTCATTTAGTGGTCCATTTTATAATAATCAATGGCAACCCCCCATAAATTACCCAAATCCTCCCTAGAATAATTCCCAGACTCAATGGCAGAATTACCCCAATCTGAAGTGGCTAAACCCTTAGGGACCTCAAGGGGGATGGCATCCACTGCAAGGTAATTGGTAGCAAAACCCATAGTGGCAAGGTGGCCATCAATGGCCCAGTCAACCACAAGGATTTTTGCCACCACCCATACAACCTCCATAGTAGAAAGCTCTTTTTCCACCTCTTGTAGCAACTAATCTGCCTCCTAAGCCTACTCAGCTACCTACACAGCCACAACCAAACCCAAATAATCAACCTCTTTCTCCATAGAAAAATGTGTATGCCATAGATCAATCACAGTATTGCATGAAATACCCTGCGTATGCAATTAACCTTGATGATATTCACCTACGGTCAGGTACTACTCTTCCTGCACCTAAGCCTCTGGTAATCACTGATATGACTTCTAAGGAGCCCAATCACCATGATAATCCATCTAATCCAATAGCCCCATGTTGGTACCCATATAGAACCCAAAAATAAACTTTCAAGTTTAGGGTCTTAAACCTCCTTGAACTTAGTTCAAAGAGGTTCGAAGTGTTTCAGTTTGCATAAGTAGATTCACAAGTTCAGAGTTCTAGAGATTTTGAATTCAGTTCAAAGGCTTGACAAGTTTAGTATTATAGGTGACCTTGGTGATTTCAAAGTGCAGCATTCAGATTCTAGGTTTTGTCTGGTACTTTTGGTTCAATTGATACAAAGAGTTTCATGGGTTCAGATGTTCAATTCAAGTTTAGATTCAACAAAACCCGTAAGGGCTAAAATTTTTGAAGATTCATAATGCATGGTCCAAGTTCAATTCAGAGGTGCAGTGATTCAGAGTTTTGGTCCATAAACTTACCTGTTTTAGATTAGTGATTCAATTAAGAAGTTCAAAAGTAGAATTTCATTAGTTTAAAGATCATTCATAAAGTGTCAAAATAAGTGATACATGGAAGTCAAATTTCATTGAATCCAATATGTTGGAGCATTGAAAGTGCATTTGAACTATTTGGCAAAATACCCCATTGACAAAAGCTGACCCCAAGCTTAAAGGGAGCCCGATCCAAGGTGAATGTTCCATTGAAATGATTGAGAGGCAAATCATAGATGGAAGAGATTGATTCAAAGGAACCTGATGCTTCAAAGTAATGGAATGTAGTCGATTACACACTGCCAGTATGTCGGTGCTTACCTATTTGATGGAATGTTCAACTCATAAGAACGTCACTGTAGCGGGTATAGAACAACCCTCAATCTTAGAGGAACCACCCAAGGCATTTGGCGGGAAGTTGATGAGAGGCATCGACCCTATGTTTCACTCATAGGAATATTTATTGCATTGGAAACCATCAATGCAAATAACCCATTGGATTTTGAGTGTAAGGGACAATAGGCCAATAAATACCACAAGATCCATGGAAGAGGATGCTAGGTATTGGCTTAAAGAAGACAAGATGAGTAATCGGGTCTCTCTATAATGAAGCCTGACCACATCATCAGGTCACCACAATGTTTGAATAGGCCTTCATACGGCTCAATGAATCCTCTTTAGATCAAAACCATGTTTGGGTACTAGATTGGGTCACAGAGGGACATTCCTCATTTCATATAAAACTTTTTCAAAGAACCCGATACTTAGCAGCTTGTGGGACTTGTTCCATGACAGTTGTAGAGCCAGGTGGTAGCATCTACACTATGGCACGAAGGAAGAAGAAAAAGAGCACATGAAATTTCAATGTTACTATTGAAATGTCATTTGGAAATGCTCGGTGATAGTTATAACCGGCTTGGGAAAATTCTTTTCTTAATACATCTTCATGAATAGAAACGGTTTGTAAATCAAAGTTCCTAATTTGATTAGAAAAGCCACCTATCCTGACATGTATTCACCTTTGATTCTGTAAAACCCCCACCAATTTTACTCTTATTAATATAATATCCATAAACTATGGGCTTGATAAAAACATTGTTTTGAGAAGTCGTATAAGGAAAAAGGAAAATATATGGTATACGATGGTTAAAAGAAAAAAGATGAAAAGCGGAGAGACTTCCAAGAATTAGTTATGGTAACTGAGCAATGTGCCCACCAATTCTATATATTGTAAAAGCATTGAATAAACTGGGTTCTGCTTCTCTTGGGGGGAGTCTGTGCGTTGCTAGGGAGAAAGGAAAAATACATTTTCTAATTGTAAGAGGGAGAAAGGGGCTGATCTTTTTCTTTTGTGATTTGTGAATGTAGAAATAGAGTATCTGTAGTGTCTTTTTATAAATTTAGAGGAAGAAAGTTTTTATGTATTAGATCTTTGAGTCCAGATGTTAGCTTTCTTATTGATATTAATCTGTGAATTAATTCAATTCTCTCTGAAAGTTATTCTGTTTCACTCGATCATTAATGTGTTGATCATTTGGACTTTGAACCAAAGTTATTCATGTATTTGGAAGAATTGATGCGTCTTTTTCTTTCTGTGTTCTTTGTAATGTAAAAGTCGAAAAAATGGTCTTTGTACTATTTATTTTCTATTTTTATTTGTTTAGTTCCTTCACATCTATTTTGTGTTTATAGATAGATGTTGGTTTACCTTTCTTGCTTTCAAGTTAAAAGCAATATAGTTTGTCATTTAAACAAATTTATTGCAAATCTTGTACGGGGAGTTGTACCCAAAATAATTTAGAGGGCGCTTACGTTGTCCAATCACGAAGTGGCCCAACTATTAGTGCTGATTGTGTCTTCTTGTCTTGGCATTGTAGGGTTAATTTGTAAGTGTTTTCTTGGAAGACAAATCTGTTCACTAACACCCCTACAACACCAGCTAAGACCAATAAGTCTATTGTTCCTCCTTTCCCACAAAGATTGCAACAAAACAATCTGAAGACCACTTATGAGTAAACTTTCAATATCCTAGACCAAGTAAAGAATGTCAGCGTCCAAATTCCCCGTTTCCAAGCAATTAAACATGTTCCCACATATGGAAAATCCATCAAGGAAGCCTGCTTTAAAAATCCTATATGCAAGAAAAAGGATCCCTAGATTGTCCATGTCCTGGGAGAACTGGAAAATATCATGTTAGGAAAGCTTACCATCCCAAAATATTCTGACCCTGGCAGCCCTGTTGTTGATGTTATTATTAATGGGACTGCCATAAAAAATGCCTTGATTGATTTAGGAGTCACCATTAATTTCATGACCAAGGACATTATGCAACACCTTGGTATCACTAATCTCTGCAATACACCTACTGTCTTGTAGCTAGCAGACAGTTCTACTGTAAAGCCTGATGGAGTAGTGGAGGACAATGTGGTGGACCTAGAGTCTTGGTCCTACCCTACAGATTTCTTGATCCTTTTGCTAAAAGCCACCTGTGGGGCTATCCAATTATTTTGGGATGTCCTTGGATAGCTATTGTTGATGCCTACATCAGTTGTAGGTCAAGGGATATGACCATTTTTGATGGTCAACACACCAAAACCCTAGCCTTATATCCTCCTGCTCAACGTCAGATGGAATTAGCTTCTCCCATATGGCCAGATGTAGGAGAGGAAGCCAAAGTTATTAATTCGGTCTCCCAATTAATGATGTTAACAAGGGACCCCTTCCTACAGCTTCAGGAGGAAGATACAGTAATCACCAACATCCTACATAACTAGTATGAACCAAACTTAGACCCTTTGGATAGTTTCCTCCAAAACTACTCCCTGCAACCGCTGTACTCTGATTACCAAATCTCTTCCCCTATGTCCAACCAACTCTATCGCCAAATGCTTCCCTATGAGGCTCAAATGCCCTCATTAATAGATGAATCCATGATGGAGCTCACACAACAACTAGAAGTCTCCCCTGAATGATGCTTAAATATTAATAGCAAACTTTCTCCTCAGCAGCAAACATCATTAACCAAGCTACTAAAAACTCATGCTATAGCTTTTGCCTAGTATTATGCTGATATGAAAGGTCTGGACCCAAAGTTATGAACTCATAGGATCTTCCTAAAAGAGGAAAAACTCCTAGTAAGACAATTCTAAAGACGTGTCAACCTTGCTCTTCAAGAAATAGTCAAAGCCGAACTCCAAAAACTCCTTAAAGCCGGTTTCATATATCCTATATTAGATAGCCAGTGGGTGTCCCCACTAGTCATAGTTACTAAGAAAGGTGGCAAGTGGTGTGTGTGTGTTGAATACAAAGAACTTAATAATGCCACCAAAAAGGACCATTTCCCCCTTTCCTTCATTGATCAGGTTTTGGATTCCCTAGCATGAAAGAAACACTTTTCTTTCTTGGATGGGTACAGTGGATACAATCAGATTCGGATTCTTCCAGAGGATCAGGAAAAGACCACATTAACCTACCCACCATGGGGGAATTTTTCATATTTAGTTTTATCATTTGACCTCTACAATGCTACTTCTACCTTCCAGCGGGCAGTTACCAGCATCTTTGCTGACATTTCCCATGACTGTATGGAAATCTACATGGACAACTTTACAACTTATGGGGAAATGTATGAGGAAGAATTGACAAATTTGGAAAAAGTCCTTACCAGATGCAAAGAACATAACCTATCTTTGAACAGTGAGAAGTTCTTTATGATGATGTAGGAAGGAGTAGTACTTGGTCACTACATTTTTGCTCTCAGTATTCAGCTGGACCCAGCCAAAATTGAGGTCATTGTGAATCTGCCTACCCTTGCTAAACAAAAGGATGTCAAAAGATCCCATGGTCATGCTGGGTACTACAAAAGATTTATTAATAACTTCAACAAGATGGCCAGCCCCATGTATTCATTACTCACTAAAGATGTTGAGTTTGTTTGGACTCCAGATTGTGAAGCAACTTTCTTGTAGCTAAAGTCTGTACTTACTTAGGCACCAGTCCTTTGAGTTCCTAATTGGGAACTTCCATTCCACATACATACAAATTCCTTTGATCATGCTATTGGGGTCATTCTTGGACAAAAGGAAGGTACACTAGAACATGTCATTTACTTTGTTAGCAAAAATCTGTAGGGAGCTGAGTATCTATGCTCTGAACAAATTCTTCTATTATGTCACTGGTTATCAAATCTTTGTGCATACAGACCATGCAACTATTAAGTATTTGGCTGACAAGCCTACCATAACTAGAAGGTTGGCTAGATGGTTGATTCTGCTACAAGAGTTTTATATTACCATCATAGATAAGCCAGGAAAATCAAATGTGGTGGCAGATTTTCTCTCACGCCTGCAGAATGCTGATGAACCCTTGTCAATCAATAACAACTTTCCTGATGACCACTTGTTCTTCATTGCAACATAAACACCCTAGTATGCTGATATTGCTAACTATCTAGTTTCACAAAAGGTACCTCCACACTTCTCTCCAAAGGAAAAGCGGTTACTAATAGAGAAAAATTTCAACTTTTCTTGGATTTCTGATGGTTTATTCTATACTGGCCCCGACCAAGTATTGACAAGATGCATTCATGAGGATGAAACTTATGACATCCTCTGGGCTTGTCATGATGAGCCCTGTTAGCACTGCATTGGTAAAATTTGAATTTCTTGGTCTTTTGCTTTTCCCAGGCTTTCTTGGTTTCAAAATCTATGCTTTTCCATGCAAAAGAGGTCAAAACCCTTTTTGAAGTCTTATTTTAGTTTACTCACTCTGTCATGTTGGTCTTTTTGGAATGTTTTTAAGTTGCGCGAGTGGGCAACGAGCTGTCATTGAAAAATAATCACGCAATCGCGATCTGTTTATGTCTAGTTTTGATCTATGTGTGAGTGAGCGAGTTCTATGTTTTAAAGTTGTAAATCACGCAGTCGCGATGCTTTATGAAAGTCAATTTTTAAGTTAGCGAGTCAGAAACAAGTTAAAACTATGTATGTCGCACAGTCGCTATAAAGTTATGCTGTTTATCTCATGCTCCGCAACTGAGCGAGTCCTGTTTAAATTTGAAGCAGTCGCATACTCGTGAGTCAAATTTTTATGTCAAAAGAAGGTCAGCGACTGCATGATGAGCTTATGTCCTGAAGGTCGCCCACTCACTTAGGTTCTAACTCAATTGTTTTTTGCAGTGCGAGTGCGCGACGAAGGCATGAAACACAAATATGAAGATGCCATCGCTCAGTCGCACATGTCATTTTTAACATTCATAATAATCTACGACTGAGCGACTAAGGAGTCATTCAACACCTTGCTCACTTGCTGATGCTTTGAGGTGATGAAATGTTAACTCGCGGGTGTGCAATGAGCCAAAAGAGAAAAGACATCTCTCACTCGCCAGTCAATGAAGATGAAAGGAAAAGAGCTCGCGAGTGGGCGACTAAGGAAAAAATGAAGCAGTCGCGCACTCACATTCAGTAATGAAGTGAAATTATCAAGCTCATGAGTAGGTGACTGAGCAAAGAATAGATACCATCGCCCACTCGCGCATAAGGTGAAGGCTAGAGTATTAAGTGGCATGAGTATACGACCAGACAAAGTATGCAGTAAAGAAATCAATGTCGCTCAGATCCAAAAGTTAAGTTTGAATAGCCAGCGAGTGTGCGATTAGGGAATAAGCTGAAAGATAAGAGGCGTGGTTGCTCAGTCACCTAGACTCAGGTGACATCAGAACTCAACTCGTGAGGGTGCAACAAGTTAAAAAAGAAAGCGTCACTCACTCGCGTGAACCCAAAAGTAAAGCATAAAAGGATAGCGAGTATGTGACAGAAATAAGGTGAGGTTCAAGACCTAGGTCATCGCTCACTCGCCAAAGGTGAAAAGTGGAACAAGGATGGATGGCGAGTATGCAACCAGTTGAATAACAGGGGTGCATCGCTCACTCGTGAGGGTCTTTCAAAAAATGAATTAAATGCAGTGTGTTGGCTATTTTCAGTGTTGACGATGCACAATCTAAAAGGGTCTCCTGTTCAAATTACCCTACTTCAGCTAAAGAGCCACCAAAGAAGAAATAGAAAATAGAGCACAAAATTCTGCAAAGTCAAAAGAGACATGGAAAAATTCATGTTTGAGGCCAGAACTACCACGGATACCAGGTGGGTGGAAGCTGTTGCAAAGCTAGAAAGAAGAGAAAACTTTTGATTGGCCCACCGTTAAAGAAGTGAACAGATGGGAGGTAAAGCTTAAAGGATGAATATGGTTAAGCCACAAAAGACAAACCTTGTAAATTAGCTGCCACCTATGTTCGGTTACAAATTTTTTTTGCAAAGTTGTTGCCAGCGGTTGTGTAATCCTTCCCAGTAGGTCGGTAGCTTGTTGCATCCTTATGCTATAAAAAGGATTCCAAGACTACTGGGAAAGAGATGGTCATTTTTCTGTCCGAAAATAATACTAAGTCAATTGTAAATCTTGGTTTTGAGAACCAATATATCTGGTCTTTTTGGAGAAATCTCTGTTGAATGTAGTAATTGATGATGACCTCTGAATAAAATCCAGTTCACAGTTTCTGAAGCATTTAGTGGATTTTCTGTCTTCATTTTAGCATTTTGAATTTTGTCTAAATTGAATGTTCAAGGAGCATTTTCAATTTATATATCTGTAAGGCAGATTATGAAATACTTCTAGCGTTCTTTCAAGGAGAGAATATACCTTAGAGATATTTCAACAAAGTTCAGGGTAGCAAATGAATCTAATGGATTAATTTGGCTAAGTGTACTGAGGTAGATATATAAGGTATATCTATGTTTGTGTCAGATCCTGTAATTGCCTTAAGTTTATTCTTCAATCATGTTGGTTAAAATAATTCACAGATGAATCCATGCCCTAAGATTGAGCACTGGTCTATTTTTGTTCAATTAAATGACTATCATCATTAAAATCAATCTTTACTTTCAGTTTGGTCTGTTTTAGTAAAAGTTACAGTGATCAT
>MU226065.1:750168-762300 GCA_018584345.1 Thuja plicata | reverse complement strand
CCAAATTATATGAGAAATGAAGTCCCTTGTGAGGAAGAAATACAAACTTCAAATTTGAGACCTTCAAGAACAACAAAATGGTTACTTGAAATTGATGAGAACATAATGAGAAATTTCGATGGAAAGCGATCAGAAAGAACCGTTTGGTTGCGGGTTTCAAAACTTTTTGATCAATTTTTTAGCCACAAGACATTGGTTGAGAAATGTCAATTGTTTATGCAGTTGTTAAAGATGCAGAAGATGAGACCCATTCTAGCCAAATTGAAGATTTGTGTGAACAAAAAAAAGGAGAGGAATGCTATTATTGTGAGAAATCTTTTTAGTGCTCTCAATTCCATTGGGAAGACTGCAAAGGAAAAAGACATGAGAGCCACTAGGAGGGTTATTAAAACCTCCTTAGTAAGTCATCATTTGAGAAAGGCTTGTTTGATGAGAAAAACTTGTGTTGACTTGAACCTAAATTGTAAGACTTTGGATAGAGCACTTGCAAGAAGAGAAAGACTTGATGATCCTCTTCAAAATGATACATGGGCTTATGGTGGGAGACTTCCACGTTGTGATAAGAAGCTTATCGATGATGTGAAGGATCAAATTAAAATATATTGGCAATCTAACTCAAGAGTGTCACCAAATGTGAAGGATGTCTTGAAGTTGAGAATTGGCAATCGAGACCGCACCCCACATCCAAAAAATTATTTGGAGGTGAGTCAAACAATATTGCTCAAAAAAATTTGTGAGACACATCCAACATTGCAAATATCACAAAGAGATTTTGAATAATTGAAGCCTTTTTTTTTTGTGTGCCTCTTAAGATTCGAAATACCTACTGTTGCAAATATCATGTGGAGTTTTCAATGTATCATGAATTGTTACGATCTATTCATTTTACTTTGCATACTAGTGAAATGTTGGAGGAGTGTGGTGCAAGTTCTCTTCCAAAATCATCAAGAGACTTGCTAGATAATTTTTTATTTCCTAGAGATGATGGATGTTTGTTTTATAGACAAGATTGCTTAAATGACAAGTGCTCAGAGTATGGTGGGCTAGTGAAGTTTGTTTCATGTTTTCATGAGGGCTGTAAACATGATTTTGGAAAGACAATTGTCCAAAAAAAGGTATATGAAACCATTAAATATACATTGAAAAGTGGAGTTGAAGGCTCTAGATGTGAGTTGGTTACCAAAGTATGCAATGTAGCTGATTTTATTTTAGATCTCAAGAAGAATCATTTTTACAAGTATGCAAGACATAGTCACAGGTCTTAGTGATTGGATCAACAATTAAGGATTTGTATGGACACTTTCCCGATTGGCACTATTATATCGGTCATTGACTTTGCAAAGAACTATACATTGCAGCCCCAAAATGAGTTGCAAGCTCAATATTACAATTCTATTCAGGTTGCTATTTTTGTGCACATAACATATAGACATTCCCCTGATAGTATAGAACATGACCGAAAGATAATCTGAGAATACCATTTTTATATGAGCAATGATAGATCTCACTCTCACGAGTATGTCCAACATTGCTTTGAGAACTATTTTGAGTGGGGGTAGGAAAATGATATTTCTATGGATAGACATCTCATTTGGTCAGATAATTACACAGGTCAATTCAAAAATGCTCCTATGTTTTATTGGTTATGTAAAATGCATGTAAAGAGAGGTGTACCTCATATTTGGATTTTTTTTGAGGCTGGTCATGGAAAAGGGGAGCATGATGGAGCAGGTGCATGTGTAAAGAGAGATCTAGTTAAGGAGAAATTGAGGATTTCAGGTGCAGAACTCCTTGATGCTCATTCTATTGTTGATTGGTGTACTTCAGCATTGTTACAGGGGGGACTCTTTATTCAGTGATGCGCAGATTATTTTGGTTGGTTGGCACAATTGGAGATAGGATGGATTGTCAAACTATGAAAGATTCTTCAAAAATGCATTAATTTTGAAGCTCAGATGCTAGTACATGGGCCATTTGGACATGATAGTTGGCTTGTTTTTGTCTGAGGTGTCTTCAATGTGATTGAGATCAATGTGAGTCAAGTGAGTGGGTCAATACGTGGGTTCCACATTATCTAAATCCTTTATCTATCACACTCTCTATAATAAATGATGACATTGATTGTTCACTTGACTACGACCATCTTTTAGATCTTCTACAGCCAGGACATGTTTTTGCATTGGTTGCACCATAGGCGAATGATGAGAGATAAGATTACTAGTTAGCACGTTGTGTACGAGGAAAGTAGAAACTTGCACAACTGATGATAGATGATGATATGTTCACATATCCAACAGGATCACATGTTGTTGTGGGAACATGGTTGTGCACATACATGATTAGAAATAATGGTATTCCTACGTTTGAAGACTACGAGAAGCACAAAACCATTCTCATGTATTCACACCTTGTTATAGCAGCCAATGTTAAGTTTTTGAAACATCAAGGAAAACCAAAGACAAAAGAAGTTTGGACTATTAGTACTGCTGATCATGAAGCAATATTGAATACCCTCAAGTGGAGAGAAGACCCTTCACACACACTTCAGTAGGTAAGTGGAACTCACTGTAAGGTTTTCCATGTTGATTATGGTTACATTCAATACATGTTCATTGTAGTTTTCTACTTTAAACTTGGCCAATAAACTTGGTTTTGTATGTGGAATGTAAGTATAGTTGGATACATATATGATAGATATAGGAGATTGAGGTGTGCATTTGATTAGCCCAGATCTTTTATGACGATAAAATTTACTATGCATTGGCTAGTCATGTTCTTTGGTTCATTTAGTTACTTATACATTCATAATCTTTTTGGCTTGACCTATAAACTTATTTTTTTCTTGTGCCTTTTGAATGTAGGGATTGGAATGTAGATGTCATTGAGTACCATGTGTTAAACTTATGCACTTTAGGAGCGGAAATGACACTTAAAATTTTGATATATATAGTGATGAAATACATGCAAGAATGCAAATATTTAACAAAAAAATGTCAAGGCTTTATTTCAAATGTGTTAGATGTAAGATGTCTTATAAATTTTTGTACAATAAAATATAAGGCTTTATTGAATGTTTACAAATTAGTAAAGTATAGATCCGTACAATTTCAAAAACTCACAAAATTACATGAAAAATTCATCCTTATATAGAACACATTTTCTAGTTTTACTTCAAAATATCCCAAAGGTCTTGGAAATTAATTTTATGATCAAAGATTTGTTGGGGCAGCACTTTTCCCAAAATGACAAGTCATTAAACATTGGACAACTCCTCTAACTTACGAACCCTCACTTTGGCTTGGAAGGGCTATTTGGGGAACTTAATGAAGGAAGTGCCTGTCAAACCTTGAACTAGACCAATATAAAACTTGGGATACCTTGGATTACATGAGAGAATATCATTTATCCATTTTTGGTTCTTGAAACAATACCCATCAAAATTTATGGGGAATCGAGCATCTAGTCTATGCTTCTCTGCTAGTCACATACCACTAAGAATTTGAGAGCATCAAGAACCATTCATCATGGGACCAAACCATCAGCTCCATCAGCTCTAGTTGGCCAAGTAAATGCTCGAGGAGACCTTTCTTTGCTCACGTAGCACCAAGAACATTCTGGCGCATGTCAGAGCAAAGTGTTCCCAAGGTGCACTAAGCCAAATTTGGCAGCGATTTTTAGAGATCCATATCTCAGACCTCGTGAGAGATATCAAAGATTTGTGAAGTGAACAAGGACTATATTGGGAATGCTTACAAGCATGTGGCTCGGTTCTAGGAGATTCCACTCTAATTCCATTTGGCAATCGGATCTTGATTGGTGCAAAAAGTGACATTGTTGCTTAGTTGAAAGTTGCTCAATGGTGCATCTTTCAAACCATTCATCATGGGACCAAACTATCAGCTCCATCAACTACAACTGGCCAGGTAAATAGTAGAGGATACCTTTCTTTTCTCATGTAGCACCAAGAATGTTTCGGCGCATGTCAGACCGAAGTGTTCCCAAGGTGCACTAAGCCAAATTTGGCAGCAATTTTTAGAGATCCATATCCCAGACCTCGTGAGAGATATCAAAGTTATATGAAGTGGACAAGGAATATCATGGGAAGGCCTACAAGCACATGGCTTAGTTCTGGGATATTCCACTCTGATTCCATTTGGTGACCAGATCTCGATTGGTGCAAAAAGTGACATTGTTGGTTAGTTGAAAGTTTCTCAATGGTGCATCTTTCAAACCGTTTGTTGTGGGACCAAACCGTCAGCCCCATCAGCTCCAATTGGCTGGGTAAATGCTAAGGGAGACCTTTCTTCACTCACATAACACCAAGAACATTCCAGCGCATGTCGGACTGAAGTGTTCCCAAGGTGCACTAAGCCAAATTTGGTAGCAATTTTTAGAGATCCATATCTTGGACCTCGTGAGAGATATCAAATATCTATGAAGTGCACAAGGACCATCTTGGGAAGGCCTACAAGCACATAGCTTAGTTCTAGGAGATTCCACTCTGATTCCATTTGGCGACCAAATCTTGAGTGGTGCAAAAAGTGACATTGTTGCTCAGTTGAAAGTTGCTCAATGGTGCATCTTTCAAACTGTTAATCATGGGACCAAACCATCAGCTCTATCAGCTCCAGTTGGCCAGGTAAATGCTAGGGGAGACCTTTCTTCACTCGCATAGAACCAAGAAATTTCTGGCGCATGTCAGACCTGTTGGTTATGTTCCTGCTTTTGAAAGATTACCTTGAAAATTCTTGAGATCTCTGTTCTTCCTGTGTCCAGAAGGTAAAGGTTTATTATTGAAATCATCTGCATCTCTTTACAATTTGTGTTTTTGTCCAAAGTCTAGTTCAAAATGTTAAAAACCCTAAGCAAAAGGTTAAATTTGTCCAGAAATGCATAAAAACCCTAAGTGATCAGTCCAAGTTATATTTTGTGTTACCTTTTTCATATTTTAAAGTAGGACTTATTTGCATGTGCTTATTACCTTGTCACTGAGTCTCATTAGAAAAATAGAATATTCTTTATGGTCTTGAGACTTAGCAAAAAGCTGTTGTCGCATTGTCTCTTAGTGAAATGGAATGTGTTTATATGGATATGAAACTTATTACGGACCATTCATCTGAGAAAAGATTTGACGACTGTCGCTTTGTCTCTTGATAGAAATGGTGTTAGTTATTCCATTTGGTGACTTTGAGTTTTCCTCAGTTGCATTATCTCTTAATAAACCCATGATTATAAGTTAACTTTATTAGTTAAGAAAAACAATGTTGTCGTGAAGTCGCATGATCAAACAGAGGTTAATGAATTTATCTAGCAACATAGAAAAATGACAATCGCTGAGTCTCCAGACATAACCCAAGGTAAAAGACAAGTTAAGAAGAATGATTTGTCGTGAAGTCTCCATAAAATGAAGGGTTAAGTTAGTATATCATGAGTTCTTGCGACAACCATGGATCAAAGAGTTAATCTGATGATAGTCATTGAGTCTCCTGAAGGAACTGTAGTTAGTAAAAACATTAAGTGATAAAGAGGTTGATTCAGTCACTGAGTCGCTAGAAATAAATCAGAGTTAATATAGACTTTTCAGCAATGCCATTATGAATAGTTGTTAACCACTCAGGTTTTAAGGATTATGACAGATGGAAAATAGTCGTAGTATGAGTTAATGCAGCCAAATAGATGGAATTGTAATTATATTTTGAATTTTATAAGGTTTTTATGCAAAATCACTCATCAAGAATTGATTGTCTGACAGTATGAATGACATGGATAATGCCAGAAATTGATGTCGCAACATATGAAGCTCATAATGAAGTGATGGAATTACTAGCCAAAAGTGACAATCTACATTTAATTGGAAATTATAATTATATTTTCTCATTATCATTTCAATTTTACCAAGATTTTATTTCTCAGAGTGAAGTGTTTGCAGAGTTTTAGTGTGCTTTTGAGAAATTGAGGTTTCTAGTGGCAAAGTTATTCTGAGGATGATTATTTGATTTGAAATTCAGTAAAGATTGTAGCTGACAGTGTTCCAGAGTTTAGAATTACAGAATTTCAACATAATTTACAGTTGTGGTGAGGGTTTGATAGTGTTTCTTTCAATATTGGTATTTAGGGTTGTGATCAGAACAAAACTAGGGTTAGGCCCAGAGTATGGCGTCTACTAGTAGGAGAAAAAAAGATGTTGAGGATGATTCAAAAGCAAAGAGAAACTTCTCAAATGAATTCCTCACTCGGCTTCCTAGTTCTAGTGAAAATTGAAAGGTTAGTGCTGATGTTTTGATTGATGATATGTCATTTGTTAGAGATGCTAAAACACAAGGGTCGGTAGGATATTCACTCTTCAATTACTTTTACGACAATAGTGATGGACCCATGCCTATCTCAAATCCTTGGACCTGTGGTTTGGCCAGATTATTAGTTCCTGATGTCTTTGTTGATGTAGACTTCATAGTAGAATTGGCCAGTGGATATGACCCCTTGATAAAAACCATTAAGAAGGATGATGGAAAGCCTCTACTCACCCAGGATAGGAATTCCTTTATGAAGGCTTTTAATGTGTATTACCCAATGGCTACTGAGATAAATTTAAAGAGTTTGGAAAATAGATATACCAGGGAGTCTGGTATTGCTGCTAAATTAATCAAAGACCACCATGTCCCTAAGAAATTGAAAGCCTATGTAACCCCTATGGCAGGAACAACCCCCTACTTCTTCAAGGACCTAAACTTTTACATGAAGTACATCACATATGCACTATGTAGAGTGCTTGGGAGAGATGCTGGAGCAGATAGAATTACTTCTGACATTTTGATGATGGTGTTAGATATGCAAAGTGTTCACACCACTTCAAATTATGAGTATATTCAATATATTATTGATCAAATGCACCAGGGGTTTATTGGCATACAAGCTAAGAAGGATCATCCAAAATTCATGCATTATTCAATACTTATGCATACGATTCTTTATTACAATTATCTAGTTTTGGACTGTCAATCACTATAGCTGTAGAGATTTCACCATAATCAACCTAACCCTATTCAGTTTTGGATCACAGTGTGGAATTACACATCTAGAAAAACAAGAGTTTTTTGCTTTTGATAATTGAATAATATATCCATTGCTTAAGTGATTAGGAGTTGATAAGCCTAGATTGCCTATTAAGGTAATTCAATTGTTGAGGCCTTGTTAGTATTTGGACAAATGGCCAGGAGATCATAATTGGGGTGATTTCTACTATGAGAAGAGGTTTACTCTCATAAGGGTTTATGGTTTCCCTTACCCTCCACATATTTTTCTGTTTCATGTGCCACCTAGGATAACTGCCATCGAATTCATATGGCAGCTCATTTTAATAGATAAAGAGCACCTAGATCAGGTGAATGTCTGGTGGAATCATTTTAGAATGAATGTAGCCTTACATACACATGTTGACACAGAAAGTTTCATCCTGAATGCGAGGAAATTGCTTACACCCACCATCCCTTACACCAAAATACATGAAGAATTTATGGAGGAAGATCTGATCAGAAATATCTTAGAGGATGAAGAGGTGAGTAGAAGAGAAACTAAATTTAATAAGCTAATGAATTTGGAGAGACAGGTGAGGAGAAGAGGAATGAGTTTTGGAGGGTTCTACCCTAATTTTCCTTATATCAAGAGGCTAGATGCAATGATTGATAATCACACTCTCTTGTGTAATCAATTGGAAGAGGCACTAGTAGTGCCAGAAAAGGGCCACAAAGATCATTCAGAATCTGAATATGATGATGAAAGTGACCAAGGTTACCCTTCACCTTCTACCAATCCAGAATATCAGGAAATTTCATATGGTCAGCTACATGAAGGAGAAAATATTGTTGACTTAACAGAGGTCACAAAAAGGAAGTATCAGATGAGCCCCGTCTTAAAAAACAAAAGGTGGAAGTAGGGGAGCCTTTTAAGAAAAGAAGAATTGATAAAATTGGAGCCCTAATAATTGGGAATAGACCTTATGATCATCAGCTGAGAAAGAAAATTAGGGCTGGAAAGAAATTACAGAAAGATGTTGAGGAAGAGGATGAATTACTCCTCAGATCATGTATTGATGAAAGACTATTGCATCAGGAGGAGTTCCTCAAAGATGACAACTTCATAAAAACTAGGGAATTCAAAGATTTCCTTATTTGGAATAAGCAGCAACAAGTTGGGAAGCAGTTGGAACTAACAGGAGGTGATCCAATAACTAAGGAAGCCTTATAGGCATTGTAGGAATATGATCCTAAATCTGAAGAAATAATACCAGAATAGGCTAGAGAACTGGTAAAATCTAGTGGCATGTTGTTTGTTGAAGGTTGGGACTTGTCCTCACCCTTTATCATAGATCAAATTAGAAGACAACCTAACATCAAATTGTCATCAGAGACCCAGGTTGGAAATATAATGAGAGGGTTTGGTTATAACCCCAAATCCCGAGCACTTGCAATGTGGAGCCTAGCTCCTAAGGATCAAAAGCCATCTATTCTTAATATTCAGGATAAGATGGAGGGAAAAAAGATTATTTGGACACTTGAAAACATAGGAGAATTGGAGATAGCCCAAGTAATGACTTATTTTTCTAAGATGAATGAGGCAAAAATAACTTAGCAATCAAAAAAGTTACAAAAGCTCACTAGTGACACTAGTGATATTATCAAAGACAAGGAATTAGAACTAATAAAAATCAAGGAAAAAGATAAGCTTATAGATGAGCTTACCATTCAACTAATGGAATTAATAGAGCCTACCCCTGTGGAGCCCAAGGAGGTTATAGATGTTGAAATCTAGGCTGATGATACAGAGGATAGTTTGGTTGAAACAGAGTAGAGGATCATTGAGCATAATGGTGTAATCTTGGGAGCATTGGTATCAATTTTCAGCATAGATTTAATATTATTAAGGTGAAGATAGATATATTATATGGAGTGTATGGTAGGTTTCCAGGCCTTCAGACAGAAGTGGCATGTTTTTTGACAAATTTGAACCCCTACTATGCAACTTGGTTTGGGAAGACATCACTTTTTGAGAGATTAGCATTAATTTATCTACTAAGATCAGATTTGCCTGAAATAGTAACTTTGGTAGGTACCAAGATAGAGAAAATTGGGGCTACCTTATCCTTTTTCAAAGGTAAATCCAATCAAATTGAGGCCAAATTAAAGATGTTTGGGTTAGATTATAGTAGGTTTGTACCTCCAATTAGGGCCGAGGATGATCAAATCAAACAATTAGGGTTATGGACATCAGAGTTTGATAGTGTACTTCCCAATAAAGACATTCATGTCTCTGACCAAGGAGAATTTGATATGGAAAGGTTCAATGCACTTCTCGATGAGGCATTTAAAGTAGAATCAGATTGCAATAAATTCATATCTGATGTTAAGAGCATAACAGATGCTAGATGGGAGAGGCAAAAGACTCAGTTGGAGAATATTAAGAATTTTGAGTGGCCAAAAGAGGAAGATATGACTACCTGGGATATTCTAAACAACCTAAGAAGAAGAAGCCAGTGACAGTAGATTTGGATATCATTGATGAAGAATAAAGGAATGTCATAACACCTTGTATAGATTTCTCGAAAGACAAGCAAGTTAGTCATCACCAAAAGTCAAATCAGAGACTATCCTCAATATACACAACTAAAGGTGTCGAAGATCATATGAAGACAAGAAGCAAATCAAATTTCATTCTCTACTTTTGTCTTTCCACCGCTTGGGTCACTCTTCTCTTTTGTCTTTTCTACAAATTTTAGGTTTAGATTTCTTAAACCATCCGAAGCTTGTTGCATCCTTATCTTAAGGATTCCAAGATGGTTTAGACATATAAATAGATCAAATGTAATAGTTTTTAGAGAGAGATGAAATATAATTGTAAGGCAGGCTTCTAAATTTCAGTCTGTGTTTTTTGAGCTTTTAGCCTTTATATGTATTGAAGCAGAAATTTATGAATAAAATACAGTGCAAATTTATTCTACATTGTTGTTGTCTCTTTGCTTATTGTGAGTACTCTTTTATGTAAGGCATGTTAAACATATTGGCTATAAGGTATCTATCTAATTATTTGCAATTTTCTTCTAAGGGGAGAATTAAATTTTGTGAGTAGTTTCAGAGAGTACAATAGTGATTGAGGATTTGATACAACATTGTGGGAGTGACAGGGTAATTTGTAAGGCACTTTACTTGAGTCGTATGTAGGTTGTAAGGAATCCTACAGTATTCTTATTTTTTTATCTCTATGGATTCATATCTTTTGAATCTATAAGCCCAAGGATAGGCACTGGTCTAGAACCTGTTAAGTGATCCATCATCATCCAAATATTTAACACTATTCAAAATCAATTACATTTACACATAGAGCATAATATATAAAATCAATTATACTCACAGAGTTTAGAATTTGAGTTTTTTAATTTCTTAAAGAGAAAATCAAATAGGTTGCTCCTCCTAAATTCATAAGAATTATAAAAGGAAAGAAGGATGAAATTCCTTATCATGTTGCTGTCTGTCATCATCAAGATAATGATTTGGATTGTTAAACTTTTCCTCAGAGTAATCATAGTTATATGCATTGTTATCTATTTATCCATACAAGAATAGAGCATTCAACACATAAGTAAAAATCCACTCTAAAGATAATTTCAAGTCAGTAATCAATCATAGGTAAAATCTGCCTGAGTCAATGGATCTCAAAAAAGAAGGAGGTGATAATAGATATCCCCAGTGTTATCAAAATACCTCATCAAATAGTGTTTTCTCTTTCTTGAGTTAGAGTTTCAAGGCATTGGGAGTCATAGAGTTAATCTAGTATTCAACCATTTTAGAGGCCTTGCAAGAAAAAACCCTAACAGGACCGAAGTGTTCCCAAGGTGCACTAAGCCAAATTTGGCACCAATTTTTGGAGATCCATATCTTGGACCTCATGAGAGATATCAAAGATCTATGAAGTGGAAAAGCACCATCATGGGGAGGCCTACAATCATGTGGCTCGGTTCTGGGAGATTCCACTCTGATTCCATTTGGTGACCAGATCTCGGTTTGTGCAAAAAGTGACATTGTTGGTCAGTTGAAAGTTGCTCAATGGTGCATATTTCAAACCATTCCTTTTGGGACCAAACCGTCAGCTCCATCAGCTCTAGTTGGCCAGGTAAACACTAAGGGAGACCTTTCTTCACTTGTGTAGCACCAAGAATGTTCCAGCGCATGTCAAAGCAAAGTATTCCCAAGGTGCACTAAGCCAAATTTGGCAGCAATTTTTAGAGATCCATATCTCGGACCTCGTGAGAGATATCAAAGATCCATGAAGTGAAAAAGGACCATCTTGGGAAGGCCTACAAGCATGTGGCTTAGTTCTAGGAGATTCCACTTTGATTCCATTTGGCGACCAGATCTTAGTTGGTGCAAAAAGTGACATTGTTGCTCATTTGAAAGTTTCTCAATGGTGCATCTTTCAAACCGTTCATCATGGGACCAAACCATCAGCTCCACCGACTCTAGTTGGCTGGGTAAATGCTAGGGAGACCTTTCTTCACTCACGTAGCACCAAGAACATTTCGCGCATGTCGGACTGAAGTGTTCCCAAGGTGCACTAACTAAAAATGAGATTTCAACCCAACAACTTGAATCAAGGTTTCTAATGCCACAAGAGACCTAATTCAACCATATTCAAAAGGAATCAACTAATTATGGAGTCATATTCTATGGATTATGCACAAATGCTTGAAATTTGCTAGGAGACCTAGTTCACTGTTTTAGGACATCAACGACCTTCCAAAACCTGTAACTCCAAAAAGTTCTAAATCACTTGGCGAGAAAATAGGGTTTTCAAAAACCCTTTATCAATATTTACAACATATGCAAAGAAAGAGGTAGGTTGTTTTGGACCATACCCTACTGTTACAACTTTGAGACCTCAAAAATACACAAAAATAGGCAAAATTACAAAGGAACTAGATCATAAACTTAACCCAAAGAGTCCCCCTCTTGGGAAGTAGTTAATTATGTCCTAAAACACCCAAATATGAAATGAATTAGTCTCAGACCCTTGGGAACATCAAAAGCCCCAAATTATGGATGAATGAGTGAGTTTGACAGTATTGAAGGGTTGCATGCATGG
>MU226065.1:718817-739737 GCA_018584345.1 Thuja plicata | reverse complement strand
ACAAGAATGGTGTTTTTTAACATGATAGTTAGTTTCCTTGGTTGAAGAGGAAGAACTGATTCTTCAAGGTGTTGAAGGGTGGATTGAGGAATCCCTAGAGGTCCTAAGAGAGACCTATTAAGAGTTTTAGGCAAACTCAGAAGGTTACCAAGGAGGCTCCCTATCACCATGACTAACTAAAGTGAATTCCTTCATTGTTTGTTGATTTAAGAATATGATAATATCTAATCAAGATGTGACAGAGAAGTTATTCCTTTACTTGCTAGCTCAACCTCATGCCAATAATGAATACTTTACTTGGACTTTGATGGAAGAGGAAGAAAAATACTCCCTCCAGACATTGATGATGATACAGAGGAGTCCAATTCTTAAAAGTTAATATGAAGATGGTATTCTTGCATGCATTGTCTGAAGTTCTTATGGATTTTATCTAGAGGAGTCTCTTAACTATTTGACTTGATCACTTAACAATTTATTGTCTAACAATAATGCATCTAAAGTAACTATGATTTATGATCTATTGCCCAAATATTTTAGCCTTATCATTACTAGATTGGATGTTGCATTTTTATAGATTCCTCCATTGTTATGGAAATTACTCTAGGGAAGACATTAAAAATTAGTTAAATTTGACTACCACATAGTGCATAGATCTTAAGATGTTACAAAATCATACTTTTTCTTTTGCATGGGATTACAGTGGAATGAAATGAATAGACCCAATTTTGTGTCTGCATCAAATCTACATAAATGAAGGACGTAGACAACTAATATACCCTAGAGGTGAATGAATCCAACATCAAGGGACATAGTGAAGACTAAATTGGAAAAGTTGTTGGATGCATAGTTCATTTTTTCTATCTCTAATAGTGAATAGGCATCACCAGTGGTTATAGTCCCAAATAAGGGAGGTTAGTGGAGAGTTTTAAATGATTATAGAGAACTAAATGAAACCACTAGGAAGGATCATTCCCCATTTCCTTTCATCAGTCAAGTTCTAGATTCACTTTCAGGAAAAAATACACTTTTCCTTTCTATATAGTTTTAGTGGTTAAAATCAAATTAAAATAGCTCTTGTTCAGATCAAGATAAAAACAACTTCACCTGCCCATGGGGGATATATGCCTACTCAATGTTATAATTTGGCCTATGTAATGCCCCAACTACATTTCAAAGAGTTATTCTTAGCATATTTTCTAATTATGCACATGACACCATGGAAATCTACATGGATGATTTTACAACATACAATAATTCATATGATGAAGCATTAGATGAATTAGAAAATGTATTGCAAAGATACCAATATAATAACCTTTCCTTAAGCCATGAGAAATATTTTATGATGGAGGAAGGTGTGATTCTTGGACATTTTATCTCACTCAAGGCATAAAAATTGATCCTGCTAAAGTATAAATCATTAAAGAGTTACCAACACCACAAAAGAAGTGAGATTTTAAAATCTTCCTTGGCCATGCATGTTACTATAGGAATTTATCAAGGATATTATTAAGATATTAGCTCTTTTATACACACTACTGGCAAAGGATTCTAAATTTGAATGGTCTAATGATTTTTAACATTCATTTGAGTCAGTCAAGAAGGCTCATACTCAAGCACTAGTGTTACAAGGACCAAATTGGAATCTTCCATTCTGCATACATATAGATGCATATGATTTTACAATAGGTGCTATTTTGGGACAAAAAAGAGGGAAATCTAGAGTATCCTATCTATTATATTAGTAAAAATATGCAAAGGGATGAGGTAAATTACATTGCAACTAAGAAAGAGATTCTTGCTTATATGCTATCAATAATTTTAGACACTATATTTAGGTTATCTTATTTTTGTTAACACTAACCATGCATCCATTAAATATATTATGAACAAACTAGTAGTCAATGAGCATTTGGTTAGATGGCTCTTTCTATTAAAAGATCTAGCATTACAATTCTAGACAAATTGGGGAAATCCAATGTGGTAGTAGACTTTATCTCCATAATACAAACTTCATAAGATGATCCAGTCATAGATGATTCATTCCTAGATGAATATTTATTTTCTCTTACTACTTATGATCCATGGTATATGGACAGGCTACTATTTAAAGGTTTGGGTGTTTTGTGCTTCTAGTTGTGTTGAGGCGGGTTCTTGTTTTCTAATTTGATTACTAAACTACCTTTGTGAGAGATCAAGGCCATTTCCCTACTAATATAATAAAATACCTATGACACTCATCACCTGAATTTAAGACTTCCAAAATGGGTATAAATAATAATGGAATAATCCACATATTAGAATACTAAAATTGAAACACATTAATCCTAACATAATCTACCAACTAATACTAAAAAAGCTCTATTATTTGACAATAAAACAACCCAAATATGGATAGATATTTAGCAAACCCATATTATTTTCCTAATTATTATTAATATTTAATATCAATATGACAAGAAATGGGGTTGGGGAGGTTTTAGTTTAGGAAATGTATAGGTTTAACTATCACGCTTACCAGTATTGGTTCGGTTATCACAAAATCATATTTCCATAATATTAATTTACAATATCCATTCCAAGTTATAGATAAGGTGTGTCACAATACTATAATACATAAATGATAATCAATATATATGTTTAACAGTAAGCTCCTATTATCTTATTGTCTAGCTAGGTGATAATTGTAATCTTCTCCTAAATTATTTAGCTTATATATATATATATATATGTTTAGCACTAAGCTCCTGCTATCTTATTGTTTAGTTAGGTGGCATTGGAATCTTGTCCTAAACTATTTAGCTTCTCCATCTTACCTACCAGTCAATTACTCAATCTAATCTATCTGTTACTTTTGAAAATCATTATTCTCAGGTTTTGTGGTCTATTCCTTACCATTTTATTTGGAATACACAAATGATAACCAATACACTAATGTTGATTGGGTAGGATGTATTGATGGAAAGAATAGAACTAGTGGTACAATATTATTCTTGGGTGATAGACTAATGAGTTGGCATAGTAAGAAAAAATAGTTAGTATCTATGTTAACAATGAAGGTAGAATATATTGTTACTTATTTTTTATCTACCCAAGTTCTTTGGATGGTTTAGATACTTTTAGATATGAAAGTACAAGTTTCTAAACTAGTTTTTATCTTGTGTAATAACACAAGCGCAATTAACATTTCTAAAAAACTAGTTATGCAATCACGAACAAAACACATTGACCTAAGGGTTTGATTCTTGAGGGATCAAGTGTTGGAAAGCGCAGTGGTTTTGGATTATGTTTCTACTTTAGACCAAGTAGTTGATATCATTATTAAAACTTTGACACAGGAAGAAGTCTTTGAAATCTTAAGGCAGAGGTTGGGGGCTTTTGCCTTCTCCTCTATTCACTAGTTCCACTAGTTGAGGTATGATTTTAGGGGATTTTATATCTAATCTTCTTTTTTGCCCTTAAATATCTTGACTCTCCCCATTTTCATTGTTGGAAAAAATATTCAATACCCAGTGTAATGTAGGAGTAATAATTTTAAAAGATATTCAGTACCCAAATTAATAGCATGTACAACTTGTTTGTGGCCACTTTTTTATATATATAATGCTTTATGTGGAAGATGCTTGTGTCAACCCTTTGCCGAGTTAAATGCTTTATATATAAGAGATTGCATTATACTAGCACTTTGCAAGCATTTAACAAAATATGTCTTTGCATGTTTGCAATGACCAAGGAGAATCATAACCTTTTTTTGCAGTAACTAGACATAAATCTTTTGCTTTCTTTTTGAGTTAAATGTTCAATATTAGGGCTTGTAATGTGTCATACAAGCAAGATGAAGATCTGTAACACCTAACTGATTTGGTCATATGACATTCTTTTGTTTCTATTTTAATGATTTTATGTGGTTTGTAGAAAGCAACAGATTTTTGAACATCGGTAAAACCTACGGAGATGGTGTGTAATATGTTGCACGATCAAGATTTTCATCAGTATTGCAATATTGCAAGCAGTGAGAACTTACATGAATAGTGGCTTCAATGGCACATTTAAGCTCCAATGAATGCATGTTGTTTAAGCTCGAAGCCCTCTGTCACCTCTTCTCTAGCGCGTATACCTGCTCTCGGTCTCTAGTGCACGTAAAATAATGAATGGAAATCTCACCTTTTTTTTAAGTTATGCTCGTGGTGGTTGGAATTATGGCACCCATGAGCATTGACTCTTCTTCCATTGTAATTCTGACAAACATGGGCATGGATTAATAAAAAATCAAAAATTTCCTTCTATAATCTGACCAAGCAAAAGAAATATAATGCCCCATCATAAACTTCATCAGAAAATGGGGCCAAATGTATTAGTGTATATATCTGCATGATAATCTATTTTTTTTCCTATAATATATTATAAGAAGGATATTATTGATCTTATGTTAGAAATATAATAATTTTGTAAGTTTGAACTCTAAGTTTGAAGATGGTTCTTCCTCCAATTCAAAATAATTCGATATTGTAAGTGCATAACAAAGTTTGAAGATGATTCTTCATTCAATCAATTTAGATTATCATATCAAATCTTATACCTTAATTGGAATCTACTATAATTTCATTTGATAACCTAATGATATATATATATATATATATATTATTGTGATATTGCTATCATGATTCAGTTGTGTAGTTTTTGAATCAAACTTATTGAGCCATGTTTCATGAGTAGTGGCTCACAAGAACCCATCTCTCATGAGGATGAATGGAACACTTAGCACTCATTGCATCTAGGTGTTGCTCATAGAGGTGAAGCACCGAGACTTCTTGGGAGGTCACCAACCCTACACCACTTAAATAAACATTAAATAAAATTATGATTAAATAAACAACACATAAATATCTACACCCTATTCATTCTCAACTGACACCCAATGCAAAATAGTGTTATAAAATAGCAATTAAGTTTGAATGTGTCAAACATTTGCAATAATATTTAAGCTCAATCGTAATAAAACTACAAACTCGAACTTAGTAATCACAAACTTTTACTAATTATGAACAAGTAGTGAAAAGAAAAACTACCACCAAGAAAACAAAATTGAAAAAGAACTTCCTATATAAAAATTAAGAAACACCAAAACCACCACCAAAGAAACAAAATTGAAAAAGAACTTCCTATATAAAAGTTAAAGAAACACCAAAATGAAGATTACATGCACGCTCTACATTATCAAAAGGAAATTCCAACAATAATTTATCACTCAAAAATTCATTGATCGCCATAACCAGCCCTCAAAATTCGACCTTTTACTTCCTCAATTGAATAGAACTGTCCTCGCCATGAAATCCACATTGTCTAGATAAAGTAATTTCTCATTTTTAGAATTATCGAGATAAGGCAAGCGCATCTCTTTCACTTTCTAAGTTTCCTAGGTGCTCTACATTTTCATGGTAACGCATTCGAAATAGCCATCTGCAATTGCTTTCATTAGACAATATTTAATCAACATTGAAATTTCTTCAAAAAGGCACTCAATGGGGAATATTATAGAACGATTGCAGAAAGTTATTTTCATTGAAAAATTCTTCCTCGCGAATCTAATGGCGGCAGTAAGAAAATGCAAAAGGAATACATCAAACAACTTCGTCACTTATTTGTTTCCGTCCATTACCAGACTAAACTAAGGGACATAATTGACAATTTCCAACATATTTGTTTTTATGCTCATTTTCAACATCGAATAAAGCTCTACAGGCGGTAGAGTCGAGGAGCGAGCTGGCAACATTGAAGACGTAGAGCATATATTAAGAAATTTTTCCAAAATAAATAAGAAATAAAATAAAATATCAATGGGGGGTCTACCGTTTGCAGGCATTTACTGGTCTTAGTTCCTCTCCCGAATCTATAAATTAGATATTTAATGCTTGGAGCTCTTCATCAAATCCTGGGCGTTCTTCTTCAAGAAAATTACATACATTTCATCATTCTAATCTTCCATGGCTTCCTCCTCATCTTCCCGAGAAATTTTAGGATATCAGTACCAGAGGGAAAAATCGACTGTATCACCAAAAGAATACGATATATTCATCAGCCTCCCAGACCCTGACGTCAAAGATACCCTTGCCAAAAAACTGTATAATCTCCTTAAGGAAAGAGGGTGCCGGGCATTTCTGGACAGTGAAGGGATTGTAGGGGGGCATTTTTTTATTGTAGAATAGGAAATGGTGAGAAATGGTAGGATGTATTTCACAACCAAGTGAGTAAGGATGCTAACTCGAGATCTAGGCTTTATAGGATTGGATTTGGTCGATTCCAATAGAGATTATGCAAATGATATGTAAATATGAAAGGAAAAAACTGATTATGAAAGTAAATACAAGGGAATATGGATGAGAATGTGTGCACTCAGAAATTGAAGTGGAGGATTGTACTTTGAGACTGATTTTCCTAACTGTTGGAGTCCCAGATTATGGATTTTTTTAGACCTGGAACCTGTAACCTAACACTTTCTATACTGAATATTTCTGGTCATTTATTTGACAAATACACAATGTTTTCATATATACATTTGACTCAGGTCCCCCTTATAATGAATGTAATACATGTTTGCTTCAGGACTTACACAATTTTATATATATAAAGAGATGCAATTGTCTTACCAGTTAAGGTTTGACATCAATGGCAATATGAAAATTGTTTCAATTGTAGCTTCCAACAGAGAGAAGATATATGTTTTTGTTTTCAAACATGATTAATGTACATGAAAGGAGGAACTATATGTTAAATCTTTGTGTTTATGTGTATTTTCTTTGACTGCAGATTGTCTTTGAGTTTTTTCAGTTGTCTTTTGTTGTCTTTTGGTACTTTTTGTTCTATCAAATTATAGATATGTTTACTACAAAATCTTTGAGTTCTAAGTTATTCATAAATTTTGAAAGGAATTATTGAATCTCTCTCTTGGTTATCCATTATGGATGTTGAGTGAATGATCTTTGTGTCATTTGTCTCTGTCTCCCTTTGTTTCTAATTTTATAATCGCATTTGTGTCATGGATATGTGTGAATGTTTTGATATCTTCCATTTTTCATGTTCGTGTTGGTTTGATCATTTGGTGTTCTTAAAGTGCTTCTAATAAATTTCCTAAGTTTGCAAAGTAATATTGTCCGTTGGGTTGTTTGGTGTTCCTTAATACTTCTAATAAATTTCTTAAGTTCGCAAAGTGATATTGTTCACTGAGAGTTAATTTTTTGTTGATCATTTATCCATGTTGGAGTTGTGTTGACATTTTTTAACCGTTCCTTTTTTTACATTTGGTACTTTCCTCCCCATTATTTCTAATAGATTTTTTAAGTTGTCGCAATTGTATTGTTTGTTGGTAATTGAGATTTTTGTGTTTCGTATCTTAAAAGTGGTTCAAATGTCTACAAAGTGGCTTTGCATCATGGAAAAGGATTCAATATGGTTGTTCATGTGATGATTGGTTGAAATGTAAGTAATTTTTTGCTTTTGACATTGATCAAAGACATATTTTTATGTTTAACAACTTGGATAGCAAACGTATACAAAATATATCTTCGCATAATCCAATTTCTTTGTAAATAGTACTAAGTTTTATAGATAATCACATTCTTCATAAATATGTTTCAGGATCTTGTACTTTTCAAGTATTTCATATAGAGTTTATGGATGTTGTTCATAGTTGTAAGAACTAATTGCTTTTATTTAACCTTTTGCAAGGAACTTAAGAAGTAATTAATAGATCTATTATGTAGTTGAATTGATGTGTATCTATGGGAAAGAAAAAGTTATAATGAGTAAATAAGGAATCTCCAACACTGTACTAAAATGTGTTTATTCTATATATCCCTTGTTTGTTTAATGCATTTTCCATGTTTCAAATTTGAATTTGCCTTGTGAATTCACATTTTTTACACCTGTAATTTAAGTTTTCTCTATGTCTAGTTCATCTTTTAACCTCTTCATTTATTTGACAAATACACAATCTTTTCATTAGTCAATAGAAAATGAGATCTTTTTATTTGTTCTTCATTTGTTACTTGTACTTGTTTGTGTATCTAGTCCTGATGTCCTCTCATCCTATGCCACACAATTGATACTATCACTATATTATCTTTCAAAGAGAAACTATCTTCATTTTAATTGTATCTAACTAATTTTGCATATTGTGTTACTCGTATTTGATATGTGTACACTGTGAAATTATATTATGTACTAATTAGGTTTAACATGAATGCATATTTATTGTTAATGTGTTACATTGAATCACAATAACTCTTGAAATACAAGAAAACAATATATTGATAATTTTATGCAAAATAGTTTGTTGTTCTAAAATTTTATTTTGCAATATTGATTCAAATTACAAAACACCAAAGGAGGAATATATACTTTTCTTCAAAGTTCTCTACATTATAATCAATTGGAGAAAATAGAAAAAAAAAAATTAGTAAAAAGTGAATCAATGACCTTACATTTTATTGTGTTGTTTAACAACTAACTGGACTTTTTCCTTATATGAAACTTTTCTTAGGTTTGCAATCAACAATTTTATTTTTGGTTAATTGCAAAAGGATAAACATTATAGTACTTGAAAGAAATGATGCCACCCTCAAGAAAATTATGGATAACAACCATAAAATCCTTAAGTCTACTACTGAAAACATGAAAGCCCTTATGGCCAAACTGGAAGCTAATCATCATGAGAAGGCTATTGTGGTCCTTGATCAGGAGAAGGAGGATCTTTCTATTGGTCGCACTGAGAGGGGGGGGGGGGGGGGGGANGGGGGGGTGAATCAGACAAATTCAACAATATAACACTTAAAACTTAACTCAATGATCCACTCTGTAGAACTGAATACAATAATAACAAACATACATCTCGCAATTTGTAAATAATCATTCAAACACATAATTCTCCAAATATAACTCAGTTGACACCATATTTAATGAGGAAACCCTATAAGGGAAAAACCTTTGTGGGAATTGTGAACCACAATAAAATTGTACCCTTCTGAAGTACGCTCACTTAAAGTCTTATCCTGTTAAAGATTTACAAAACACATTTGCTAAATGTGACCCTACTAGGGGATTTACCTCAGATCGGTTAAGATCTTCACTCTGTTAAAAGTGGCCTTATTAGAGGTCTTTAAACACTCTTTTGGAATGTCACCTACTTCAAGAATTTACATATAGGACTGATAAATCCACTCGGTTAATAGATTTACTCTATTACAAATTTTAATAAGCAACAACAAATATTGATCTGTAAAAATAGAAACTCACTATGCTTGTGTCAGATCCTTTATGCTCAAATGAATATTGGCCTCACATACAACATCAATCTCTATTTTAGACTGTAGAATCTTTGTTCTATTTTTCTCTGTTATGCTCGGTAATTCTGCTCTTCAACTCAACTCGCCAAAATCTCTATTTTCTTATGTTTCTCATTCTTTAAATAGACATCATTTTTCCTCTTAATCCTATTGATTAGGTTTTCCATCATTTGTGCTCAACCATTCGATCAATTCCTTCACAATTTCAGCTTGGTAAACCGTTTCACTTTTACCTTGGAACTTGTAACTTTCTTGGAACTCACATAATTAGGTTTAACCGCTTGATCTTTGCCTTAGATATTCTCCTTGATTTTTCTTGCTCATAGATATTGTAAAAAACTTCATTTAATTCATTTCCTCATCCATCTCATCATATAAATGCATTAAATTTGATCTTATCATCATTTTTAATCAATGTCTTGTACTCTGTAAACGTGCTTGCAACTCGGTAACTGCCTATTCTTATTGCTCGATGCTTGTCTTTCTCTCAGTACTTGGTAACTGTGACTCTGTGTAGTCGGTGACTCTATACTGATAGACTCTGTCTAACTCGGTAGAGTAACTTAATACATATGAAACTTTAACTCTTGCAATTTCTCACTTAGTCAATCAAACATACTAAGTTGATAACATCAAATATATAGTAGAAAAATATATCAATAATACTTCATCATGATCTAATCTATATTTTTCACCCAATTATTTTCTTCATCTTATGATATGGTAACTTAACAAAAATTAGTAATCAATTGCTTGACATTAATGAAAAAATAATAACTGATCTAAGTAATTCTACAACAATATATACTCGGTATCATTCAGTCTTCATCATCTTCATCAGTTAGATCAATAATATGCCTCTTTGGCATTGATGGAAACCACTATAAAAGTGTTATAGAAATTGATGTTGGAAATACTCAATACTATCAATACTCCCTCTGAGTTGATAATTTAGTTTCTGATTCAATCTTTGCTTTCTGAACATCATATTGTACTCCCTCTTGGATAAATCTTATGCTTCATTTTCATACATTTCTGATTCTCCTTCATGATTAAATAGTAAAAAATCTCTCCCTCTTTTAATACAATATCTCTATTAATGGGTAAACATCATCAATACAATCTCTCCCTCTTTGACAACAATGCCAAAGGTCATACTCCTAAAAAACTTGTTTCATCAGTGGATTATACCTTACATGTACTGATAAATCATTACATGTAGAAATCTCCGACATAACTTCAAAAATCACCTAAAGTGTGTCATACTAACATCAATTCAAGAAATATGTTCTAATAAAGTATAATTTTGATATAGCATACTTCATGCTATCAGTGAATATTGGATAGGGGAAGAACCCCTAATTTACCTCTGAGATACTCAAAAGCATCTTTTGGTTCTGGATTTGTAAAGATATTAGCTAGTTGTTCCTTTGAATTTAAATACTCTGATATCACATTTTTCTATTGAACTTGTTCTCTCAAGTAGTGATACTTGATAGAAATATTCTTGGTCTTTGAATGCATTACCAGATTCTTTGATATGTTTATAATACTTGAATTATCATATAAAATAGTGATAGGATCTGAAATTATCTCTTGCATATCTTCAAGTAGTTGTTTGATCCAAATAATTTTTGCACAATTCATGGTAGCAGAAATATATTCTGCCTCGACAGTATACTGTGAAATGCAACTCTGATTTTTTCTTAGCCATGTGACCAATCTTTCACCTAGAAAGAATGCTCCTCCACTAGTACTTTTTGTGTCATCAATGTTTCCAGCCCAATCTACATCAGTATAGATTTGCAGATCAAAATTACGCCCTCTCTTGTAAAGTAATCCAAACTCTTCAATTCCTTTCAAATATCTCAAAATTCTCTTGACTGCAGACATATGTGTCTCTTTAGGATTAGAAGAAAGTCTTGCAACAATCCCCACAAAATGTGCAATATTCGATCTACTGTGAACCACATACTACAATTTACCAATCATGGATCGGTAAAGAGTATTGTCAACCTCTTGTGTCTCATCTTATTTTCATAACTTGTAACCAGTAACCATAAGTATTCCAACATGTTTTGAATCTTCCATACCAAAAATTTTGAGGATCTCCTTGATATACTTGGCATGTGTAATATAGATCTCATCTATAACTTGTTGTATTTGTAATCCTAGAAATAATTTAATCTCTCCAATCATTGACATCTCAAATTCCTTCTTCATTTTAATAGAAAATGCCTTACATAAGGTGTTATTTCCTCCAAAAATAATATCATCAACAAATATTTCAGTAATTAAAACCTTGTTGTTACTGTTACACTTCAAGTAAACATTATTGTTATCACTTGTTCTCTTAAATCCAATTTTGATTAAATAAGAGTGCAATCTCCCATACCATGCTTAGAGTGCTTTCTTCAAACCATAAATATATTTGTGTAATTTACATACCTTGTTCTTGTTTGAGCTCTCAATGAATCCTTCAAGTTGTTCTATGTATACTTCCTCATCAAGTATTCCATTCAAGAAATGCAGACTTAACATCCATTTGATATACTTTAAATCCTTTGTAAGCTACATAAGCTAGTAGTATCCTAACTCCTTCCAATCTGGAAATAGGTGAAAAATTCTCTCCATAATCAATACCTTCTTCTTGTGCATAAACTTTGTAAACCAATCTTGCTTTATTTCTGATAACTTTACCATCTTCATTCAACTTGTTTCTAAAAATCCATTCAGGACCAATAACATTATTATCTTGGGGTCTAGGTACTAGAGTCCATGTGTTATTCTTCTCAGTTTGATCAAATTATTCTTTCATTGCTTTCATCCAATCTTCATTCTCTAGTGCATCTTTAACTTTCTTAAGTTCAAATATAGATATCAAACATGTGTTGTTTCTTACCTTGCTTCTTGTCAATACTCTAACATATTTACTTCCAATAATCTTTCTCAGTGAATGTTGTCTCCTCACATACTTTGCCAAAATAGGCTCGCTAGGTCTCGGTGCTTCATCTTCATCACTCGGTTTTAGGTCTCCATGTTCAACTTCTTCCTCGGTAGGTGATATCGGTAGGGTGTCAAGAACATCATGTTGTACACATAAAAATCTCTCATAGTCTTCAGGTTCCTTCTTTCTTTCTTCATCATTCTTTTTTGCAAACTCATCAATTATCACTTTTGCACTTTCCACCATTTTGTTAGTAACTTTGTTCAAACATTTATAAGCTTTACTCTTAGTATAATATACTAAGAATATCCATTCTTCTCCTTTAGAATCAAAATTTCCTTCTCTTGAATCTTTCAGTATGTAACATTTTCTTCCAAAAATTTCAAAGTAACTTACATTAGGTTTATGATCATAGCAGATTTCACATGGTGTCTTGTTGGTACCTTTCTTTATCTGAACTCGGTTCAATGTATGACAACATTATTAACTGCTTCTCTCTAAAATTTTTGTGAAATCCCTTTCTCAATCATCAAAGTCCTTGCACATCAACAATAGATCCATTTCTCCTTTCACCAATACCATTCTGTTGTGGTGTCCTCGGTGTAAACATTTGTCTTTTGATTCCATTCTTATTACAAAAAAATGTAAAATCATCAAATGTAAACTCACCTCCTCTATCAGATCTCAGACATTTCAGGTATTTTCTAGTTTCTTTCTCAACTCGGGCCTTTTACCACTTGAACATTTGAAATGCATCAGATTTTTTCTTTAAGAACATTACTAACATCATTCTAGAATAATCATCTACAAATAAAATAAAGTATCTATCTTCATAATAGCTTTGATTTCTCATGGGTCCACATAGGTCAGTGTGAACTAGATCCAAAATTCCTTTAGTAACATAAGTTTTGCTAGAAAAACTAGATTTTGTCATCTTCCCAACTTGACATTCTTTACACATTACATTATCTAGTTTTTCAAGTCTCAGTAGTCCTCTGACTCTATTATTTCTACTCACTTTGATTAAGTTGACAAAATTAACATGACAAAGCCTTTTATGTCATAACCAAATATCTTCAATTTTTGCAAACAGGCAACTCTTCATAGAAGTATCAAGATAAAATAAATTACCTTTAGATTGTTCTCCTGTAGCAATCAGACTATTTTTCTCATCAAATAATTTTATCTTTCCATGTTGAAATTATAGTCGGTGACCTATGTTATTTAATTGTGCTACACTCAATAGATTATATTTTAAACCTTCAACCTAATAAACATCATTACATTTTGTGTTATTTAACATAATTATAGATCCCTTTCCTTTCACAGGGTATGGAGCATTATTACCAAATCTAACAAATCCTCCATCATGCTTTTTGAAGGAAATAAACTTAAGTGTGTCTACAGTCATGTGATGTGAACAACCACTATCTATAATCAAAGTATCATTCTTACTTGTTATATAAGGGCTCTAGGTTCATCTTTCTTTTCATCATCAATTCATCTTTTATAGCAGCATACACAACATCTTCACCATCATTGTCATCTGAATCATCATCACTTAGGTCTTCATTAGCAATATGACAATACTTCTTACATTCATTATTGTAATCTCTTAACTTCCTGAATCTGTTCTCTCTTTTGTATTTATCTCTATTATATTTCTTCTCATCACCTTCTTCTCAGGACAATTAGAAGAAATATGACCATTCTTGTTACAGTTAAAATGTTTCAAGGGAAACTTACCTCGATATTTACCTTTACCTCTTTGTAATCTTCTAGCCCATAAAGCTTCAAATTCTCTCTCATTCTCTTCATCTTTAGCATACAACTCTTCTAAACCACTATGCAACTATAAAATTTATCACTAACACTGCTCACATATCCATCTCTAGGTCTATCATCCTTAGATTTTCCAATTTTCAAAGATGACTTAAATCCAGTTTCAATCTTAGATGTAGCAGGCACACTATTATCAAAATTATTAATTTCAAATGCAATCAACTTACGAATGGTAGCATCCAGTAAAACACTCACTTGGGGAATAGATCTTAGCTCTTGTATAGAAGATACACGAATAACATAACTTGGTAGCAGGGTTTTCAACATTTTACTTGTAACATCTTCTTCTATTATGGTTCCACTAGCTCCTCTGATACAATTTGCAATCTCTTTAAGTCTAGTGTTGTAAGATGTGTTATGTTTTCTCCTTCTTTCATTCTCATTGTATCAAATTTTCCTCTCAAGCTTTCTGCCTTAGCCTTCTGAACATGTTGATCTCCATCATAGGTTGAAATAAGCTTGTCCCACATTTCTTTTGCAGTAGTACATCCATCAAGTTCATCATATTCCTAGTAGATAAGTGTAGAAGCTATCTCAATCATAACTTGTGTGTGCTCATGCTTCTATCTTTCTCAATGACTGTCAAAGGTGTAGTTGTCGGTACAACATAAGGATTATCAAGATAATTCAGTGAATACTCTCCTATGCCAGATACATGCAATCTCATTCTACTTTTCCATGTAGAGAAGTTTTCTCTATTCAGCTTAGGTGCATCCCTCTTATACATCTTTAGATCTTAAAATCAAGTCCTTTTAAACTTAACACTTCTGAGTAACAAGCTCTAATACCAATTGTTGGTCCCACTAAGAGAGGGGGTGGGGTTAAATCACATAAATTGAACAATAGAACACTTAAAATTTAGCTCACTGATCCACTCGATAGAACTAAATACAGTAATAACAAACATACATCTCACAATATGCAAATAATCATTCAAACACATAAAACTCCAGATATAACTTAGTTGACACTAGATTTAATGAGGAAACCCAATAATGGAAAAAACCTCAATGAGAATTGTGACCCACAATAAAATTGTACCCTTCTGAAGTATGCTCGGTTAAAAGCTTATCCTATTAAAGATTTACAAAACACATTTTCTAAATGTGACCCTATTAGGGGATTTAACTCAAATTAGTTAAGATATTCACTCAGTTAAAAGTGGCCTTGTTAGATGTCTTTAAACTCTCTTTTGGAATGTCACGTACTTCTAGGATTTACATATAGGATTGTTAAATCCACTCGGTTAAGAGATTTACTCTGTTACAAATGTTAATAAGAAACAACAAATATTGATTTGTAAAGTAGCAACTCACTATGCTTGTGTCAGATCCTTTATGCTCAAATGAATACTAGCCTCACATACAACATCAATCTTTGTTTCATACTATCTTTGTTTTGTTTTTCTCTATTATGCTTGGTAACTCTATTCTTCAAATCCTTTTTGTTCTTCAACTCAACTCACCATCATCTCTATTTTCTTATGTTTCTCATTCTTTAAATAGACATCATTTTCCCTCTTAATCACATTTATTAGGTTTTCCATCATTTGCGCTCAACCATTCAATCAATTCCTTCACAATTTTAGCTCAGTAAACCGTTTCACTTTTACCTCAGAACTTGTAATTTTCTTGGAACTCACATAATCATGTTTAACCACTTGATCTTCGCCTTAGATCTTCTCCTTGATTTTTATCACTCATAGATCTTGTAACAAACTTCATTTAATTTATTTCCTCATCCAGCTCATTATATAAACACATTAAATTTGATCTTATCATCATTTTTAATCAATTTCTTGTACTTAGTAACCTTGCTTGCAACTTGGTAACTGTCTCTTCTTATTGCTCAGTGCTTGTCTTTCTCTCGGTACTCAGTAATTGTGACTCTGTGTAGTCGGTGACTCTATACCAACAGACCCTGTCTAACTCAGTAGAGTAACTTAATACATATGAAAATTTAACTCTTGCAATTTCTGACTTAGTCAATCAAACATACTGATTTGATAACATCAAATATATAGTAGAGAAATATATCAATAATACTTCATCATGATCTGATCTATATTTGTCACCCAATTATTTTCTCCATCTTATGATATGGTTACTTAACAAAAATTAGTAATCAATTGCTTGACATCAATGACAAAATAATAACTGATCTAAGTAATTTTACAATAGTGCATACTTGATATCACTCGGTCTTCATCATCTTCACCAGTTAGATAAACAATTGATGGAAGTTCTGAGGGGCTTAGAAAGAGAACTAGGGCTAATACGAAGAAGAAGGCTACTTCTCTGCCCAAGGATATTCAAGATTTGAAGAACGTGGCTGAGAGAATAAGCCAATTGGAAGAAAAGGTCACTGAGACCTTAAATACTTTGGGATAGTTCTATTATTTTTTTGTTAGTTGTGTTTTGTTGGCTTCGAGCTGGTTTTTTGCTGGGTCTAGTGGGGATGGGTTGGTTCTATATTTGCTTGTCTGTCTCTTTTTTCTGGTTGTTTCTTACTGGGGGCTTTCATTGAAATATCTTTGTAATCGACTTGTAAAGGGTTTTGGGCCCCTTCAAAACTGAATTTTGTAGTAATAAAAAAATATATAATAATCATAATTGCTTAAATAAATCAAAATAAGAAATGAAACATTGTACATATTTTAGTTAAAATTCTTTGAAGAAATGAAATTGGTTGAGAAGACAAACTAAGACTAGAAAGCTACTATGCTTAATTATATCATAAAAATGATGAAATGAAAATAAGTGTTGACGAAGGAATGTAGTTGTTGATTGGTTTCAAATACATTTTAATTTAAATTTGACAAAATTTTGGATGCTAACTCGCAACACATACCAGAAACGTAATTTATTTTAGCATAAAATATTCCTCAACTAATATTTTGAAGTGAAGTACATAAATGGGATGTGATTTTAATTACAATCATCTGAAGTATTGAGAATATGGATTACAAATTGATTATCAAGATTTAGCTCACTTTGAAAAGCTTCATATGCAAGATAATATTTGTTGGTAAGGGATGATACATATATTTTCCAAACCAAAACCAAAACCAAAACTAAAAGCATTCAACAAATAATCAATGTGTCCCTGCATTTCTATTTTTTCAAAAGTTGTCTCTCTATGTAAAAATCTCTAATAAAAAAAATCAAATGAAAAGATTGCGACAATTGCTTTTAGAGAGCATGTAATGGCTTTTGTAAATCAAAAAATCCTACAAAATTTGGTAGCCCATTGAAATCTTATTATTTTTTCAATAGAAAAACATTGAAACCCATCTAAGATTATTTGAATCCTAATTAACGAAAAATTATATAGCCTATCTACGAAAAGAAGTAGTGACGACTTAAAATAAAAATAAATAAAATCCAATTTCATTAAATACTTACAATGCTAGAAAGGAAAGCAACATATTACTTTAGTTTGTTAATTTATGAACTCATGGGATAATCTCATTATGGCTATAAGTAATTTTTTTTCTCTAAGTTAGAATATGAAGTTGTGATGGCATTAATTATGTGAAGCCCTTAGGGGAAAGTTCATGAAAGGTTCCTCTTAAGATACTATTGTAAGAGATTGGTCTAGAATCAAGGGGTTAAAGAGAAGCAACACAAAAATATAAAATCCAAGTCAAAGGGTAATTACAAGTACCTTGGAAACTCTAAACTAAAGTGTTGGAATTATGGTACAATGGGTTAGGTAAATGGTGTAATTTTGAGAAAAAAAAGATAAAATTGACAACTTCTTGTATACTTTGATGATGATGATGTTGTTGTTAACTGATAACTTTTACTAACATTCATTCTAGTGATGGCTCATAGCTAATTGATTTAGGTGCTTCATTTTATACGAATTTGCATTGGGAGCGGTATTTAGAATATTAAAAGCTACAAAAGTCACACATACCTTTATGGTGCATGTTATTTTCATGATTTATAAAAAGGGAAAAAATAATGCTTACAAAACATTAGTTCCCTTATAATGGATCATGGAGTTTGATTTGAAATATTGGGCATAAAAAATATTCACAATCAAATCTAGAAAAAAAAGAATGAGAACATTATGGACTGTGAAAAGTTCATGTTGCTAATGCTTAGAAAGCCAAAAAATAAAGTGTGTAGAACGTTCAACCAAGCTATGCTAATATATGAAATTTCAAATATGAAAGGATATGTTCTAGAGAGACAAACTTTCAAATGATCATTTAACTAATCCCAATGAGTAGAGATACATGGTATATTTATGTTCAAGAGACATATATGCACCTTGATCAAGAGATGACTTTAACTATTATTATAGTGACACTTCTTGTCACTAATCCCCAATGATAGTGAATCTTTCACCCATTTACACTTTTACATCCCAACCTTTTTTGTAGGAGATATTTACAGGATGAGTGCAAGAATTAGAGTCTCATTAGCTCCCATTTTTAATTGGCTTGTATTTACCATAATGTCTATCAATCTGGAAAAATATAGACTCATGTGGCCTATGATTTCCAATGGAATACCAACCCCAAGTCTGAAAGAAATCAAGATCATCAGTTAATTTGTGGAATTGATGGGATAATCTCATTATGGTTATAAGTATTTACTAACTTTTGGGATAATCTTCCTATCCCAAGAGAAGATTAATGTGATCCAACTCTTTTTTCTTCTATCTAGACATGATTTCTATTTTTTCAAAAAATTAATAAGAGTTTAAAATAAAAATGGGGTTCACAACCCCTATTTGTAGAGTTTCTTTGTCGCACTGCTTCATTTTGTGGAGAAACAACAAGAGAAAATAGAAATTGTGGTCATATATGTTGTGTGAATAGATGTTATCATTATTATCATTGAGAAATATCAATGAAATCAGGGGCTATAAAGGGACTCCAATTCTCTAAAAATTGGTCAATATGAGGATACGATTAAATCTTTTAGTCATTTTGGCTTAGGATTAGGAAATATTTCTTGGATACATGTGTGCACTACAAGAAGTAGAGTCTAGGTTAGTAATGTTGTTATAAATAATATAAACTCTGATATTTTATATTGTGGAACACTTGATAAGGTCCATATATAATATGTATTCAGTCTAGTCCATAGACCAACAATAATTTATCACTCAAAAATTCATTGATCGCCATAAGAAGCCCTCAAATTTCGACCTCTAAAGCTCAATTGAATAGAAATGTCCTCGCCATGAAATCCACATTGTTTGTAAGATGAAGTATTTTATCATTTTTAGATTTATTGAGATAAGGCAAACGCATCTCTTTCACTTTCTAAGTTTCCTAGGTGTTCTAAATTTTCATGGTAACGCATTCGAAATAGCCATCTGCAATTGTTTTCATTAGACAATATTTAATCAACCTTGAAATTTCTTCAAAAAGGCACTCAATGGGGAATATTATAGAACGATTGCAGAAAGTTATTTTCATTGAAAAATTCTTCCTCGCGAATCTAATGGCGGCAGCAAGAAACTTGACTTATTCCTATGTAATAACGCGAAACGATGGCAAGAAAATGCAAAAGGAATACATCAAACAATTTCGCCACTTATTTTATTACGTCCATTATCAGACTAAACATCCATTATATTTGTTTTATGCTCATTTTCAACATCGAATAAAGCTCTACAGGCGGTAGAGTCGAGGAGTGAGCTGGCAACATTGGAGACGTAGAGCATATATTAAGATATTTTTCCTAAATAAATAAGAAATAAAATAAAATATCAATTTGGGGTCTATCGTTTGCAGGCATTTACTAGTCTTAGTTCCTCTCCCGACTCTATAAATTAGATATTTAATGTTTGGAGCTCTTCATCAAATCCTGGGCGTTCTTCTTTAAGAAATTTACATACATTTCATCATTCTAATCTTCCATGGCTTCCTCCTCATCTTCTCGAGAGATTTTAGGATATCATTACCAGAGGGAAAAATCGACTGTATCACCAAAAGAATGCGATGTATTCATCAGCCTCCGAGACCCTGACGTCAAAGATACCCTTGCCAAAAAACTGTATAATCTCCTTCAGGAAAGAGGGTGCCGGGCATTTCTAGACAGTGAAGAGATTGTAGGGGGGGATTGTATTCCTTCTGCCGTTCGTAACGGCATATGCTCATCTTTTGTTCAAATAGCCATTTTTTCCAAAGGAGCTTGTTCTCATACTACGCCCTCTTCGTTCTTAAACGAGCTTGTTCTCATGTTAGAGCAACGTGACGCCCTCTTTATTCCCGTCTTCTATGATGTCCAGCCGTTGGAGCTTCGCAGCATCGCTAATGAAAGGTCATCCTTCCATTATTCTCTAAGAATGGGCTTTCATAAGTTGAACAGACGCGAAAGAGCCCTCATAGCCGCTTCATACTTCTCTGGCTTTGAAGTTAGCCAGCATAAAGAGTAAGATTACTGTCATGTTCTTTGTTTTTCTCTTGTTCTTCATTACATAACATTAATTTTACACTAGTAGAATTAAACTTTTTAAAGAGATTCTTGGTTTTGGCTCTCAGCAGTTTGTGTGAAAAGATTGTGTCTCGAGTGCTGCAAGTTCTGCAAGAAAAGGAAAAATGGATACCATTGCATGTTGCGGAATATCCAGTTGGACTTGCCGAACTAGTTCAAGATTTTGAAAAATCTTGCTTAGAGACAGAGGAAAAGGACAAGATGAAGATGGTAGGGATATTTGGACTAGGAGGGTCTGGCAAGACCACTATGGCAAAAGAATTGTTTAATATGAAGCGTTTTGGCTACAGTGCGTCATGTTTTCTCTCTGATGTGAGAGAATCGCATGC
>MU226065.1:705620-718648 GCA_018584345.1 Thuja plicata | reverse complement strand
ATGATATCGATCATCTGGAACAGTCACGTGCTCTGTTATTTGAAGGCATGCTGAGTCCAGGCAGCCTGGTAATTGTGACAACACGTGTCCAAAGTGTGTTAATCGGTGCTGATATCCGATACAGGATGAAGGGTATAGATACGTATCATGATAATGAGCTCTTCTGTAGCCATGCTTTCCGCGGACAGGATCCGCCGATTGCATATAAAAAATTGGTTGGAAACTTTGTGAAATTCTGTGGAGGTTTACCCCTCTCGCTTAAAGTTTTGGGCGCCAATGTTTATGGGCGGGATGTGCATTATTGGGAGTTAGAATTGGAAAAGGTTAGGAAAACTCTGCCAAAGGATATAATGGAAAGGCTTATAGTCAGCTTTGATGGTCTGAACAGTCAGGAGAGACAGATATTTATAGATATTGCTTGTTTTCTTGATATGAAGTTAACATGGTATATGAAAAATAGAGCTTCTTTGATCTGGAATGCATCCGGTTGGAGTGCTGAAAATGCAGTTCAGCACTTGCAAGATAAATGCCTGGTTAAAGTGAGTGGTCATTTCCAGAGCTTTGAAATGCAAAATCACCTCCGCGACCTGGGAAGGCAAATGGCAGATGAGTTAGGCCCACCTCGGCTGTGGCAACCGGACCTTCTTAAATCCATGGTGTGCTTCTCCTTTAAATCTTTGAAATTAAAACAATAGAATATTTTTGTAAATAGATTTCAATTTGTGCGTTTATATACATTATATATTTAACTCGGATCCTTATATGTAGGAAGCAAAAGGATTTAAGCAAATCCTAGGAGAAACAAACAGCAGATGTTTCCATTCGTTCGAGGATTCATCCCTCGAAACCAGATTTACTTATTTAATAGGTAGTTTAAATGACTCTGCTGAGGCTGAACTCCTGTTGCTGGAAATTGACAATTATCTTGGCAACTTAAAAAGCATTCCTCCGTGGATTCCTCTACCGAAATTGCTCTGTCTGACTGTTCGAAAAATGGAAGAGATTTGGACCACTTTTAAGCAACAGTTGCAGACTAATATCCAGGTATTTTGGTATTCTTTGCAGGAAATTTAAGTCTCCCTTTATAGTAGAGTATAATTTTCAGACTACTAGTTTCACGAATATTGTTGACTACTGAGAATTAATTTATTTTTTGAGATTAATTGTGAATGCCAGGCCGGTCTCGAGTTGAGAGTGCTGACGATTTTCGATTCTCCATCGTTGCAAAATCTTCCAGATTTGATAGGAATATGCAGTCATTTAGAAGTATTATACATAAGTAGTTCGTTGGAGAATACAGATGTAACATCCTTCGTCCAATCACTTAAACGACTGAGTAATCTGAAATCATTGGAATTGTGGTTTGGGGGCACTCTCTTATTCAGTGGAAATTTGGATCTGAGCAAAGGTGGAGATTCAACTAATTTTGAGGCTTCTACAAGCAGCTGCATGAATAGCCTCGAAACAGCAGTATTTCGCAGATTAGATAATATATCAAAGCTCGTAATCAGTGGAGAGATCTGTCCCAGACTTGAATCATTGGAGGTTATGCATATGCGTAATCTAAATGAAATGGACTTAAAGCAACTAAGGAGGCTGAACAAACTTCAAGTGCTGGGATGTGACAATCTGGAAACCCTATCAGGATTAAAGGAGCTAGAGAGACTGAATACTCTTAGAGTGCAACTATGCCTCAGATTGGAAATCATATCAGGGTTATCTTGTGTAACAGAGCTTCGAGAGTTACACACAGAGTCATGTAATGGCTTGAAATCGTTGCCGAACCTTTCAGATCTGTGTCATCTGGAGCGGATCACGATTGTTGAATGTCAACAGCTGCAGAGTGTAGAAGGTGTTGAAGAGCTGCAAAAATTGAAAAGTCTGGTAATTGGAGCGCCTTACAAAGGAGATGCAACTGTATTCAATTGCATTCATGGACTGACGGTACTTTCTTTCCCTCAACGGAAACAGCTGAATTTTTTTGATGAATAATTTCTATTTAATTCTTCATTAAAATAAAGAAAAAAGTACAGTACTCAAATTTTTTCATCTGTCATTTGGATATCTCCAGTCTGCATCCAGCACAATGCTCTTACTGCTAATAAAACAGCTGATTTTGAATGGAAAGCAATTTATTATTTATTGTGAAAAGTAATTTTCCGTGATTTTTCGAGAGGAGGAGGATTTTACTATTTTTCAAGTTGTGCTTTAAAATTTATGTTTGCCTTTCTAATATTTGGATCAATTAGCTAATGTTTGAGCCACTTTACATTGATATTTTTAATGTTTCAGATATTTTCCGACACTTTTACTGTTCTGTTGGAGAGAAAAAGAGGATTTAGATATTTTTCAACCTGTGTTTGAAAGATTATATAATGTTGTTTTGCGTTTCAAATATTTATATCTCATAAGAATTCAAATGTTTAAATGTTTCAGAAGCTGCCGTCAGAGTTTGCCATTTTAACAGGGAAGACAGTGGAGAGCTCTTCGTCAAGATTGAATGTAGATTTGTTTTCTGATGTGATCGGTGCTGAAGCAGTGGTTGAGATTGAGATTGAGAGTAAAAGGAAAGGGTTGACTATGAGAAGCTCATCGAGTGTGATCACTATATACACTTTGCTTGTAACCTCAGAAACAGGTTTTCAAGTCTCTGCATGTCAAACCTCACTTGTTTCTTTTCGACAGCTTCAAGATGGAATATTTATAGTTACTGTTTTACTCACCTCGGGTAAGACTAAAGTTACCACGACTCACAGTGCCACAATACTTCGTGGGTTTAAGGCCGTGGTGAATGAAGGGGAAGAAGGGAAAGCTTTGATTGTATTGAAAAGAATTGTTGACCGATTGTACGGGCGAAGCATGAAGCCGAAGTTAGCGTTATGTGACGTGGCAGGTGGTAGTGGAAGCATAATGGAGTGTGATTAATTTAGTTTGCCAAGGCTGTTGAAAAGCTTTTGTCAGTGTGTTTGATTCTAGGTATTAGTGTCTTTGATTTCAGATATTTGATGTATGAAACTCTGTTCTAACTTGCTATAATTTTCAAGTCTTTTTTTCACTGTTCTATGGATTTTTAGTTCTTGCAATACAATCATAGCATCGGTTCAATTTTAATGGACAGTAATTAGTTTCTCCTTGGTCAATTAGTTTTTTTATATTAAATATAAGGTGGTCACAAAGTAATATCAGTAGCAAAAGCAACCAGCTACATCAAAATGTACAAAAGAAAGAGGCTAAGCTTCACCACAAGAGTATCACAGTAATCTTATTACAAAGTATCAAAAAAAAAGGACTAAGCCAGAAGACTAGTGTAAGAGATCATCATGGGCATCAACCCATGCAGTCCATCCCATAGCTCCTTCCATCCAAGCGATGTTTTTCTTTTTCTGGATTTGAGCAAGCATAAAGATTTCATCCTTTTTGGAGTTATTGTTTTTCTTAATCTCCTGGTTAAGCTTTTTGCAAGTCTTTTCGAACATCTGCAAGTTATCATATTCTTCCTCCACTCATATCCATCCTTCATCTCGAAGACAAAGAAGGTAGCAGATCCCGTCTTCAAGAACCTCTTGAGCTTTTCCTTTTCAATCAACATAGTAGTATGAACCTGGAAGAAAATTTTAAAATAAGTGAGTCTACGAAATGACTCAGTAAGAACCCTGTGGGTGTTTTGATACCTTTCCTCATTTCTACACTTCCACGCCTGCCATAAAATAGTGGAAGATAAAATGTTCCAGAACAAATTAGTATCCTTTTTAACCCCATCAATATGTCCAGTAACAATTTCAAGTATATTACAATTCATTGGATAAGAGATGCCAAACATATTTTTGATTTCTTTAGCAAAAACACAGTCAAAGAGAATGTGTCTACCTGATTCAGGTAGTCTGCACAAGTTACAGTAATCAGGCTCAGCATTATCTTTTCTAATAGGGAGTCTATCAAGAACCAACAACCATTTAAAACATTTAATCTTAGGCTCAATAGAGCCTTTCTGTAAAATAGATCAAAATACTTCTTCCAAGAGCATATGTCAAGAGTAGAGTACCAGACAGAATTCACATGGCTGATGATGGAATCATTATATCCAATCACTTTGTAAATGATTCTGGCTTTGATTTTGGATATAATGGTCCCATCCGGCCATTTATAATTCAAAAATCTTTGAGAGTCCACATGGAAAGTATTAGGTAAGTCTTTGGTAGCTTTGATAATCATATTATATAGATTTTCTTTTGGGAGTCCAGGATATTAAAAATTCTTCTAAGATCATCCCAATTGATGATCCTGTCATGTTCAAAAATATCAGCAAACTGGGAGATACCTTTATTATACCAGATTCTAGTAGAGCAGCCTTGGGAGAGGGCGAAGGGTTTGCCAGACAATTGTAGGTTCCACCAAATGGACCTTTCACCATACAACTGATAATCATCATGGAAGCCTTTGTTAGTGATATAATTCCGAGCGTGGTTCCAAGCTTTCCATATGGATATGAAGACAACAGGCCCTTGGACAACTATAGGAAAGTTGCCAATAATCAGATCATTAATAGGCAGATTCTTCGAAGATTTCACATTTTTGGGAAATCCTCTTTCTATATTGTTCCTAACAAGGATTTTCCAAGGATCATTGCCATCCATAGAGTGAAAAATCCATTTGGCCGTCAAGGAAATCCCCGGGAGTTTAAGATCTTTCAAGCCCAAACCCCCAAGGAGTTTATCAGTATGGCACTAGCTCCATTTAACCATATGCCTCTTTCTATTTCCTTTACCATCAGACCAGAGGAAGTTTATGATGGCCCTTTGAAGCTCCAAAATTTGGTAATTACTGAACATTTAGGCAGAGGAGTAGTAGATGTTGTAGGAAGAAAGAATTTTTTGGCAGACCTGCACTCTGTCGGCCAAGGATAACGACCTGTTATGACACTTTTCTAGCTTCTTAGTGATCTTATCTTTAACCCATGACAACATATCCTTAAGGGAGGGATCAATGGAGAAAGGTATGCCCAGATATCTCACTATATAATGCGGGCCTCCCCATTGAAAACCATAATTTTTAAACCAGTCAAGGGCTGCTAATCCCATCCAAGACGTAGATTTGGAGTGGGATAAATGCGTGCTAGAGATAGTGCAAAAAAGACCAAGTTTGTTTTGCAGAGCTTCAAATTTGCTAGCAGTGGCTTCAAAAAAAATAGCAGTATCATCAACAAATTGGCTATTTATAAGATCTTTATTATTAGGGAGAGATATACCTTTGACAATAGGGGAGATAGAGTTATCCCTAAGGAGATAATACAGGGCGTCAGAGGCAATAACAAAGAGGACAGGGGCCAAGGGGCAACCTTTCCTGATGGATCTACCCAGGGGAAAGGAGTCAGAAAGGGAGCCATTAACATCAACCTAGGCAAAAGCATCATTAAGCAACACATTGACATATTTATAGAAAACACCAGGAAATCCAAAAGCCTCCAGGATCATGGAGATAAAGCTCCATTCCACCATGTCATAGGATTTTTCGAAGTCCAGAAGAAACATAGAAGAATTTTGCTGAGAGTTGTTGGCCCAATTCAAGGCTTCCCAACTAGTGATCAGGTTCTCAAGAATATATCTCCTTTTATGAATCTAGTCTTAGAGGAACTAAAAAACTTGGGAAGGATATCCTCAAGTCTTAAGGCCAAAATCTTAGCAAAGATTTTGTAGGAGACATTAAGGAGCGTGATAGGTCTCCAATTTTTGATAAGAGCTTTGTCCCCATCTTTGGGGACTAACTTAATAATTCTTCTGTTGATGGAACTATCTAAGGAACCCCTAGCAAGAGCCTCCGAGTAGATTTCTTGGAGATCTTTGCATATCCAACTAATATTATCTTTGTAGAACTCAACTGGGAGGCCATCAAGCCCAGGTGCTTTATCATTATTAAGGCAGCTAATGGCTTTTTCAATTTCCTCTACAGAGATATCTCTCGACAGCAAGTCAGCATCAATAGTGGAGAGTTTGTTAGGGATAAGAGATCTATACTTGTTTCTAAGTGAAGTAGCTTCCTCTGAATCCTCAAAGGTAAAAAGATTTTTGTAATAATCAGCAAAGGTCTCTTTGATGCATTTCAGGTTAGAAATTTCTTGATTATCAACTATAATCCTTTCAATTTTTTCATTGGCTTGTTTATGCTTGATGAGGTTAAATAATACTTTTGATCCCCGATCCCCATACTGAATCTAGTGAGCATGAGACCTAATTTTGGCTCCTCTAGTTTTAATATGCTGGTGCTGCCTAAGTGCTTCCTTAGCATGAATCACATGAGGGATGAGATCAGGGTCTGAAGGGTTGTTTTGCATGCTAGCTTCGGCTTTATGAAGGTCAGAGGAAAGATTTTTATGAGTAAATCTATAGTCTTTATCCCATTTTTGGCCAAAGGTCTTTAACAGATTCTGCTAAGCAGGGATGTTCATATCATCTATCAGTGTGAGAGCTGGTGGGAAAGTTATTCTTGTTGATAAGTCTAATGATTTGAATGGAAGCAAGAAAGCCCTCATCTTTAAGAAGACTAGTATTCAAGATAAACTTGGGATTGGACCCTTTGTAATGCACACAGGAGTTATTAATCCTAATACACATGGATATAGGATGGTGATTAGAGAGGGAGGTGGCGGTGACCAGGACAGAGTTGTTCAGGTTGTCAGGAAAAAAAGAGAAGTAATTTTTATTAGCATAGAAGTGGTCAAGTCTAGAATACATCCTATAGGGCCCTTGCTGGTAGTTACACCAAGTATGACATAATCCAAGATTGGTGTCTTTATTTCCAACTAGTGAGTCATAAATATGCATACTATTTTTCATTTTATTCTAGTGAGTTTTTTCCAGTTCTTTCCAAGAAAATGAGAGACCTCCAGCTTTGTTCTCTTGGGATTCAACCATATTGAAATCCCCTCCCATAATCCATGTGATATTGGGGAGCACAGCCAGCCAATCCCAAAGGTTCACTCTTTCTCTAAAAGTCACTGGATGCATAGACGTAGAAAATGCCAAAAACATTATTGTTATAACTAATAGTAATCCAAACAACTCTGTTACAAGGGGAGATCCCATTTCGAGTGATATAATTCTTCCATCTCGAGTTAACCAGAAGAGAAACTCCACCCCTGCCTCTTGGGTGTTTAGTGTAGAATTTTATAGCATCATTCCAAAGGAAGTTAAGATTGGATTCAAGAACGAATCCAATAGCTTTATTTCTTGCAACATCAAGAAATCCATGGATTCGCAGGTATCTAAAAACCTCTTAATAAAAAAATTCTTATCTGGGGATTCAAGTCCCCTAATGTTCCATGAGATGCAATTCATGAGGAAACATGTGGGGGGAAGAGCATTGATCTGCAGACCTCGTAGTTGGGGCCACAACCTCAGATAGGAATTCCTCATTCTTTTTACTAGATGGGTTATTATTTTTGGAGCCCAACGGTCTCCCCCATCGTTTAGATGTGGGGAAGTCAAATTTGAATTCATCCTCTTTATCTGAGATTGCAAGGAATAGGATATCCACATCCATGGTCTATTTTTAGTGAAATTTAGTGGTTTCTACAGAGTTCTTGTAGGAAGGGATGACCTCAAGCATACATTTTTCACTAAGTTCTCTGAAGATCTTCTGTGGGAAATTCTGGGGAGGGGCCGATCTTATGCACTCGACAAAGGGGTCCTTGTTGGTCAAATTAATTAGAGGGGAGAAAAAAAGAGTATCCTATGAGATAGGGATGTCCATATTGGAGGAAAGCAGAGGGTTCGAGGATTGAGAGTCAATAATGGAGGTGCTAAGCAACTTATTGGTTCTACGCCTACACTTGTTATTTTTCTTAGTCACGATTTGGAATCCATCATTTTGAGCCTAGTTCTGCAAGGGAAAGGATTTAACATAAGTGAAGACAGGTGTAAGGACAACAGGGATGGACAGAGAGTTGGGAGACAAAGCGGGAGAAGGAAGAGAAGGTTCGGCCACTTTAGTAGTTTTGTTCACTGAGGATATCACATTAGGGTTGAGATCAACATTGATTTTTTTCAGAGTCAAGGGCTTGTCCTGCAACGGTTTTTTCTTAAGGATGGGGGAATCCTTCCTCAAATGCCCTTCTCTTCTACACAAGAAACAGGCGTTCAGACCCCTAAGAATTTCAATGGGACAAGAGTAATTGTCCTCAGATATATTAATGACAATGTCTTCTAGGATATCCCTTCCAGGCTTTAACAATATAAGTATTCCTAACATCCATATGAGGGACTAATCTCATAGTTTCATCCATTCAAATGACCTTACCAAGCGGTTCAAGCAATTTGGGGAGGAAATGACATAAAAATGGTAGGATATTCTTAACTAGGATTCATCGAGGGGCTAAGAGAGAAAGAACCTCCTCATGAATGGCCTCAGGAGACCAAACAATGGCGCAAAAGGAGGTAGAGCCAATAGACCAATATTTGTTTTTAAGCACTTCAGCTTGGGATTCATGCTTAGTGAAGAAAATCACATATAAACCTTTTTGAAATTGTCTGCAAAATGAAATATGGAAACCAAGCTTTAAACTCCAATAGTTATGAAACCATCCAAAAAATTTCTGGGAGGGCGTTTATCTATTTCCATAGCAGAGCAAAAAATAGCAGAGTTTCTTAATCTATTCTTTTCCTTCACTATTTCAACAAGCATTTCCATATTTGGAGAAACAGAGAAGGGTAAAGAAACATCCCCATTGTTCTTACCGGGATCGCAGGCTCCATGAACACTATTCAAACTAAATCTTGCTCTCGCGTCAATGGGAGAACCAGTGTTGGCCACTACCTCAGAGAAGGATTTAGGTCTAGCAGGTAAGTTATTGGTTTCAATGGGGTTAATATTAATTGACTCCATTGAAGGCCTAGGGGGTACGATCTCTACCAAGCGGCAGATGGAAGATGGAGAAGTAATACTCATAATAAATGCAATAAATGGAGGAGCAATGGAACAAACACACCTGTCACCACATCCACATTGGGGAAGGACAAGTCATTGTGATTTTGCCACCTTTCGTTGCCAGATAATGCAGAGCCAAGGCTTATAATCATGTCAATTAGTTTTTAATATTTATTTTAATTATTTATATGATAATGTTTAAATAGTTTACAATATAAATAGCTATTATTTATTTAAGATATATATTATTTATTTGAGTTGTGATTGGTTGGAATATTTTTATATCTTAATGCCAATCTTGTATGAATAAATGACTGAGTTTATTAATAGCATGTATATCTTTTATTTTCATCAAAATTCATTTGACTTTCTTTGCATGTCAAGTGCTAGTTCATTTGGACTTTCTTTTAATGTCATATGTTCCAATTTAATGCTAGTGCACTATATATAAATTCTATTTTTGCCAATTAAGTTTGCTTTTTCAATTCTTATATTTTGATTTATTTCTTGGAAGATAAGGAAACATGACTTTATATTCTATTTGATATTAGGATTGGTAGATGAAAGAAATGAAGATATAATTAATCTATTTTTTAGTATAAGAAATTATATAAAAATAGATATGAATTTTAATTTCTAATTTATATATTAATTTATAGGCTAAATCTTTCTACAAATTAATAAAAAAGGCTAAACTATTCTATATTATTGAATAATTCAATATGATAATGTTTAATAGTTTACTATATCAAGAGATTATTTATTTAAGTTGTGATTGGTTGGAATAAATGATTAAGAGTAATAGCATGTGCACCCTTTATTTTTATCAAGACTCATTTTACTTTCTTTCAATGTCACAGTGCTAGTTCATTTGGGCTTTCTTTCAATGTCATATGTTCCAATTTAATGCTAATGTACTACATATTAATTCTATTCTTGCCAATTAAATTTGATTATTCAATTTTTATATTTTGATTTATTTTTTGGAAGACAATGAAACATGCTATTATATTCAATTCGGTATTAGAATTCGTAGATGAAAGAAATGAGGATATAATCAACCTATTTGTTAGTGTAAGAAATTACATAAAAATAGATACAAGTTTTAATTTTTAATTTATAGGCTAAACCTTTCCACAAATTAATAAAAAGAGATAAACTTTTCTATATTATTGAATAATTCAAAATAAATCTAGCCTTAAAAGAAAGACCCCTTTTCAATATTAATGAATCACTCAAAATTAATCTAGCCTTGAAAGAAAGACCCCTTTCCATAACTAGTTGCAATCTAGAGTCCTATATAAAAGATAACATTGACTTGTATTTCAAATCAATGTTTAATACTTATACCTTACAATAAAAACAATTAAATTATATCCAAGTCCAAAGTTTTCTTACCTTAAGTTCATGCTATAATTTTACTCTCCATTATGAAAGTGTACTCACTTGTGAATAACTTAAATATTATTAGACCACCTCTTATCTATATAATTGAGTTCTGAGGTCAATACAAGAAGTTTGGTGCATTTTTTGGCCAAAAAGTGAAAGTGTTTTTCTAGAAAATAAAAAATTATCAAAATTGAATTAAAAATTTGAAGCACTTACATGTAAAATCTTAAGAAACTCTAGTAGTATGAAATGTAGTTGCAGAGAAGAAAAATTTTACTGACCTCAAGACAAATTAAAATCTCAAGGGATAAATCATCCCTTGTGCCATGTCACTTTACAAGCACTTTGGTGAGCTAGGGTATCAAGATACCAAGTGTGATAAAGAAGTTTTGATATATGAGTAACTAAGATGATTAAATAAGATGTTGAACTTAATAAAACACTAAGTGTTGTAGGCAAAAATTATGCTAGGAATAGTTAAATAAGACTTTGTGTTAGTTAATGAAATAAAACATTATTTCGAAGGGGTGTCAGTTGTGTCGTCAGTTGGTGATGGTTGGAGGCCTAACCAACCATGTCACGTCTATTTGTAGGGAGTTTGAAACAAGTGAAGGTGGTTAATGTTGGAACTATTATGCTATGAAAGATATATCATTCTGTTATTTATGGTGCAATGTGATTCTATGTTATTCATGTTATTGTTGTATTTCATTTAAATCTCTGGTATTATGCAATCCTGTTGAATCTATATATATACTATACAATCCATCTCCAATTAGACATCTAACATTTTGGCGTCATTGCCTAAAGTTCAAACCTGGCGGTTGATGGAAGTAGGATTGGCAAGATGACAACATAATGGGTCGTCCCTTCGACCAACACATCCTGGTACCTGATAGTGACAGAGAAGACAATACCGAAGTAACCAAAGAAGACCAGTTAACACAGAAATTGGTTCATGCGTGAGACATGTCAGCTGACGAGTACATACAATAGGAGACTCAGGAGAGAGCGGCCTTGGATGGTACACTATGCGTCGAACTCATGGTGAGAAGTTCTATGTATGATCTTCTGGGCAGTCTTCTGAGATTGTTAACTATGACAATTAATGCTCAACCTACCAAACAAGGTCAAAAGGCAACACATGAAAGCAAAGATAGAAGGAGAGAAGGAAACTAAAACAACCTTATGGAGGTCTTTGCATATCCAAGAGCAATCTAAGAGACGCCAATGACTACAACAACCACTCCCAAGCAATTCCTGGGCACACGAAGGATCTAACACCAACAGTTGGGAAGGTGGTGACTCGGTGACAAATGAACCATCCATACATTTCAAAGAGAACAATAGAAAAGAGGGAAATCTCAAAGTGGAGGTAGCGAATGGATTTGAGAGTACCTTGCGAGGCATCAAAAATCTCATTATCTTGGAAGAATCAAGAATAGGGAGAACAAAACTAGATACTTTGGGGAGAAGAGAGTACCACTATGAAGGAGACAACCATGACATGAATGATAGAGGTGGAGGGGTAGAAGACTCACGTGTAGCCAGACATGTAGAAGATGCATAGGGACGTGGAGGAGGAACCAACTCACCGACATCTAATAACATGCATGGTGCCTACCGTACATGGAAAAAGGTCCTAATAAGGGGTCCTACGTGTCTTAAGGGGTCCTATTAGGTCTTAAGGGTCCTATTATGTCTTATTAGGTTATTAGGTCCTATTAGGTCTTAATTGGTCCTAATTGATATTAATAAGCCCTATTAGGTCTTATTAGTCATATTAGGTCTTATTAACTTCCTATTAGGTCTTATTGGTCCTATTAAGTAGATTATTAGTCACATGTTAGGTCTTAATTGGTCTTAAGGGGTCCTATTAGGTCTTAATTGGTCTTAATAGGTCCTATTAGGTCTTAATTGGTCAAGTAATATGTCATAATTGGTCTTATTAGTCACATGTTAGGTCTTAATTAGTCTTATAGGTCCTATTAGGTCTTATAGGTCTTATTATATTCCTATTAGGTCTTATTAGGTATTATAGGTCTTATTAGGTCTTATTGGTCCTATTAGGTAGATTATTAGTCACATGTTAGGTCTTAATTGGTCTTAAGGGGTCATATTAGGTCTTAAGTCATCCTATTAGGTCTTGAGGGTCACATTAGGTCTTAATTGGTCTTAATAGGTCCTATTAGGTCTTAACTGGTTAAGTAATAGGTCCTAATTGATCTTATTAATTACATGTTAGGTCTTAATTGTTCTTAATGGGTCCTATTAACTCTTAAGGGGTCCTATTAGGTCTTATTACGTCTTATTAGGTATTAATTGGTCTTAATAGGTCATAATAGTTCTTAATTGGTGTTAATTGGTATTAATACATCCTATTACTCCTATTAAGTCTTAAGGGGTCCAATTAGGTCTTATTAGACATGTTAGGTCTTAATTGGTCATAATAGGTCCTATTAGTCATATTAGGTCTTAATGGGTCCTATTAGGTCTTAAGTGACCCTATTAGGTCTTAACAGGTCGTCATGTCATAATAATGGTTGTTAAGCAATCTTATGTCACAAATGTAACCACCTGAATTTGGACTGTTGCAACTATGGACCCTATTTGCCCTAAGTGTGATCATACCCTTGATTTATGTCCAAATGACCCTGTTACTGCTTGGCATAATTCTTTTAATCAATTTAATATCCTAGGTGATTTTTATCACTGATTTA
>MU226065.1:660813-693824 GCA_018584345.1 Thuja plicata | reverse complement strand
TTGATAGGTAAAATTGAACGCAGACTAAAAATTGTTGATTTCAGGTAACACCGACTTTGGATAGTTATAACAGACAAAATATTTAACGAAATCCAATCTTTGTTTTTTTATGCATTAGCTATACATGTCATCTAAAACATATTATGGATTTAGAGGAAAAAAATATTATTTTCATATAGTTTGTTAACACGGACTAGACCCTAGATTTTCAACATATTTCAGGAATAAAAAAATGGACTTCAAAAATTAAAAAACTATGTCAAATTTTTTAAAAAAAATTATAAGCCTAAACTTGATCAAATTTTACACATTTCATTAGTTTACATCATCTTCAAATTCTAAACACAAATGCCACTTTTATGTCGTTAAAGTTTACAAATTTGAATGTTGTTGTCCTTTTCCTTTATAAAAGTGTGACACAGGTTTGTACTTTTACCCACTATATATATATATATATATATATATACATATATCAAATTGCATAATTAATTGACTAAACATTCTACATTTTCAATGAATAACCTTTTCTCATTTCTGTACCTGATAACTATAACCGATTGCATAACCAAAATCACATAACATATTTTTCCATTGCATTAAAATACTAAAATAATCATCACAATGCATGTGTATACCTAAAGCATCATAAGCATCATCGATCAAGTTTACAGAAGTAATCATCATATGACATAAATAATACTATTAATGTCTAGTCCATCAGAGTTAATGTCCCAAAATATCAAATCACAATGTATCAAAATAAGTATATCAGCTGAGCTATGATGGGTCGGGGTGAGGCCTCACATTTCAGTTGTCTGGAAGGAGTTTTAGAGCTCCTAAATAGCTCAAAAAGGAAAATATATAGGCCCAAAAGGACTTTTTAACTATTCATTTTCACTTTCACCTTTAGTAATTTTCAGAGCTCTACAGAGAAGATGGTGGTCCCAATTAGGAAGCATCATTTAGAGCTTAGTCATCAACATCAGCGCCCGGTCGACTACGCACCTCTGGTAAGTACTCATAAATCTACACTGTGAATTTTTCAAATTGAATTTTTATGCATTTTTGTAGATTTTATAGCCAATTTAGTTTTGCATCAAATCCGGTGTTCCGGATCGCACCCTGTTCAACCTGTGTCATATCCTATGGATACAAGAAATCCTGCATCGTATCTGGGATTTCCTGGATCATATCCTATTTTCCAATTTTTGAGCTGTATTTAGTGGTTTTTGGGTCTTTTGAATTACCTTGTACCCTGCAAAACAAGGTCATACGCTGCATCCCGCGTCGTACCCTGTCATTTCTGTATAATATCCGGAATGCCCCATCATATCTTGTATATCAAGCATCGTATCCCATAAAAAGGATCATACCCTATAAATCTAGAATCATATCTAGTTTTTAGACTTAGAATTCTACAAAAGGTGAACTGTCTTTGATCTATTGGCTAGCAAAATACTTAATGGTTTCTTTTTCTGTGTAGTCATCATAGATAGAGTACTGATTTATCTTTGTAATTGCTATTTTGATGTAAAAAAGGTCCCTTTTGAGGTAGTAGAATTTTGGGGACCATACCGTAGGCGTGTCCTCACCTTGTCGCGACAGTTGACAGATGATGAGCTAGATATAGTAGTCCGAGTAGGGTTATAATATTTGATAGATTTACCTGACATTAGGGTAAACTGAGGGTTGTTGACTGCTCTTGCCAAGAGATGGCACTCAGAGCACAACAACTTCCATCTCCCAACCGATGAGATGACTGTCACACTAGAGGATGTGTGGCAGATACTTCAAGTTCCAGTTATGGGTCATGAGGTGCGATTTGAGGCGACATCTGTCGTTGTCATTAGTGCAACTCGTCATTTTTTGGAGATGATACCATTGCTGAGAGATAGATTACCTGGGATTACATGTGTGATCACTATGATCACATGTCTATATACTTAGTTGGATTGATTGGTGGCATCCTGATGCCAGATAGAGGTCAGCATGGTTTTTCGGTAGGATGGGTAGATATGCTAGAGAAGATGGTTGTTTCAGGATGGAGATTGATGTGGGGTAGCTGCATCCTGACCCATATTTATAGAGAGATTCATGAGATTGTATATCATTATTTTTGGAGTATGACTATAGGGATACTGATTCTTCAGATCTGGGCCTGGGAGCACATCTTGGTTACACGGTCGATAGTAGATAGGCAGCGCGCACCAAAGCAGCCTTATGTGTACATATATGTAGGTCTTATCCATCAGCCCCATCCGGGCAAGGTAGAGTACTGGCATCGCCTTTTTGATGATATTACAATAGTGGTATGGCGGTCATACTTGGATTGCAAGGAGTGGGAACATGATAGAGGATAGATATCATTCTTCTTTTAGATCATATACTTGATCGGCTAGACCTGATACATCATAGAGCGTTTCTTACACACCTGAGTTTTGAGATAGTTTGGCCGATTATAGGGTAGGAGCCAGGATACAATAGTATATGCATGGATCTGAGATGAGACACCAGAGTGGGGTCCTCAATTGAGGTATGAGACTGCCCATCATGAGATCAGGAATATGGTCAGAATTGTCTGGGACCTTCAGTTAGATGTTGCAGATGCAGGCTGTTCTGATGGATGTCTAGCTCAAATGCTCTAGCATCCCTTTCCATAGTTCACAATACCAGATGAGGCCATTCCTCGGACTAAGGGCCCTTTAGATTACGATCCTATCGATGATCACCCTGTTAGAGGCAGAGGAGGAGCACAGATAGATAGGGGAGCTAGTAGCAGGGATGGTGGGCGAGATGGTGGAAGAGATGAGAGACGCCCTCCTCTGAATGATGGTGATGATGGCGGAGATGATAGGGGTGGTAGAACTGTGGGTGGTAGTGGTGGTGTTAGTGGCAGTGGGAGTGGGAGGCACACTCAATTTAGATTTGTTACTCCTCAAATGGATCTAGACCCACTACTGACCAGAGAGAAGCAGAGATAGAGGTAGCAGTAGCAGTAGAGGCCACTGGATAGGTCACAAGATAGACCTGCTAGAAAGGATACAGGTAGAGGTTCTAGCAAAGATGGAGATCCTTTATTATAGTGTGGGCGGGAGCAGGAGAAGCTTAGAGCTAGGATCACTACTTTAGAGGCTAGGATTACTACAACAGATGCCTTATTGGCAGATAGAGATGCACAGCTCAAGCGGCTCAGGGAAGAGAGAGATACACAAGCACATACTACAGTACACCAGGGGCAGAGAGTGACATATTATTATTCTCTATATCATGTGGCAGTACCAGAGGGCCAGAGAGCACCCTCCTTTTCACATTTTTCTCAGCAGTCAGAGGGGGCCATGTCACCACCAGCAGCTCCATTTGTACCACCTCCTCCTCCTCCTCCTCTAGATCGGGGATTGGGGGGAAGTCAGAGTTGATGTATAATTTTGACCATATTGTATATCTAGATCTCTTGGAGATCATTCTTTTGTATCCTGATATTTATACATGTATATCTGATTTGTACTGATTCTCTGATACTCTTTTTGTAGACAGTTTCAAATTTTTTATCTTTTCCATGATTTGATATATAGCTGATGCAGTTGTTCCTGATTCTGACATGTCCATGGATTCTTTGTGCTTTGATAGATGTTTAGACGTAGATGCACATGTGATGTATATTTATCTTGGTCTCACAATGAATTAGATTTAGATATGCGATGACATCATTTATGCTCATGTTGATTTATTACTAATATAAATGTGTTTCAAATGATGCTATGTGAATATGCAAATGTATGTTTTTGAGATTTTTCTTATGCAAGTAAATGTAAGGATGCACTTAGGATGTAAAATTAAATGTAATGCGTTGAATGCTTTGTTTTTGTACTTTCTCTTGCTCTTTTATGAATGCAAAATGTATGTCATGGATATGCAACGACATTGATATCAACAAATATGATTATGTAATTAACTTGGATTTAGGATGAAAAATATAATTTATTTTGAGCTCAAGTGTCCCTTTTTATGTTGTTTCTCTTTCTTTTTAAAATGAATCATGCAATCTCTAAATGCATCTATATGCAGACTCTTAGGACTGTCACTGATTTGCAGATATTGTAACATTTTTATCATCATTGAGAATTTTTGGAACATAAACCACCTGATAGTACAACAATCACTAATACCCACTGATATTGTGAAAGTAGGAATACTATGTTTATCAGATGGAATGTTGGAAAGAAAGTTAGGCATCAAGGCACAAAAGCCAGGATGACAAGTTAGTCATCTTCCTTTTACTATATCAGAATCTGTATAAGTGTAATGTAAGATAGGTGACCTGTAATGACCTTGAAAATTCATATCCTTGGGTACATAATGTTTTGTACACTTTAGTTTAGAAATTGAGTTAGAGAATAGACATGGAAATTTTTTCAACCTCACCATAGTTTACACATAACAAAGATCGAGATATATGCAGCTATCCACTCATGTTGGCAGCTCTTACCATAAACATCCAAGCTAGGTGAAATTTATAGGATCAGTTGGAACAGTGACCATACACAGAAAACCAAGAAAATGTGATGTCCCCTATCCTTGTGACTATTTTTCTTTGCACAAACATCATGGAGTAACTTGGAAGACATAACAACCATCAATTGAGAATCAATCAAAGAAAAATTATAACTTCTTATATGCCTCTAGTTAAAACATCATCGAAACATAAAAGAGTTATAATCAAACAAAGATCAAACTATGTTTAAGTAGTATTGAGGAATATTGTTGATTCATTTTTCAAGCACAATAGAGATTCATCAATTAGAATTTGGAATTTAAGCAATACATGTTCCATGTTTGTGTATAACCTTGTCTATGTTTGCAATCCAATGTAGTGTTTAGGAATACTATCTATGCGAGTGTAACATTTGTGTCAGATAGGTAGTGATTTGAGGAAACACCCGTGTTTCATGAAAGTGACATTTTTGGTAAAGTATTAAGAAGCATTGTGTTGCAAGACAAACCATCCTAGGACAACCTAGTAGACGCAACCTAACATGCTAGAAAAGATGCCCCCAATGCATAATGACCTATTCCTTAAGATAGAAATGTAGACAAATCCCAAGCAAGGAGAGGACATTTGTAAAGAAAATAGAGTCAATCCATAGCATAGGTGTAATCATGAAGGCTTAGTATCAACAATGCATTGATAGATAGAGTGTAGAGTACAAGTGACACCTGATTACCAAGTTTTCACCACATGGCAAAAGATTTATTCTTTTTGCTACTAAGACGCCTAATTGCCAGGTTTTCATCAAGGTACTTTTTTCTCTTTTTTAATTTTTTTGCTATTTTTGCTTTTTTGAATTTTTTGTAGTATCAAGGTGTCTGTTGCCAGGTTTTCACCAAGGATACCCTTTTCTTCAGGACTTTTTCTACTATTTTTGTATTTCTTTAGGATCAATTATTTGATTTGTTTTTGGTATTTTATGAGATTTTCACTGCATAGGCTCTGTTAGCGAGACATCAAGCATAGAACCGTTTCAAATGTAGAGTATTAATGGGATCTGGAAGGACATATCCCTCAGGTGTAGCTAGCTGATAAGCTCTAGTCCCAAAAGTTGCAGTAATGACATAAGGTCCCAGCCAGTTGGCTTCAAACTTTCCCTTCTGTTCTTGATTTGGCTAGTTTTTAGGATTTTCTTTTAGGATGAGATCCCCCACTTGAAATTTTCATGGTTTGACATTTTTATTGTATCCTTTTGACATTTGTGCTTAGTACACTTTCAAATGATCGAACACTTATTTCCTATGCTCATCAAGTAATTCTAGTGCATTAATCCTATCAATGTGGTATTGTTCATCAGCAACAAGACATTGTAAAGATATCCGCAATAATGGGATTTCAACCTTAATAGGTAATATTTCCTCAGTGTCGTAAAATAGAGAAAATGACATGGCTCCTGTTGGTATTCTGATGCTTGTTCTATAGGCCCAAAGTGCTGGATTAAGTTGTAAATATCAGTCTCTGCCAGACTTACTCACAGTTCTGTGTAGGATCTTGAGAATATTCTTGTTAGATTCCTTAGCATGTCCATTACCTTGAGGGTAATAGATGGAGGAACAGTGTTGAGTAATGTGAAATTGTGTGCAAAGGTCTTTGATGTCTTGGTTTTTAAATTGGCTCCCATTGTCTATTACAATTAAAGAGGGTATCCCATATCTACAAATAATGTAGTTCAAGATGAACATAGCCACCTGTTTGCCAGTGTCTTTGATTAGCGGAATGAATTTGACCCACTTCACGAAATAATCAGTGGCTGTAGTGATGAACTTGTGTCAACTTGAAGAATTAGGAGATATTTGTCCAACCAAGTCAAAGGCCCATTGTTGAAATGGCCAATGCGTTATGAATGGTATGAGTTCTATGGCAGGAGCATGGATGATATTTCCATGTGTTTGGCACTTATGACATGTCTTTTAAAATTTAATAGCATCTTTTTCCATTGTAGGCCAGTAATAGCCTACTCTGAGAAGTTTCTTAGCTAGTGAAATGTCATTTGAGTGGGATCCACATACACCTTCGTGGACTTCTTTTAATGCGCAATCTGACTCTTCATGTTCTAAAAACCTAAGAAGTGTACCGTCAAGACCTCATCTATATAATTTATTAGTAATGAGGACATAACACAATTTTTCCCTAACTAAGGCTCTTTTTTCATTTCTGGATAGGTCATTGGGTATAGTTTGGTCAGTTAGGTAAGCAATGATTTTAGCATACCAAGATTGGTCTTGGGTGGTCAAAGCACAAATTACTTAGGATTCAGGGGTTTCAAAGGCTGGGTAGTATAATTCTTCCACCAAGAAGTCATAGCAGAATTGATGTTCCTCTAGTTGTAACATGAATGCCAATGTAGCCATAGCGTCTGCAACCTTATTTTATGTTCTAGGTATTTGGTGGAATGTGACGAAGATAAAGTATTTATTTAGGTCATCAACCAGTTTCTTGTATGGCATCAAATTCTCATATTTAATCTGATCATGACCATTGACTTGATTAATAATGAGCTGGGAGTCACCATACACATGTAACTCTACAATATTCCACTCCATAGCAAGTTTAAGACCATTTACCAATGCTTCATATTCAGAAATGTTATTTGCATGGAAACATCAATTTGTAGGACTTGGGTATTTTGTAGCCTTGAGGATTTATGAATAGAACCCCTGCTCCAGAGCCTTCTTGTGTGAAAGAACCATCAAAGAACATTTTCCATGGATACTCAGTTAGATGCATAATTGTTTCATCAGGAAATTCTATCCACAAAGGTTCATCATCTTGGAGTGGTGAGTCATCTAATTGATCTACAAGGACTTGTCCTTTAATAGCCCTTCTATCCATGTACTTAATGTCAAATTCTCTCAGAATTAGGACCCACTTTGCTAGTCATCCTTTTAATGTTGTCTTACTTAAGAGATATTTCAAAGGATCTATCTTTGCAATGAGCCTTACTATATGTGATATCATATAATGTCTCAATTTTTGTGATGCAAAGACAACTACTAAGAAGGATTTTTCAATCATGTTGTAATTGAGTTCATAGGACACTAGTGTTCTACTGATATATTAGATTGCTCTTTCCTTTTTAGTTTCATCCTCTTGTGCCAGCAATACTCCCAGTGATGTAGTTGTAGCTAAAATATACAGGAGTAATGGCTTTCCATGAATGGGCGCCATGAGAATGGGAGGAGTAGCCAGGTACTCTTTTAATTCTTTGAAGTTGTTTTCACAATGTTCATCCCATGTGAAGGTGGCACCTTTATGTAGTAATTTAGTAAAGGGTTGTGCCCTGTCTGCAAGTTGTGACATAAACCTCCTGATTGACTGGAGTCTCCCTTGTAATGTCCTCATTTGACTATTGTTGCATGGAGGAGTCATTTCTAGTATAGCTTTAACTTTTGCAGGGTCTACCTCAATTCCTTTTTCTGATACAATAAACCCTTGTAGCTTTCTTGATTGAACCCCAAAGGCACATTTCTTTGGATTGAGCCTGAGTTGAAACTGCTCCATGCGATCTAATATCTTTTGCAAGTCTTCAATATGAGTAGTTCTTTCTTTTGATTTAGCTAAGGTATCATCTACGTAATCCTCCATATTTTTATGCATCATATCATGGAATATATTATTCATAGCTCTTTGGTATGTAGCACCTACATTCTTTAACCCAAATGACCTAACATTCCAACAAAAGGTTCGCCACCCGCATGTAAATGCAGTTTTCTCTTGATCCTCGGGAGCAATTTTAATCTGGTTATAGCCTGAGAAACCATCCATTAATGGTTACATTTGATAGCCTATTGTTAGATCTATGATCATATCAATGTTGGGTAGTGGAAAATCTTCTTTAGAACATGCCTTGTTTAAGTCTCTAAAGTTTGTACATATCCTGATAGATTTATTTGTTTTGGATACTGGTACCACATTATAAATCCATCATGTGTAAGCGATGACTCTAATGAATCCATCTTTCAATAATTTTTCTAGCTCTTCTTTTACCAGTAATGCGACATGAGGATGCATTTTTCTTAGTTTTTGTTTCATGGGTTTGATCCCAGGAGATTTAAATAAATGGTGCATTATTAATTTAGGATCTAGTTCAAGCATATTTGTGTAAGACCATGCAAAGTTGATCTTTTTCTCTTTCAGAAACTTAGTGAATTGTATCTTCTCTTCTTCTGATAAAGATTGTGCTAGGTGAACAATTTGAGGAACTTTAGCGGTGCCCAAGTTAACTGGTTGTGTTGGTTCTATCAGAACTGAAAATCTTTCTTGAAAGTGCTCGGGGAGGATATCAATAATATCATCCTTTGGTGCCTCTGAGAGGTTTTCACCATCAGATACGTCTTTTGTTTTTACTATTTTAGAATCTTATACTGCCACAACGTGGTTTTTGCCATCAGTTCTTTTCTTCTTTTTATTTTTCAATTTGTGACTAAGAAACTTGATATCCTCCTATGACATGTTCACACTCCTTGCATTGGTGGAAGAAGGATAAGGTTCACAAGCATTTAGGTAGCAAGCCAAGGTGTAGTCATTGGGGAAGTTCATGATAGGATTAGGATCTAAATTTGTCCAATCAATTAAGTCAAGGTTTATTAAAGACAAGGATTCATATTTCAGGAAAGGAAAGCATTGCATCAGCGTCAAGACTACTTACTTACATGACATGTTCTGCTAGATCAACTTCTACGACGTTTAGATCAATAAGAGTTAGATCATCATAAAAAGGGTCATTGTTAGTTATATGCGGACCAAACTCTAGTAACTCATCAGTGGAACTTTTGTCTTCATCTCTTCATAGAAGGAGGCTCCTAGATTGTAGCCTTTGAATTTCTTCTAGATCTAGGAGAATACCAGTTTCTTCATCAATGATCTAGGGAAGGGACAACTCTTGTGCTTCGGGAACATCAACAATGTTGGGAGCAGTGTTAGAATGTTCTCTCTGTTCTAATGGAGATGAAAAAATGTGAATCACATCTATTTCAATGTCCTCTGTGGCAACAGATAGATCATCCCATTCATAATCATGGGAGTCAGTTATTTCACCACCAGACCTGTTTAAGAATTCAGCAATAGTTACCTGATGTACTCTATTAGCCACTTGTAGATCAAAGTGTGGTAAATATAGGACATGTGTGATTGTTACCAACTACACCCAATTAGGATGTGAATCCTACTATTGGGGTGTATCTTTAGTAGTTGTTTCTGTTAATGACATTGCTGGAGGTGTCTTATGTTGTTTCTTCTATCTCTTGAATAAGAGCTTGTGTTAACAAAGGAATATGAGCGTCTTGTGGTGTCTCAAAGCTAGGTATATATCTTTCTCCTTGATATTTGGGATACTCTATACCAATCTACAACAATCTCTCATAGGTCCATTATTCTAATTCTGTTTCTTCTTCTTCATCACTTCCTTTGTTAGAGATTGGACTATCTCCTGAAGCAGGGTTTTCATATTTATTATTGAAACCTAGTCTTGTCTTATCTTTGGTATTTCTGAATTCCATGGGTATAGGTTCAATAAGTCCCTTTCCATTGTCTCCTAAAGGTCCTTTTCCTTTATATCCCATTTATTTGAGGAGAGTGTATCCTTTACCATACTGTTCTGGGGATATTTCCACATGTTTTACCTCATTTTCTTTTAGTTCTCCCTTGTAAAGCCAAGCCAAGACTACATGTTCTTCTTTGTCATCCTTGTGGGAGGTAGATTATTTAACCATAATATTTACTTTGTGGATTTATGGCTCTTCATATGTAGTAGGTGTGAAAGATGAGGAAGTTCTTCCATAAGATCTTGGTGATAACGGAAGTTTTGTTAATGATGGAGTCATGTCTAGCTTGTAATCTCTCATACTAGTTTCTTCAAGTTTTAAGGTCTTCCCAAAGATCTTCATAACTATGTCTTTAGTTGTCTCAGGTACAATATCTTTTGGAACTTCCTTGTTATGAGGGACCATACTAGCTTCTTTCACATTGTTGCAAGTATAACTGGCATCTGCAAGAATGGTTACTTCCACCCCATTATGTGGGAACTTGATACACTGGTGGTAAGAAGATGGTACCACTTGCATTTTAGGGATCCAAGGTCTCCCTAATAGTATATTGTAAGTGAAGGGTAGGTCCAATATTTTACATATTACATCTCCTTCAACTGGTCCTATTCTGATTGGTAGAACAATGAGACCTTTAGAGGATCTTTCTTCTTCATCGTAAGCTTTATAGTGATCTTGCTTCTTGAATCAATAGTTTGTTCTGAGAGACCCAATTTCCTGATTAGATTGAGAGTACAAATGTTCAACCCTGCACCTCCATCTATCAATACACATCTAACATGGGATTTGTGAATTAGGACTTCAATATGAAGAGGTTGATTATGTGGATGTGTCAATGATCTATCATCTTCTTCTGAGAAGGAGAGGTAATGTGGTGCTGAGATATGATTAACCATTGCTTGGAATTTGTCTACATCAATATCTTTTGGAACATTTTATGAATGTAGGGCTTTTACAAGGATTTCCTTATGCACTGAGGAAATTTTAAGTAACTCAAAGATGGAAATTTGAGCAGAGGTTTGTCGTAATTGATCCACCAAGTTATAGTTTTCTGCTGGAATGGTAACTGTTTGTTTTGTTGCTGTTGGTTTAGGAATAGTGACAATAGGTACCTTGGAATTTTTTGCTAGCTTTGATGAGGAATTAGGTCCTTTGATCATGACTTGGGCTTGACTTCGGGTTACTGCATTTTATTGGGAAGATGTGTCTTTGACACCTTTGATAGTGACCACATTAATTGATTCATTTTTAATGTCTAGCATGCTGATCACATTATCATTATTGGAGTAGGCGTAGTTTACTTCATTTCCTTTCCCTATAGATGCTTCCCCTTTCTCATAATTAGGGAATGGTTTGTTAAATGTCATATGGTCTTCATTAGTGGCATGTCCTTCCACTTTGATCTTGCCTCCTTCAAATAAGGTCTTGTATAACATGTTTGAGTTTAAGACAATTATTATTCTTATGTCCCATGTTTTTGTGAAAGACACAATAGAAATTTTCATCCCACCATCTGGGTTTGACTTCTGGTTCCCATGGTTTTGAATCTGGGGTTGTAAGAACTTTTTTTTCTAAGAGTGTCCTCAAAACAGTCTCAAGAGGTTCTCCCAAATGAGTGAATGTTCGTTGAGGTTTGGAAGTCCATGGTCGACCCTTGTTGTTCTCATTGTTTGATTTAGGTATTGTAGTTGTTACCTTAGCATCTTTACTTTCTTGCATGCTATTCGTTAGACTGAACACCTTGGGTTTAGGTTTAAAATTAGCCGCATCAACTACTCCATCATTAACAACATTCTTGTTTTGTTTCCACCATTTAGGTTTGCTGTTGGAGTTGGTAGATTTTCTTTCACTTTGGAGAGTGATTTCTCCCTTTTTAACCATGACTTCTTCAATATGGATGGAGTTCTTGATCATCCTATCAAAGCTAGGTGAATCTTGCATTTGCAATGCATAGTTCAATTCTGGTATAAAGTTATTAATAAATATTTCCATCTTTTCTGATTCGGGAATAGCTCTTGAATATCTTGCAAAGATTTTCCTCCACCTTTGTAGAAAGTGCGTAAAGGACTCACCAATGTTTTTCTTTGTGTTACATAAGTCCATCATGGTTACGTCATGTTGTATATTGTAGGAGTAATGTTGGATGAACCGTTGAATTAATTCCTCAAAAGATCTTACCTTAGGTGTGAGATTGTAGAACCACTCCATGGCATTTATGCCAAGGCTTCCTAGAAATAGCCTCATTAGGTATGTGGGTTCATGCATGTACTCTATGCTCAGAGCACAAAATTCTCTCACATGATCATGTGGATCAGTCTCTCCCGTATACTTTTCATATTTTGGCCTTGCCATATTGGGAGGAAATGGAACCATATTAATACTCTTGTCAAAAGGAAATGGACAAATGGAGTCTGAAGAGTATTTCATCTTGGGTTTGACCTTCTCCTGTTTGAGCGTTGCAAGCTCAGTTTGCATCAAGGTAAGTTGTTTGGTGAGAATAGAGATAGGGGTTGATACCTCCTTTTCTCTTAGTTGTTCAACATCATAATCTTTAGGTAATTTTACTCCAATGGCTGCTAGATGAAGAAAGTATTTTTCTTTGTCTTCACCAATTATCTTTTCCAATGTATTTTAAAACTTTATACTTTGTTTGAGTCTATTGTAATCTTCCTCATTAATGTCTTCATCACTGTCTGAACCAAACAAAGGATGGTCAATGTGTTGTTCTTCTTCACCACCGCTATCTTCTCATTTTTTTTCATCATTGTCGTATTCCTCAAAAGTTTTACTGCATTCCTGAGTGGGTCTTTCCATTTCTGGGGAGTCTAAATTGAGCAGGGAGCTACGAGATGTTTCTCCTTGTTGAGAGTGTAGTGATCTAGGAGGTACTTCTGATAGTGTCAAGTAGAGTCTCAAATGGTTCAAGTGGGTTCAAGTAGAGTCTCAAATGGTTCAAGTGAGTCTATCTGGGTAGAAGTGTTGTTTGAATTTTGGTGGAAGTAAATGATTCCAGCATCAAAGGGTTAGAATGCCCTATTAGTGAGCTGGGAATCAAGTTGTTTTGAAAAGTGAATAGATCACACATATTGAGACCGATTGTGAGAGACAAACAGGACATGCAAGGTAGACGTTTGAAAAAGTATTAAACAACAATAGAGAGACCAGAAAAGGCAACAGGGACAGACTAATGAGCCAAAAGGATATCTAGATTCGCTGAATCTTCCTGAGAAATCAATCTGCACATGCCCAATGTCCTAGATGTGACCCTCTACATGCGAGCCAATAAATGTAGGATGCAAGCTTTTGATGAACTAGATGTGAGCTAAGAAATATAGGATGTGATCTTTCACCCTAGATGTGATGAAATGTTGACCAGATGCGATGCAGGATACTAGATACGATCTTGCACAACCTAATGTGATCCAGGACAGACCAAAAATGACCTTCTGAGGTTCTGTCAAATTTTATCAATTTTGTCAATTTCATCTTGGAAGTACGTGAAGTTTGTTTGACTGGAGGTTGCGTTCTAATACTTTTTAGTGAGTGAAAAACACATGTAGACCAAGGATTGAATTTATTTTCTTGTTTGAAGGTGTTATCTTTTTCATGATTTTCAGTCACATCAAGCATCGTTGCATTGTTAAAGGTGAACAAACACATCCTTACACCCTATTTTCTAAGTAGAGGATGAAAATCCTTGCTCGTAGACTTAGGTACACACTCAAATGCTAATCAAAATATGGCTATCACCAAGAACTCAATGACTCTCATTATGATACCATATTAGCCGAATCCAAACACAAGTGAGGGCATGAGATGATGAGTGTCTTGGGGCAATTAATTTTTGCCTTACACAAGGATTATCATCCTTTCAGGGATGAATTGGGTAGTTTTGACTACAAAGTTGGTTGTTTATGATAAGGCAATCCATTTGAAACCATCTCCCATAGAATTGCACAAGGCAAAATTGAGGTGTATAGCCCTATGAGTACTCAAATAGGTATAGTCTCACAAACAATATTCAAGCGGCTCCGCTCTACACATACCCAAGCATGTTTAAGGAATGATGTCAAAATTCTAGGAACAAAACTGATTCTGTCTTCCGAGGCTTTGGCCTATAAGGAGGCAATTATTTATAGTGAGTTGGAAGGGTTGGCGTAAACCTGTCCTCACTTGGGTCATTTCTGGGAGATTTTTTCCTCAACCAACAGGCCCTCTAAAGCTTAATAAGCATACAAAGGATTGGCAAGCGTAGGATTTCTAGATTTTTTATTCTTCGAAAGAGGAAGATCATACTCTCCTAGTCCATGCCATTTTCTCCCAAAATACTCCAATCAGTGTTCATTCCCTCAAGCTATTTGAGCTTGATTTAAATATTCCCAATATATGGAAATACAATACTTGAAAGCAAAGTTTGTTTTGTTCAATTTCCCCAAATTAGGTGATTTGCTTGTTCATTTACTTTCTGCAAAATTTAGAAAATGAGTTTGCTTATTCTTTTCCCACAAGATTTAGTACTTTGATTGTTCAATTACTATCCAAATTAGAAAAGTGAATTTTCTTTTTCCATTTACTCCAAATTTCTTTCAATTTTTAAACCAACTTTTGATTTTTTGATTTTCCTTGGAGGAAAAGAGCATACTAATCTGATTGATTTAACAAGTAATTGGAAAGTGTGTTAAGTGTTTAAAATTTTGAACAAATAAATCAAGTTAATCCATTCAAACACCTACAAAACATGAGTTATCAAAGCCTCTCCACCTTCTTATCAACAACCTGCAAGAAAGAGTTAGGTTGTTTAAAGACCAAAATCACAATAGATCAAGACATTAGTGGTTAGGCAACTGGATTTTCAAAATTTTAAACCAGATACGAGCCTCGAAATATAGGAAATGACCTTATACACCACATGTGAGCCTTTGCACCAGATACAACAGAATACCTACCAGATATGAGCCTTTACTAAAAATGATCCAGGATTTTCTGGATGCGATTTCTAAAATTCAGGGTGCGGGCAAATATCATGCGTTGCGATGAAATATCCTAGATACGAGCCTTTATGACCAAAAATGATTCTGAACATGGAATCTAAGAACACAAATTAGCCAAAAAAGATTAGGAAATGAAATAAAATGTGGGTTCTTGCCCCACGGTGAGCGCCACAAATGTGTGTTCTATTTTATGTACCTATTAAGAAAGACCCAACACTTCAATAGATCATTATATTAGTGAAAAAGCATAAAAAGCAAGGGTTTGACATAAATCACTAAAACTGATCTATTGCTTCCTATATAGGAGGAGTTTGAAGAATGCAATAATCATGCTCTCAGATTATGCACAAATTAGTGACATATACAACCTAGAATGGAAGATTTGAATGAAATTAATCTAATATGCTCAAGAAAAGTCCATTTTAACTCAAAATAAAGATTATAAAAATGCATGTATGAGAGCTAAAAATGCAATATGAATCACTAAAAATGTGAGTAACATGAATCTACTCCTTCCAATCTCAAAATATGGTCAGCATAAGGATGCTTTCAACTATAAAAATTAACGGCCATTTCAGCTCAAAACTCATCCAATTTATAGAAGAAATTGAGGAATGGGGGAAGGCTTGAGAAGTGAAAGCCATTAATGAGAGTGTGGAAGAGAATGTGTAAGAGAAATAAATGCTTCATTTATGAGGCATGGGAGAGAGTTTAAGAAGCATGGATGAGGATTTAAGGTCAAGCTTGAGAACTTTGACTTTTGGGAGTGGGTTAAATTCCTAATTACAAAATTAGGAATGTGACAAGCTTAAGGGTAGCTTAGGATTAGGATCAAGGGTAAGATAGGTGATTAAGGAGATAAAAAAGAGAGGAGAGAGAATGAGTGGAGGGGGAATCAGATTAATTAGGGTTAATTAGCTAATTAAGAAGAATTAGCATGTGAGAAGGGGTTGGGATGAGTTTGAACTCAAGGTTAGGCATTTGAGATTGGCTAGGTTAGAGGAAATATTAATGAAATGAATTGTTGTAATAACATATTCACTCAATAATAGGGATTTTAATTAATCATTTAAGCTTTTGATTTCTTTGTAATAATTAATTAGGACTATAGCCAATTAATTAGATTAATTAGGCTAGGGGATAGGCTTTTGCAAGTGATGAGGTATAATTAGGATTTTATTTAATTCCTTTTTAATTAATTATCTTAGTCATGTTATTGATAGTATTGAATTGATTCAATTTAATTAGCTAAGGTAATTAATTAAATTTAGTGATTAAATCACCTAGGAGATGAAATATGATTTGAATGAATTATGCCAACCGATTGAAGAGTTGTCTTGACATAATTTGGGGGTATGATCATACTTAGGGCAAATAGGGTCTATGGTGAGAGCAGACCAAATTAGGGTGGTTAAAGATAGCGGTCAGCAACATTCGAGCCACTTTGCCTCTATGACAGGGTTGTTCCTAGTGTTCACCTAGCATTCTAGAGTTATTGGAAAAGATGGTACGATGTCAAGATGAGCATTTTCAAGATATGCAATGTTTCAGCTTTCAACTGCACAACATTGAAAGTTTTTGCATCAACCAAGATTGGGTCGACAAATGAAAATGAAAAAGAATCTTTAAAATCTGGGATAGGTTATCGTAGACCTCCATGACACAGTCATGTAGTATCTAATGGTTTGTCAATACCCCTTGTGAGCTCTGAGAAATAGACTCCTGAATATTCATAATTTTGTTGCCTGGTGCACCTTGAGTGACACTTGGCTCCATAGAGGTTGGCAATGTTTGAGCCACTTCACCTCTATAAAAAGGTTGTTTCTAGCATTGACCCAACATTTGGGAGCTATTCATAGAGACAGTTCAATGCTAGGATGAGTGGTTTTCAAGATATGCAATGTTTCGGCTTTCAATTGTGTAACATTGCAAGTTTTTGCATCAACCGAAATTGGGTCAAAAAATGAAAACTAAAGTGAATCTCTAAAATATGACATAGGTTATCACAGGCCTCTATGACATGGTCCTATAGCATATGACCTCTTGTCGATACCCCTCGTGAGTTTTGAGAAATAGACTCCTGGAGATCGACAATTTTGTTGCCTAGTGCACCTTGAGGGGCACTTGGCTCCATAGCGGTCAAAAATGTTTGAGCCACTTTGTGAATGTTATAGGGTCATTCTTAGTGTTCACCTAGCATTCTAGAGCTATTGGCAAAGACGGTTCGATGCCAAGATGATTTGTTTTCAAGATATGCAATGTTTCAGCTTTCAACTGCGCAACATTGCAAGTTTTTTGCATCAATCGAGATTGGGTCGACAAATGAAAATGAAAGAGAATATCGAAAATCCAAGATAGGTTATCGCACAAATCTATTACATGGTCCTTTAGCACTTGACGGATCATCGATACCCCATGCGAGCTCTGAGAAATGGACTACTGAATATTGGCAATTTTGTTGCTTGGTGCACCTTGAGGGACACTTGGCTCCATAGCTGTCGGCAACGTTCGATCCACTTTTCCTTTGTGATAGGGTTGTTCCTAGTAGTCATGTGACATTGTCGAGATTTTGGAGGAGACAGTTCAATCCCAAAATGAGTAGTTTTCATGATATGAAATGTCTCATCTTTTAACTGCGCAACATTATATGTTTTGCAACAATCGAGATTGGGTCGGCAGATGAAAATGGAAGAAAACCTATGAAATCAAAGATAGTTTATCATAGGCCTCCATACCATATTCTTGTAGCACCTAACGAATTGTCGATACCCTTCACAACCTCTGAGAAACAGACTCTTGAAGATCATAAATTTTGTTTCGTGGTGCACCTTGAGGGACACTTGGCTCCATAGCGGTCAGAAATATTTGAGCCACTTCTTGACTATAACAGGGTTGTTCCTAGTGTTCACCCAACATTTTGGAGCTGTTGGCAAAGATGGTTTGATGTCAGGATGAGCGGTTTCCAAGATATGCAATGTTTCAGCTTTTAATTGCACAACATTACAAGTTTTTGCATCAACCAAGATTGGGTCAAAAACATAAAATGGAAGTGAATCTATAAAATATGAGATATTTTATCATAGGCCTCTATGACACAGTCCCGTAGCACTTGATGGCTCGTCGATACCCATCGCGAGCTCCGATAAACGAACTCCTGAAGATCAATAATTTTGTTGCCTGGTGCACCTTGAGGTACACTTGGCTCCATAGCGGTCAGAAACATTCGAGCCACTTTTCCTCTATGATAGGGTCATTCCTAACATCCACCCAACATTCCAAATTTATTGGTGGAGATGGTTCGATGTTAGGACGAGCAGTTTTCAAGATATGCAATGTTTCAGATTTTAATTGTGCAACATTGAAAGTTTTTGCATCAACTGAGATTGGGTCAGAAAATGAAAATGAAAATAAATCTCCAAAATCTGAGATAGGTTATTGTAGGCCTCTATGACACGGTCCTATAGCACCTAATGGCTTGTTGATACCCCTTGTGAGCTCTGAGAAATAGACTCCTGAATATCGACAATTTTGTTTCCTAGTGCACCTTGAGGTACACTTGGCTCCATAGCAGTCGACAATGTTTGAGCCACTTCATCTCCATAATAGGGTTGTTCCTAGCATTCACTCAACATTTGGGAGTTGTTTGCAGAGATAGTTTGATGCTAGGATGAGCGGTTTTCAAGATATGCAATGTTTCATCTTTAAACTACACAACATTGCAAGTTTTTTCATCAACTGAGGTTGGGTCAAAAAATAAAAATGGAAATGAATCTCCAAAATCTGAGATTGATTATTGTAGACCTCCATGACACGGTCCTATATCACCTGATGGCTTGTTGATGCCCCTCGCAAGTTTCAAGAAATAGACTCCTAAAGATCGATAATTTTGTTGCCTGGTGCACCTTTAGGGATACTTGGCTCCATAGTGGTCGGCAACATTTGAGCCACTTTGTGACCATTATAGGGTCATTCCTAGTGTTCACCTAAAATTATGGAGCTATTGGTGGAGACAGTTTGATGCCAAGATGATTTGTTTTCAAGATATGCAATGTTTTAGCTTTCAACTACACAACATTGCAAGTTTTTGCATCAACCGATATTAGGTCGGCAAATGAAAATGAAAGAGAATATCTAAAATCCAAGATAGGTTATCGTAGACCTCTATGACATGGTCTTGCAGCACTTGACAGATCATTGATACCCCCATGCAAGCTCTGAGAAATAGACTCTTGAATATCAACAATTTTGTTGCTTGGTGCACCTTGAAGGACACTTGGCTCCATAGCGATCGACAATATTTGTGCCACTTTGCCTCTATGACAGGGTTGTTCCTAGCATTCACCCGACATTGTGGAGCTATTGGAGGAGACGGTTTGATCCCAGGATGAGCAGTTTTCATGATATGAAATGTCTCAGCTTTCAATTGTGCAACATTATATGTTTTGCATCAGCCGAGATTGGGTTGGCAGATGAAAACGGAAGAAAATCCCCAAAATATGAGATAGTTTATTGTAGGCCTCCATGTCATAGTTTTGTAGCACCTAACAGCTTGTCGATACCCTTCATGAGCTCCGAGAAACAGACTCCTAAATATTGGAATTTTTTTTGCCTGGTGCACCTTGAGGGACACTTAGCTCCATAACGATCGACAATGTTTGAGTCACTTTGCCTCCATGATAGGGTCATTCCTAGTGTTCACCCAACATTTTGGAACTATTGGCGGAGACGGTTCGATGCCAAGACGAGCGGTTTTCAATATATGCAATGTCTCAGCTTTCAAATGCACAACATTACATGTTTTTGCATCAACCAAGATTGGGTCGACAAATGAAAATGGAAGCGAATATCCAAAATTTGATATTGGTTATCTCAGGCCTCCATGACATGGTCCTATAGCATATGACGGCTCATTGATACCCCTCGTGAGCTCTGAAAAATGGACTGCTAAATATTGGTAATTTTGTTGCCTGGTGCACCATAAGGAACACTTGACTCCATAGCGGTCAGAAACATTCAAGCCACTTTGCCTCCATGATAAGGTCATTCCTAGCATTAACCTAACATTCTGGAGCTGTTAGCAAAGACAGTTCGATGCCAGGATGAGTGGTTTTCAAGATATGCAATATCTCAGCTTTTGACTGCGCAACATTGCATATTTTCACATCAACCGAGATTGGGTTGGAAAATTAAAGTGGAAGTAAAAATTCAAAATCTTAGATAGGTTATCACATGAATTTGTAACACAGTCTTGTAGCACCTGACGGCTCATCAATACCCCTTAAGAGCTCTGAGAAATGGACTCCTGGAGATCGGCAATTTTGTTGCCTGGTACACCTTGAGAGACACTTGGCTCCATAGCAGTTGGCAACGTTTGAGCCACTTCACCTCCATGAAAGGACCATTCCTAGCATTCACCTAACATTTCAGAGTTATTAGCAGAGATGGTTCGATGCCAAGACAAGTGGTTTTCAAGATATGCAATGTCTCAGCTTTCAACTGCGCAACATTGCAAGTTTTTTCATCAACCGAGATTGGGACGGAAAATGAAAATGGAAGAGAATCTCAAAAATTTGAGATAGGTTATAGTAGGCCTCCATAACATGGTCATGTAGCTCCTAATTTCTTTTCAATACCCCTTGCGAGATCTGAGAAACAGATTCCTGAAGATCGACAGTTTTGTTGCCTAGTGCACCTTGAGGGAGACTTGGCTCCATAGAGGTCGGCAACATTTGAGCCACTTCGCCTCCATGGCAGGGTCATTCCTAGCATTCACCCAGTATTTTGGAGATATTGATAGAGATGGTTTGATGCTAGGAAGAGCGGTTTTCAAGATATACATTGTCTCTGCTTTCAACTGCGCAACATTGCAAGTTTTTGCATCAATCGAGATTGGGTTAGAAAATGAAAATGGAAGCCAATCTCAGAAATCTTAGATAGGTTATTGCAGGCCTCTATGACATAGTCCTGTAGGACCTAACAAATCCTCAATACCCCTTGCGAGCTCTAAGAAATAGACTCATGAATATCAGAAATTTTGTTGCGGCCTGGCACACCTTGAGGGACACTTGGCCCCACAGCAGTCCGCAACGTTCGAGCCACTTCATGACCGTGCCAGGTTCGTTCCTAGCGTTCACCCAACTTAATTAGTTTAAATGATATTTTAGGTTCTCCACACCTGTATTATTAGATGAGCTTTTATTCATACCATCAAAGGAAAAAGAAAGGTATAGTTTAAATGATTTTTTTGTAAATACATATATACAAAGAATGTGCTAGCATGAAACATGACAATAAGCTTAAAATATATTTCTAGAATTTGTTTTGTGAACATATTTTTTTAAATTAATGATGAAAAATATGTTTACAACTCAGCTCATTAGGAGCGACATGAGGAAAGAGATGAGAAGAGAAAACCTCTGGTATTACCCCAAAAAATAAAAGAGAAAATTTGTTATTAAATCTTACAAACTTCCTGTTATACATACAGGGTAATGCATGAGCAATTTACAGTTTGGACCCAATGTGGATTCAAGGGAATTAATTCCTTTACAAATATACATGTTATATGCACATGCATTCAACTAGATTTGACATTACAACATTTTGGATTCACTTTTATTCCAATGAACCAGACAGATCTTCCCTACCCTTTATTATCTCAATTATTTCCTTGTGGTATGATTCGTGAACCTTCCAAAGAGTTTTATTGTGTGGTTTTCCTCCATATTTGGTCAAATGGACATTTGATGCAATGACAAGGTTGGAATAATGAAGAATCTTCCTGTCTATCTCCCAATCCTTGAATAACCACAACCTAGGGTTCTTCATACAATACCGTCTAATTCATGTACCAGTTACAACTACTACCCCTGTAGGGTATTCTAATCCTTCATCATATGTAACCGAGTGATCCAATTTATTTTTGGACTCAACACAACAACACAAATAATAATTTGTCCCTTTGTCATTGTCTTTAGGTGCAATAACAACAAAAACATGGTATGCAATGATAGAAGCATAATGAGGAGATTAATTTAACGAATACTTATGATAAAGTACTAAATTTGAGACTATTTGTGAGTTGACAATTTACCCAGTTGCACTAGATCAGACAAACAGTCAGAGTCAATGGATGATTCCATTTGTGTTAGTTGCAATGCTGCTAGGGGATGATAGGAGTCAAGTGGGCTCAAAATTCATGTAGACCATTCATCGACCCATTCCTTTGACTCACACCCATCCCAATCTTTATCTATGCATGATGAACAAAAGCATGCCATATGTCGTGTGTGGATGATACATCAACTTGTATTAGAACTTCTAAAAGAGTGTAGCTCACTTGATCCTTATAATGTACAAAAATCCTCATATGGTGCAATGTTAGTTTCATCCATCAACCAAAACAATCTATGAATCATAGACTCGCCTTCATTACCCGAACCCATTGTAGCATTACACCACTGGACGATAGATCTCGCATCTGACAATGTTTCTTCTTCTTTGTACTTTAACTCTTCACGTGTTAAGGCCCTTTTTATACATGCACCTACACCATCGTGCTCTCCCTTTCCATGACCAACCTTTGTAAAATTCTACATATACTGAATATTAGTGTTCGTATGCATCCTGCTTGCTCAACCATAAAACATCAGGGAATTCTTGAATTATGATGGACAATTGTCTGACCATATGATGTGTCGACGATATAATACGCTCCTATTACTCAAATCACCATAAAATAGATGAAAGAAACCATGTACAAACTCTATAGAATGTGAACGAGATCATCACTGATGTAAAAATGATACTCCCTCGATATCTTCCTATTCTCCTCTGTAGTGTCAGGTGAATGCATAAATACTATATGAAAAAATATAGCAACTTGTTGAGAGCTATAATACTTTTCTTTCACCTCGTTTTGTGGTTTTAGAGTGTAGTTCTTTGTGAAGTCGACAACTGAAACAATGGTATCAAGTGGGAATATGTCCTTGAACAACTTGAATTGCATATCTGATCATCAAGCTCTATGTGTATGCCTTGCATACTCATACACAATCTTATCATGAAAAATACTCATGAACTCATACAATGGAATCTTTTCAATTACTAAATCACATATTTTAGCCTCCTTTCCATCTTTTAGAGCATATGTGACTGTCTTATATTTTCCAAAATCCACTTTTTCATTCCCAATTGCATGTGTACTCTCCATATGTTGACAATTTGGAAAATGTTGCAAAACACCACAATCTATGCATGTACCATTCAAGCATGTGAGCTTGTATAATTGTTGACCATCAGCTCTTTCACATAAAATTATAGTAATTAATTCCCTTGAAGATGTAGGTGGGTCATTTATGTTACAATCCTGCAAAACACTGTTAGAATGAAAATCTACACATATATGCTTATAAACATCAAAATGGTTAGAAAATTCAATATGTACCCTATAACAACAAGTTGTGAGTCTATGATTTATCTTCACATAAAAAGGTTTAGCCACTTCAAAATATCTTTGACTAATTTTAAATTGAGGATACGTATGTATAAATTTTGCCAAGAATTGTGTCTAAGTTGAATCCAGAAAATGTTTTGGATGTGGAATGTGGATTCAACTACCAATCCTCCTTCTTACAACATCTCATTGATTGGAAGATAATCATGTGTTATTCTTCCAAAAGTCTTCAATCATGGATTTTAAAGCTTCAACAATTGATTTATCCTTCCGTGGTTGTCTACCAGAAAATGCCCATAACTCATTGTTATTTGGATCTTCCACTCTTTGGCACCTTCCCACAACTCTCATTAGAGACTTTCTACTTATTTTCAATGCTTTTCTTGTCTTTCTAATGAGTTGAGATTTCTTAATTTGAGTGCTTACTATTGTTGATGTAAGTACACATCGTGTGACATTACTATCTTTTGTGCGTGATGTAGAACCCACATTCTCATATGTAGTCATGAGATTCTTTACAATAGATTTTTCACTTGACTCATCTGTCGTTCTTGGCCCAAGAATATTCATGATGGGCCTAAGTTTTAGATTTCTCATCATTTGAACAAATAGTTCACATCTTCCTATAATATTTAAATTCTCAAAAAATAATCTCCAAATACGGATAGCATATCTTTGACAAGTACACTTTGGAATCTTTTCAGGAATTTGTTGTAAAATGTTAGTATCAATATCAATCAAATATTTTGGCTTTCTGTAAACAATTCTAGGAGGTGTTTTCAACTGTTGAGTGGCCTTAATATTACAAACATCAAAAACATTATGTGTCAATTGTGTACCTTCAACTGAAGATGATGTGCCTTCAAATTGAGATGTGAAAGATGGATCCTCACCAACTTGAGATGTTAATGGTGTTCCTTCAACATGACACACTGTTGTGCCTACACCTTTAGATGTAGATAATGGTGTGCCTTCAACATGACACGATGTTGTGCCTACACCTTTGAATATAGATAATGGTGTTCCTTCAACATGATACAATGGTGTGCCTTCAAGATGATACAAGGGTGTGTCTCCAACATTGGATGGGGGTGTCTCTTCAACTTGGGAACTCATAGATGATGTGCCCACATCTTCATAATTCAATTATCTTGTTGCACACAAGTTTCTCATCCGTTACCTTTTTGTTTCCAATTCCAATTCTCTCTTACTTTCTATTGATGTTTAATGTTCCTCATCCAAAGGCAAATCTTCTTCTATGGTATGCAGTTTTTTGTGTTCACGAAGTTGTCTCATTCTTTCCCTTTTCTTCTCTTTGTCTCTTTCATGTTCTTCTAGTCTTAGAGTCTTTGCTCGTTTCCTTGGCATGATGATGATTTCTACATATGAATTCATTACAATTTTCAAATTATTATATCAATCTATTATAAGAAGTGAAACTTTATAATATCAATCTAAATTATATTAACTCAAAATATAATAGAAATGTATGAAAAATTGTCTTTTACAATATGTCAAATTATTTCTTCAAAAAATCCATATCATAGAAATTATGAACAAAAAGACTCTTTATTCACAATTCACATGTAAAAAATTAAAAACTTACCTCAATATATCAATTTTGGTGAAGAATGATTGACTTTCACACTTTGATGTTGATTTTTGACCAAAAATGTGTTGCAAATTGATAGAATATACTTCTTTATGATCTTCAACACCATGAAAAGTGAATATTTGTCGAACAGACTGTAAAAATAAGATAGTAGCAGTTAAAAGTGGGCCTCTTTCATGAGTTTTTTTCCTTTATTACCATTTTTTGTGTTATTAAATAGGGTGTATGCCCTATGTTAGACACATAAAATGATAAAAGGAGTGAGGGGGTAGAGAGAGAGAGAGAGAGCTCACACACACACACACACACCATTTAATCTCTCTCCTCATTCTCTCTCTCTCTCTCTCTCTCTCTCTCTCTCTCTCTCTCTCTTTGTTGCCCTCCCCCACCTTCTCACTCTTTTTATGCCCCTCCCTTAGGGAGTTTTTATGGTTTACATAGCGCATACGCGCTATAGCGCGCACTCGCTATGTAAACCATAAATTTGCATAGCGTGCATGTCCTATAACATGTGCGCACTATACGGCGTGTGTACTTTTAATGACATTAAAGTTTACCAAGCCTAAGACTTGGATTTTCCTTGGAGTTCCAACCCAAAGGCTTGGAGGATTCAAACAGGTCTGAGACATGTTTTCTAGCAAACTTAGAAAAAATAATATTTTTTCTTGTGAGCTCCCCATCAGGTTTGCATGTGGTTCAATAATAATAAAATCAGGCGACATGATATTGTAGATCTCTCTCATAGCTATCTAACCATGTAATTTATTTTGAATTCTCATTATGTTAAGTTTTTCATCTCTAATTTATTTTCTAAGTATGTCCAATTTTTGTCAAAAACCAATGTGTATTCATTTGGGCTTAGATTTTGGCTCGTTCATTGAATTTTGAAAAAAATTACATTTTCAAAAACTAGACTCCATTCTACACACTTTAAATAAAAAAGAAGTTTTGATTTTCAATGATTTTTAGGGGGAGCACACAAAAATTTCACATTTTCAAGATGTGTCCACTTCGGAAAATGGCAAAAAATACACTTTCATCAAATAATTAGTAGAAAAATCTGAGATAAACTAGGTGGTGTTAGCTAATTTCTCACCAAAGTGATTAATTATTTTTTAAAAGAAAAATTTAACATTTTAGGGGGAGCACACCAGACACTATGTTATATTTTTTCACAAAAAATAGGACCACTTGTTGTGCTCCCCCTTTTTGAGGGTCTTAATCTCCACCGTTTCTAAAATAAATTAGTAGTTTAGAAACTAGATTCTGAGTAGAACAACTCTTGTTTTTGTCACATTTTTAAAATTTTGAGTGTAACTATCCTCAATTTCTCATTGAAGTTCAGAGTTTTCTGATTTCAGAAAAAAGTGGCATCTTATACCCCATTTTTGGTCCCCCATCTTTGTGCACTTACGCTTCACTTTCTTAGGGATAAAGTCCTTGACAATGACTTTCAATTAGTCTATGTTCCTACTCAAGCTCAAGTGGCTGATATCTTCACCAAAGCCTTGCCAAGAGAAGCTTTTGAATGATTTTGAACACGATTGGGAATTATTTCACAATCCTTGTTGCATTGATTCTTTCTATTCTGGGGGAGTTTATTTCGTAGGTTCCCGCTCCTCTAAACAATCTTTCAGTTTCTCACAAGAAGTTTTTCTTGGTTGTTTGTCCTTGATGCAAAATGGGGGAGAAAGTATTTTAGTATCAGTTGGTTTTCATGTGAGTTTTCAGTATCAGTTGATTTCCATGTGAGTTTTCAGTATCAGTTGTGAGATTTCAATATTAGTTGCATTTTAGTATCAATTAGTATATTGTAGTTGTGATGGTTACAGGAGGTACATGTACAGGTTCTGGATTATAGGATGCTTTAATGGTATACTTGGTATTCATGGTTGTTCCTTTCTTGGCATTTCATTTGTTGTACTTTATATATCACAATCATAGTACTCCAATGTATGTGAATGCTATTATATAGACAAGTATGTATACATATTCAATTCATTCTGAATATACTTATTTGCCTATGATGTTGAAGCATTTATTTGTACATTTATATATGTTGTGATGTATGTAGTTAAGAAAATGATTTTGCCTCAAGGAAAATGGGGGAGTTTGTTCGCCGTAATCTTGTCCTTGATCCAAATACATTAATAATACATATGACAATAATAGCAGTTATGTGACAACACATTTGATGTGGTCGTTCAATGCTAAGCCTTTGATTACTCTTGAGTTAAGTCAAGCTAACTATTGATGAAAAAAAAAGTTTGCCATTTTGTAAAGTTTAGAATTAGTTAAGGTGGTCAGACACGAGAGTTTTTTTATTTTGAATAAGTTGTAGTAGAAAATTTATAATTAATTATTTATTTGGTAAAAAATTACACAAAAATATACGTCACATCCAGGCATGAGTTTACTACTTATATCTAGAATCTTGTGAAAATATATTATCATTTGATTATGATTAAGGTGGTCAAACACACGTATTTTTTTATCTTTTTCCTAAAATTTGCGTAATACTACATTGAAATCTAAAATATTGAACAATTAGATTAATTTTTTGCAGACAAGGGCTAGTAGTTTAGACACTACATTCAATTTCCTACAGCTTCTGTTCTTACAACTTTTTTATATAAGGTTGATAAGATGTTCAAATTTTTACGTCAAGTTGACTGACCCTGATTATCTGATTTTTCATTGCCACTTAAGGCTATAGGTTGGTATACCATGATCTTGCACATACCCCTCCAGAACAAAGCATATTTCCATAAATCTTCACTTTCTCAGGGATAAAGTCCTTGACAATGACTTTTAATTATTCTATGTTCCTACTCAAGCTCAAGTGGCTGATATCTTCACCAAAGCCTTGCCAAGAGAAGCTTCTGAACGGTTTCGAACATGATTGGGCATTATTTCTCATTCCTTGTTGCATTGATTCTTTCTATTCTGGGGGAGTTTGTTTCATAGGTTCCTACTCCTCCAAACAATCTTTCATTTTCTTACAAGCAGTTGTTCTTGGTTGTTTGTCCTTGATGCAAAATGGGGGAGAAAGTATTTCAGTATCAGTTGATTTCCATGTGATTTTTCAGTATTAGTTGCATTTCAGTATCAATTAGTATTGCAGTTGTGATGGTTACAGGAGGTATAGGTACAGGTTCTGGATTACAGGATGCTCAAATTGTATACTTGGTATCCATGGCTGTCCCTTTCTTGGTATTTCATTTTTTGTGCTTTATATATCACAATCATAGTACTCCAATGTATGTGAATGCTATCATATAGACAAGTATGTATATATATTCAATTCATTCTGAATATATTTATTTGCCTATGATGTTGAAGCATTCATTTACATTTATATATGTTGTGATGTATGTAGTTAAGAAAATGATTTTGCCTCAAGGACAATGGGGGAGTTTGTTGGTCGTAATCTTGTCCTTGATGCAAATACATTAATAATGCATATGAAAATAATAGCAGTTATGTGACAGAACGTTTGACGTGGTCGTTCAATGCTAAGCCTTTGATTACTCTTGAGTTAAGGCAAACTAACTATTGATGGGCACTTAACTTGGTCACAACAATGCCACTTGGCAGATTCAAATGGTGGACTTGAAATGTTTTATGTTTTGATTAACAATCACATTGAAAAAGGTTATCGAAGATATGTAGTTTAGTTTTATCAAAACCCTATCCTTTTGACCGCCGCCATGAGTGACTTGTTGAGGCTTTGTGAAGGATATTTACGCAGTTTTCTTTTTCTAGGTTTTATTTATGTTGATTTGCAATATATAGTGGTTTAATAGACGCCATTTTTGGAAAGTTTGGTAAAGGTATTGCAGAGCTATGATTGTTCAAAGTTTTGAATAATAGAAACATAAAGACTGGTTATAATCTTTTGTTTACAACCTCTAATGGAAGTTTCTCTGTTTATATGAAACATTGTGAGTTTCACGGTTGGGATTCAATGACTTGTTCTGTGGACGGTACTCAGGAACAAAGAAAATGCATTCACAGAAAAGGTAGATGTGCTCTTGTTTTACATGACAGCAGGTATGCACTTATGTTTATTTTTTGGATAAATAGAGGACATTTTTCTTCTGTTACAAAATCTGGAAATCCTTCATGAAGATTTAGTGTTTCTTCGGTTCAAAGATTGTCTTCACAATTTTTTCATTTTGCTCAAATAAATTTGAGTAAGATGTAAATATGAAAAGTATCAATTGATTCTAAACCTACAGTGTTGATAATGTAATGTTTGTGCTCTGACAACAATGATCATATATTTATCAGTTTTAGTTGGTTTTGAAATGTTTGCATTTTACAGTTAAAGTTTGGTTTGAAAAACAATTTTTTCAAATGACTTTAACAGAGGAGAAATTGCTTTGTTGACAGTTGGTTTTCTTCGAAGTTGTTTTTCTTGATCAACCACCCATGATTTATTATTTGGTTTTCTTTGAGAGTTACATTTTGATTGAGAAACAATTGCATCCTTTTCAACAAAATTTTCAGTTGCTTCCTTGAACGTAATATTTTCAGAGCAAGGTTATTAATTCTATTATGAAGGTCATGTTCAAGATTTTTTTCCCTAATCAATGAGTTTATTGGGTAAAACAGTTACATTTGTTGTAACTGTACATAAGACAGTGAATGTAAAATATTTCAATATATGCCTATATAAGGGAATGTGGTTGTGGGTGAAATAAAGTTACACACAATCATATTTCTTTGTATGTGGAATATTTGGTTGAAGCTTTGAAAGAAGAATCATTAGAATCATTTATGTATGTAAGTGTGTGTACTCAAGATATACAGTTATGTACGTAAGTGGTTTATTAAGGAACATATTGTAAAAAGAAGAAAAGAGTTGAAGCCCTAAGGAGTTCTAGCTGCTTATGTATTGAAGAGTTGTTGCTCAACAAAGATGATAGGTTCCAACGGAGTGGTTTTTTTTTTTCCCTATGAGAAAACCAAAAGGTTTTGAGGGTTACCCACTCAGCACAAAATCTTGTCTCTCATTCTTCTGTGAGTTGTATTAGTTACTGAGAGGAACCTCCTACAACAATATGGTGAAAATGCATGAAATAATAGAATATAGAGCAATAGCAGAACTCAGAGTGAATCTATTGATCGCGGGCCACTTCAAGGGGGTAACCTCCTTTGAGCAAGCTCAATACAATAAATTCATCAGTTCCCATCAAAGGCCTCAACATACTCTTATATACTAAGTGCAATCTAGAAAAGTAATACTACCTATGCATGTGGGATAATAAAATATACTCACGGGATGACTTACAAAGCACATGCATCCAACAACACTATACTAACAAAATAAACAGAAGGAACACACAGGTTCCTAACATCCCCTCTCTCTTAGAAAAAATCTTTGTCCTCAAAGCTTAAGGTGTGGAAATTGTTGTTGAATCTAAAGAAGGGGTTCCCATGTAGCATCCTCTGGTTGCATTCCGTGCCATTGAATCAAGACCTCAGAGATGGAGCGAGAGCAAAGCTGATGAGTGCGCCGGTCAAGGATTGCCTCAGGCTCTAGGACAATGGATCCTTCCTTATCCATTTTAGGGAGAGAAGTTTGTGCTCTGACGTTGGTACCAAGAACTTGCTTGAGACAAGAAATGTGAAATACTGGATGAATGCGGGAAGGAGGAAGTTCTAGTTTATAAGCAACTGAACCAATCTTCTGCAGAACCTTATAAGGCCCATAAAATTTTGGGGCCAGCTTATGATGCCCTTTAAGCTTCAGGGAGGATTGCTTGTGTGGCTGTAGACGAAGAAAAACCATATCCCCAAATTGAAATGAGCACTTAGAATGGTGTTGATCTGCCTGCTGTTTCATTTGATTGCGGGCCATGTGAAGATTATCCTGTAAGGTGCGAATAATTTGATCCCTGGTGCGGAGAACTATGTCAACTTCCTAGACTGGTGAGCTGCTAGGTGTGTAGGGAAGGAGCACTAGAGGTGCCTGACCATAGACTACTTCATATGGAATCATTTTAGAGGCAGTGTGGTAAGAGGTACTGTACCACCATTCAACTAAAGGAATCCACTTGGCCCACTGATGTTGCTATTCGGAAGTGAAGCAGCGAAGATAAGTTTCCAAGAATTTGTTGACAATTTCGGTTTGACCATCAGTTTGTGGATGATAGCCCAAACTCATCTTCAGTTTGGTGCCAGTTTGCTGAAACAATTCAGTCCAAAAATGACTGGTAAAAGTTGCATCACGATCTGAGACAATGGAAGAAGGGAGGCCATGAAGATGGAAGATCTGGTCCATGAAGATTTGTGCAATTGAGGAGGCAGTATAGGGGTGGCTGAGGGCACAAAAATGACTATATTTAGAGAGATGATCAACCACAACCAAGATCACTATCTTGTCGCCTGATTTAGGAAGCCCTTCAATGAAATACATAGAAATATCAGTCCAAATCCATGTAGGGATGGGAAATGGTTCTAGCAAGCCAGGAAGGAGGGTCGTTTCACCCTTGTGGCATTGGCAGGTATCACATTCAACCACCATCTATTGAATCATCTGTTTCATTCCTTTCCAAAAGAAGTTTCGCCTTGCCCGCTCATAAGTTTTGAGGAATCCTGAGTGCCCTGCAGAAGGAGAAGCATGGAGTTCATAAAAAATAGCCTATTGCAGATCTGGGTTCTGAGGAAGCACTAGACGACCCTTATATCGGAGAGAAGCACCATCCCAAGAGTAATGCGGTACAGTAGAAGGATTATTGGCCAGCTGGTGAATGATTTGAGATAAAGAAGAGTCACTGACATAGCCCTACTGAACAGATGCTAACCAATTGGGGATTGGCATAGAAATAGCTGAAAGGGAAGCTTGATAATCAAATGTGCGAGAAAGAGCATCTGCCACAATATTGTCCTTACCCTTCTTCTAGGTGATCTCATAATCATACCCCATGAGTTTGCTAACCCAATTCTGTTGTGTAGGGGAGGATACCTGTTGTTCCAGGAAGTATTTCAGACTTTGGTGATCGGTCCTGATGCAAAAATGACTCCCTAGGAGGTATGGCCGCCACTTCTGTATAGCATGCAAAATAGCCATCATCTCTTTTTCATAAGTAGAGAGGGCTAGATTCTTACCATAAAGGGTTTTTCTAGGGAATGCAATAGGATGGTCATCTTGAAGGAGAACAACACCTAGTCCATTGCCGCAAGCATCACTCTCAATAGTGAAGGGCTTGGAAAAATCTGGCATAGCGAGAACAGGTGTATTGCACATAGCTTGTTTTAGTTGGTCAAACACATCCTCAGCAACATGGGTCTAGGTAAAAGCATCCTTTTTTAACATAGCTGTCAATGGTGCTGCAATCTTCCCGTAATTCTTGAAAAACTTGTGGTAATAGCTAGTCAGCCCCAAAAAACCCTGAAGGCTCTTGAGAGTTTTAAGATGCGGCCAATTTTTCATGGCATCTATCTTTTTAGGATCCACCCAAACCCCTTGGTATGCAATAATATGCCTGAGATACTCCACCTCCTCCCAGCCAAACACACATTTAGATAGTTTTGCATAGAGTTGATGATCAGAGAGAAGTTGCATTACAAGCTCCAGATGATGGAGATGCTCAGCCTAGGTTTTTCTATATATGAGGATATCATCGAACAAGACCAGAATGAATTTCTAGAGGTATGGCCGAAATATTTTATTCATTACTACCTGAAATGTTGAAGGAGCATTAGTGAGGCCAAAGGGCATGACTAAATATTCATAGTGACCATCATGTGTGCGGAAGGCTATTTTAGGTATATCCTCCTCATTAACCCAAATTTGATGATACCCAGAACGAAGATCCAACTTGGAGAAAAAATGAGCCCCATGAAGCTCATCAAG
>MU226065.1:648752-660161 GCA_018584345.1 Thuja plicata | reverse complement strand
AAAGTGCCCCCATTGGCAATCATGACTTCAAAGCTAGAGCAGGGATGGACAAAGCAATCAGCCTGTTTGGCTATTCGGGGGTCAATAAAGTTATGAGTGCTACCAGAATCAATGAGTATAGTAAGAGCGATCTTCTTGAAGGAACCCTGGACCCACATGGTTTGTGGAGTAGTGACTCCTTCCAAAGCATGGACAGATATCTCTGGTTGAGCTTCTGGCGAAGGAGGTTCAGGCTATTGAGGCTCAACCTCATCATCCATTGTTTCATGAGCATCTACATATTCTTCCAGTTTAGGTGGAGAATCCACATCCAAGAGATAGAGCTTTTGCTAAACACATCTATGGCCCCAGGACCATTTCTCATCACAATTATAACAAAGCCCTTTTTCTCGCCTGGCCCGCATCTCTATTTCAGACAAGTGCTTGATAGGAGTAGTTCTGGGAGCTGGTGTGACTTGAGGGTTGTGAGAACCCATATTTCTGAATGGAACAAAATTGGATCTGGAACGTTGTAGAGAACTAATCTTTTCCTCCGCTAACTTAGCCAACCCAAGGGCTTCCATCATTGTAGTGGGTCAGAACATTTTTACTTCAGAGTGAAGTGCATCCTTCAGACCACTAACAAAACAACTGCAGAAGAATTCATCAGACAATCCTTTTGTGTGATTAGCTAAATTCTGTTTGGTATTCTCTTATAGTGTCTATTTGGCGCAGTTTAGTGAGTGCTCCTGTGAAGTCATCAAAGGTACTAGGGCCAAAGCACTCCAAAAGGAGTGTGCACAATTCTGTCCATGTTGGGTCTACATTAGCCTTGATGTACCAATGAAACCATTGAAGAGCTTCGTGTTCCAAATGAAAAGATGCAAGTGGGACTTTATTGTTATCCAAAGTATTATGCAAGCTGAAATACTGCTCTACCCTGTAAATCCATCTAGTCGGATCTGTACCATTGAAGTGAGGAAAATCAAGCTTCGGTCCATGAAAATTGCCAGAAGAGAACCCAGCGTCTCCAGAATGGTTTCGGTTCATGGCTGAATGCTGAAGGGTGAGACTGAGAAATTTGTCATCCAAATCTTGAAGTTTGGTTTTGAGGGATGCAAGTTCCTCCTCCATGATTTTTTCTCCTGCTCATGTAACAACCATAAAGCAGATTTTTTTTTTGAAATTGGTAGAAAACGAGAAACATAAAATTTTTCAATTAGGGCAAACTTGGATTTGGGAAAAACTCATATGGGAAATGGGTGTTTGACGAGTGGTTGGACACTTTCTGATGAAAAGGGAAAAATAAAAATGATGGTTTCAGGGTTGGGGAGGCGGAATGGGACGAGTGGTCCAAGAGGGACAAGGGAGCAGAATTAGGAATTGAACCTTGTGGCCCGGTTTGGCGACGATTAGATGGGAAGCGAAAAAGATAGGGCCCACCCTAAAATTAGATAAAGGAGGGATTTCAGGCTTTGATATGTGAAATTTGGGGTAGGGTCGTCAAGGAAGGAAGTATGCGGAATGGTATTTCAAGGGTTCTAAGGAACTGTGAGAGGAAACGGGAAGAAAGCAAGGAAGCTATGGCTAAAAAACAAAAAAAAATTTACTCTTTTTTTGACACAATCGACTCAGAAAATCACTCAAATACAGAATAACTAAAAAGAAGTATTGCAATAACAAGAAATATTAGAATTGAAAGGAACCTAAAGGCCACGATGGAAAAAATATTTTGACGTAATTTCCACCCAGCGAGCCTAAGAAAGTGCTCTGATACCAAATGAGAGGAACCTCCTACAATAATATGGTGAAAATGCATGAAATAATAGAATATAGAGCAATAGCAGAACTCAGAGTGAATCTATTGATCACGGGCCACTTCGAGGTGGTAACCTCCTTTGAGCAAGCTCAATACAATAAATTCGTCGGTGCCCATCAAAGGCCTCAACATACTCTTATATACTAAGTGCAATCTAGAAAAGCAATACTACCTATGCATGTGGGATAATAAAATATACTCACGAGACGACTTACAAAGCATATGCATCCAACAACACTACACTAACAAAATAAACAGAAGGAACACACAGGTTCCTAACAGTTACTCTGATATCTTTCATTTCATTATTGCATTCAACCTACATTTATGATTAAGTGCTTTACATATATTTCAGTTTTGAAATAAAAGTATAAATATTTTGTGAAAACTACATAGTTGAGATTCACCCCCCTCTCAGAACTGCCATTACTTCCAACACCTCCTGCAATTTGGACAACACAATGTTAGTAAAACATAAAAGAAATGAAAAAGAAAAACAGGGGAAGTGGAGACTTTATCCCAACTTGGTAGGGAAGTTCTTACACAATCTGAAATCTCTAGAAAAATAGAGAAAAATCTTCAGAGAAATGGATGATCGATGTGTGTAGAATTCTGAATGAAGTTAAAATGTGTAATGGAAAATAATATCCATTTTAATATTCTGATGATTTTAACTTCCATTCCATATATTGCTCAATCTTCAAAATCAAATTTTGCATCTCCGACTTGCACAATAGTTGAAAATATGAAGTTGAATTTTAACCATAACAAAACTAACTACGAGTGACAGGCACACAACCAATAATAACTACAACAGACAACCTATACCTTTCTTGACAAAATTATTACATGACAAAGCAAAGAAAACATTAATATCAAAAAAATTAAAATTTAGTGCAGAATGTAGCAGTGAGGCTTTACCTGCGACTGATAGCTTCACAGGAAGCGAAGAAATTGTTCCAAATTATACGGTTCAGCTGCTCATTCAGGTAGGGTCTGTCTCGAGCTAGATCTCCCTGAATTCTTGTGCAGTCGTTTCAAAGAATGTTAGCGAAAAAAGCAAAATGTGCTCCATGTTGCGTTTGAATCCCCTTCAAATGTGGTCAATTTATTTTAAATTAATATTTTTCAAATTGTGCTGGGTGGTAAATATTTTAAAATGTGTTCAGAGGTAAATATTTTAAAATGTGTTCAGTGGGAAAAAATATTTTAAAAGCCTCGTAGAAAACTGATGAAACGTCGTTTACTTGCCGTTTACTTGTCCATCGTTAAATCAACCGTTTATCGTGTTATACATGGGATGATGAGATATGGTAGTCAATGGTATAGATGGTATATATGGTCTAGGCATGCACGTTTTGTCGGGAGTTTAGCCAGGGGCGAAAGGAATTAGTCCCACACCAGCCACTTAAGCGGTCAAATTTTAGTGTGTGATGGTTAAGCTGCCAACTCATAGAGATGCAAGGACGTTCCAACAAAATTGAGTTAATTTTTAAACTGGATATATCATGCCTGCAAAAATATTTTAAAATCTGATGGTATCAATCAAGATGATTTTTCTGAAGAAGAATGTGAAGATAAATTTTTTCTTCCATACAAAGTTCTCACATATGTATCTGTTTCCTCTATTTGTGTACTAAAGAACAACGATAAGTTGAATATAGAAGGAGCTCTTTATGAATTTGAAATTTTCTATAATTCTTAGATTGAAGAAATACTTGATCAACACAGGGCCACTGAAGAATCCTTCTTTCCATTCCATAGAAGTTATTGTAAAAGAAAAAATAACAGCAGAAGAGAAGAACAAAGACGCAACACACAGTACACAGTATTTATCGTGGTTAAGCATAAATGCCTACATCCACACTGAGAGCAGAAGAATAATATTAACTCAATAGATCGAATACAAATGAGAAATGTAGCTTTATTTATTAGCTCATAACCCAGCAGCTGAAGGGCAAAGGCGACAACAGGACATAATGTCCGTTGGCCTTCCAATACCCAACAAACTACCACCGGAAGTCAACAGATATTCCTACTGATCAGGCATTCCCCTGCTCTACATGCTGACCTACTTCAACTTAACAAGTCCAAGAGAAGTTTTTGCACATTCAAACTTCTCTTTGGTTACAAATTTCGTGAATATATCTGCCGGATTGATTTTGGTATCAATCTTTTCAACCTTCAACCTGACCTCTTCAACCATATGCTGAACAAAATGAGCGTGAATTTCAATGTGTTTCAATGTGTTTTGAACGTCACTGAGATGTATGATTATGAGCCATAAAGATGGCGCTATGACTGTCACTAAATAATACATAATCATTTTGTTGATACTTCATTGCACCAAGTAAACGCTGCAACCAAATCATCTCCCGAGCACCTTTGAAAAGAGCCAAATATTTAGCTTCAGCCGAGGAGAGAGCAATAGAGTTGCAGCCTTGAGGCCCAGCTAATAGTAGCTCCAGCGAACATGAATGTGTAACCGGTAGTAGATCTACTCTTATCCAAATCTCCAGCAAGATCTGAATCCATGAATCCTTGCAACTGTTTATTGTTTCCACCAAAACATAAAACATAATCTGAAGTGCCTTTTAAATATCTTATTATCCATTTAACAGCTTCCCAATGAAGCTTCCCGGGATTTCTCATGAACCTACTTACTACTCCCACTGCATGGGCAATGTCAGGACGAGTGGAAACCATAGCATACATTATGCTACCAACTGCTGATTTATAAGGAATGTTGTCCATAAATTCATTTTCCTCTTGTGTTTTTGGACACAATTCAAAAGACAACTGAAAATGAGAAGCAAGAGGAGTAGAAACTATCTTGGCATCATTCATGCCAAATCTGTCCACAACTTTGTTAATGTAATCCTTTTGACACAAAGTAATTTCTTTCTTCTTTCTATCCCATGTGATTGTCATACCAAGAATCTTCTTGGCTGCCCCTAAGTCCTTCATGGAAAATTTACTTGCCAACTTGGTTTTCAGCTCATCAACAATTCAAGAATTTGTGCTGGCTACCAACATGTCATCAACATATAAAAGAAGAATAATGAATTTACCATTTGGAAGTTTCTTGTAATAAATACATAGATTAGATTCACGTCTTATGAAGTTTTTCTCAACCATGAAGCGATCAAATTTCAGATACCATTGTCGCGGGGCTTGCTTGAACCCATACAAACTCCTTCTTAACCTACAATAAAGATGTGCTTTCCCTTTGTCAATAAAACCTTGAGGCTGCTCCATATACAGCTCTTCATCCACATCACCATGTAGAAAAGTAGTCTTGACATCAAGCTTCTCCAATTCAAGATCCCACACAGCTGTGAGTCCTAGAAGAGTCCGGATAGTTGTCATTTTGACAACCGGTGAGAAAATTTTTGTGAAGTCAATCCCTTCTTGCTATGCATATCCTTTTACCACTAGTCAAGCTTTATAGCATGATAAACCTCCACCTTCATCTTTCTGTTTGTAAACCCACTTGTTCTTAAGGGGTTTCCGATTTGGTGGTAGAGAGACCAAATCCCAAGTGTGATTTCCTTCCAATGAACTCATTTCTTCTTGCATAACAGTCATCCATTTATCCCTATCGCTGCTTAGACAAGTGTCTTTATAATTGGCCGGCTCAACTTGCTTTGAAATTAACAATTTGGGCTCTACCTCTTCAGCAAATAGAAGTTCATAATCTGAAATTTTGGATGGTAGCTTGCGCTGTCTTGTAGACCTTCTTAAAGGAAATAATGAGTTTTCCTCATTGTGCAACTCAATATCTTTGTCTAGACAATTTGCATCCAGCTCTCTGTTATAAAAAAATTTATTTTCTTTCTCCCCTATTTCCTGTCGAAACGTTCGGTCTCTTTCAATAGCAGCCCCCGATTTTACAAATTGCTCGGAGCTGTTTCCAAGCACACTACTGTGTTGTGCCTTAGTGCAGGGCACGGTCTTTGTGGAAAATGGGACCAAATGCCCATCACCGCAGCTATTTCCTTGTTGTGTGTGAGGACTGGTGGAGGCTACATGCGCATGAGAAGGAGAGGCATGTTGTGCGTGGGGGGAGATGGTATGTTGCGCATGGGGAAAAGCAGCAGTGTGTTTCTTGTATGAAGAAGCAGCAGTGTGCTGTGCAGGGGAGGTGAGCCTTGGCACGGGCAAGCAAGGAGCAGCATCATTATATGATGTATGTTGTACAGGGGACCAATTTAGAATTATTATTAATTGGAGATAAAACACTATCATTACCTGCAGATTGGGTGTGAAAAGAGGAAAAATCAGAATTAGAGGATTGTGATAGCGAAGGAATTGGGGCTAAAACAGAGGTGGGTGTCGTGTGCTGAGGATGTGCTATGTTATAGCTTTGGGAGGGGATGTGAGGCAAACTAATGCCATTGTTGGCAATATCAAACAAGGGAATGTGTTCATTTCCATGTGTTTCTTCTGACAGAGCTGGAAACACAATTTCATTAAAAACCACATCTCGACTCCTTACAATTTTCTTCTCAACTGGATCCCACATACAAAAACCAAATTGGTCTTCTCCATAGCCTACAAATATACATCGTTGCAGATTTGAATCAAGTTTACTCCTCTTTTCCTTAGGAGCGTGAACAAATGCTTGACAACCAAACACCCGAATATGAGAATAAGAAATTCTCTTTCCCAACCATTATTCTTCCAGAATACCAAAATCCAATCGAGATGAGGGGTTGTGATTGATTATGTAAACAACGGTATTACATGCTTCTGCCTAGAATTCTTTGCCCAAACCAGCATTAGAAAACATACATCTAGCTTTCTCAAGAATTGTTTGATTCAGCCTTTCCACTGCCCCATTTTCTTGTGGAGTATATGGGACAACCTTGATTCTCCAAATACCATAATCTGCACAAAAAATATCAAACTCCAAAGAACAGAATTCACCCCCATTATCCGTCTTTAAACATTTTATTTTATGACCACTTTGATTTTCAACAAGTGCTTTGAAAATGTTAAATTTTGAAAACACTTTAGATTTACGAGACATCATGTAAATCCACACTTTTCCAGTATAGTCATCAAGAAAGTAACAAAATATTTTGCACCTCCATAAGAAGTTACCTCCGTAGGTCCGAAGACATCCGAGTGTACTAGTTCTAACGGTGTTGTCTTCTTGTCATTTCCATTCTTCAAGAAGCTGACCCATTTTTGTTTTTTACAAAGACAATGTTCGCGGAATTCTAAATCTGTAGATTTGAAACCCGATAATTCATCACGGTTGAGCATCACTTCAAGGCCTTTCTTGCTCATATGACCTAACCTTTGATGCCAAAGAGCTACATCACTACCTATGACTATCATAGCAGCTCCCACCTCACTAGGATGCTCTAAAAGATACAAACTACCAACTCTATTGCCTTTGGCAATCACCATTGAACCTTTGGTTACCTTCCATGAATCCGCAAAGAAAAATGTATGGCAGCCTTGTGTATACAATTGACTGGCAGAAATCATATTTCTTTTTAACTTTGGAATATGACAAACATATTTGAGAAGCCATTGGCCTCCTCCTTCCAATGGAAAAATAACATCACCTTTGCCAATAATTTCACAAGAATTATTATCGCCCAAATAAAATTTTCCGAATTTACCTTCTTGATAATTTGTAAGCAAATCCGTGCAAGAAGTGGCATGAAAAGAAGCATCAGAATCCATGACCCAAGAGTTTTCTTTTGTGTCACTTGTAGAAAGTACTAAAATACCATCATCCTTGTCATGTACAATATTCGCTTTGCTGTCCAAAACCCTTTATGGCACCTTCTTGTATTTGCGAAAATCTTTCTTAACATGACTAGCCTTCCCACAAAACCATCAACCGCCTTCTTTTCCTCTAGACTATGATCTCCTAGCAGATTGAGACCGCCGGTTGTAATTATTTCTGCCTCTGTATTGGCTTCTTCCTCTATTCTCGATGCTCACCATAGTGAGAGCATCACCAGATGAAGACTCATTATTCCTCTTTCTCAAATCTTCGGAGAGAAGAGTAGCTAAGAATTCATCGATGACCAGCTTCCTGTTTGATGCTGAAGTGTTTACTGTTGTTACAAATCCATCCCAGCTATTGGGAAGAGAACACAATAATATAACAGCCTTGTTTTCATCATCTTGGGGCATGCCAACCGAAATTGCTTGACTGATCAAAGTATTAAATTCATTAAGATGATTTGTCATGGCTTCGCCTTCTCTCATCTTAAGCTTGTACAACTTCTTCATGATAAAGACTTTGTTCGCAGCGGATGCCTGTGCATATGTCGAAGTCAACTTATCCCATACCTCCTTTACTGTTGCTTTTTTTACAACGTTATGCAAGAAATTATCGCCTAATGCAAGAAAGATTGTGGCTTTAGCTTTTCCACGAAGCTGCTCCCAATCTTCATCTTTCATGGAGGTTGGTTTCTTTGTTTTTCCTTTAAGTGCAAGAGAAAGATCTTGCTTGATTAACAAAGACTTCATTTGTATCTTCCATATTCCGTAGTTCTTCCCAGAAAATTTATGCACTCTTAAATCTTCCATAATTTTGAAATTTCAATCACCAAAATCTCAACAGCGATTCAACCTCGCTCTGATACCAATTGTAAAAGAAAAAATAACAGTAGAAGAGAAGAACAAAGACGCAACACACAGTACACAGTATTTATCATGGTTCAGCATAAATGCCTACATCCACACTGAGAGCAGAAGAATAATATTAACTCAATAGATCGAATACAAATGAGAAGTGGAGCTTTATTTATTAGCTCATAACCCATCAGCTGAAAGGGCAAAGGCGATAACAGAACAAAATGTCCGTTGGCCTTCCAATACCCAACAGTTATCTATGCAATTGGTACTCTATTATTAGGTATGTGCTACTGATATTCGTCTGTGTTTCTACATATTTGCAGACAAATCTTCTTTCTTTCGATGTTTATCCTTAACAACATGTATTCTTATAGCTAATTTCCACTGTCTCACAGTTGCTATCGATCTGCAAATGTCGGAAGCATAAGCCAAAACAATATTTAATATTAGTTTGTATGTTATAGTCAGGGTTTGATGTGTGACATTTACATTGCTATGTTGAGTTTTACAGTATTAGCATTAAATGCTTGAGCGAAACAGGGTACATGTATGCTGGAAATAAATATGGGAATGACATCTACCTCACTTGACATGAAAGAGGCATATAAATAGTGCTTTTCTTTCCCTTTAATTGTACTTGGGGAGTCTAAAGAATACAAAGTGATGGCTCTTTGTGAGGGTTTCTCATCATGGAATCGAAAAAGTAGAGAAAATCTAAGGACATCTTGGCGGTTTCTAACGAGAATGATGTTGTCATTTGATATTTGATTGTGTTTAATGGTGATGATGATAATATCAAATGGGCAAAAGTAATGGAAGGAAACAAGTGCTCAGATAAAATGAAGTTGGGTGAACATTATAAACAACTCAGAAGGCAATACATCAATAAGGTGATGAATAGAAGCTTCATTTATCTTGAATTTTTTTTGGAATTATTGCAGAAAAGGAGACAAACAAAAGAAACTGCTTAAAAGTCGTAAAATATTTTGAACCAATTGAAGATAGATTCACTATAAATGGATCAAGAATGTTTGTCCATCCATTATTGGGGTTTTGCTAAAATGATCTGCACAATTATTTTGATTTATTCTATAAATGTGGTTAGAGAACCTTTGCATCAATTTAAGTACAATATATTTGAATCACACACACACACACACACACACACACACACATATAATTAAACAAAATTGAAATATATATACATAAAAAAAAAGAGTGGCTCAAAAAGAGGAACTGTAAATAAGAGGAGCAGAAACACTGTTCAATGTAAAGGATCAATAACAAATAACATCTGATAAACAACACTGAACAAGCCACACCAGGCTACTCCAATCAACAAAAGTTCCACTGCTTACAAAGTTGTATTTGGACATAGTAGGAAACTATTACAATATAAAGGATCAAAACCAAAAAACATCAGATGTACAACTAGAAAGAAAATTGAAAACAAAGACCATAAACAATAAATGACAAATAGAGGGAGATAATGAAACTTATATTATTTTTCACACATAAATATTTTATTCTTTCAATTCAAAGATGAATTACATTGCGCCTCTGTATAGAGGTCTTTTTAGAAATTTCATATTAAAATAAGTAAACACAAAACATGCACAAAATCTAAAAATAGACTAATTAGATCTGCTATTTATAATGTCACCTCGCATCCCTTCTCATTCAATCAAAAATTTGAATTTATCCTCAACCCAACAAACATCATTTATATAAAGTACATTTACAAATGATATAACCTATCAACAATTGTTTGTATCACACCCACACTTTTCCACTCCTCAGTTTTATTCACCTCTACCCAGAACCCCTTCTTCGCTACTCCACTTGCAGCTTAAACTTGTATACTAGTAGTCTAATAGAGACTTGAGAAATCATAATATCAATAATAAAAAATGAAAATATGGTGATAAGGGCAAGCATACCAAAGATTTAAGATCCTGGGGATGCCACACTCGACGAGGATGGCTCAGTTCATTTGCCGTTTCTCTTCCCAGGTCCCGCAGGTGGTCATGCATTCTCAAAACAAACCAGTCTGTGCTAGATACCCACTTATCTTCTAGATACAGAATCCTATCTTCCTCAACAAGACATTTTTCTTTTAGTCTCTCCAAAGCATGGTGAGCTCTCCATCCAGATCCCTTCCATATTGTCATGGCCGTAGTGATAGATTTTCCAATGAAAAAGCAACTTATATCCATGAATATCTATTTTTCTACATTATCCAATGTGTTGATGCTTATCTTCAATCTCATCTTTATATTGTTGAAATTAAATGCAGACCCAAAAGCAATTAAAAGATAAAACCAGAACAGTAAGAAAAAAGAATCAAAGCAATACATAGACAAAAGATTTATAGTAGTTCATCCAGATTGTCTGGATTACATCCACTTTCAGAAGCAGGGCATATCTCTGTTATTGATAATTCTCATGTTACAATGTTGATGTTACAGTAGCTCTAATCTTTTTATCTTTTACAGTCGAAAGAATAACCCTCATAGCATAGTCAGGGAATAATCATAATTGTTTAGCGGTTACCGCAGAGAGAAGATTGGGCTTCACCTCTGCGGCAGAGCCATTACAATCTCCCACTTGAAGTCCAATCGATGCTACGAGATGAGCTACTCAGAGATATCCCTACTTGGTGCTTAAGGCTATGTCGTCACGATGCCGAGAGAAGTCCTATAGAATTCTAACTTCTCTCGAGGTACAACCTTTGTAAATGCATCATCCAGATTGACCTTCGTATCAATCTTCTCTAAGTGTAATCTTCCCTCTTCAAGAGCATGACAAATAAAATGAAATCTAGTTTCAATGTTCTTTGTGCGACTATGGAAAGTTGAATTTTTGGCCAATTGAATGGCGATGTTGCTATCAGAAAATAAGGTAAATGTGGATTGTTTAAATCCCAACTCTCCAAACAATCGCTGTAACCATATCAGCTCTTTAGCTCCCTCAGTGAGAGCAATGTATTCAGCCTCGGTGGAGGA
>MU226065.1:618644-634081 GCA_018584345.1 Thuja plicata | reverse complement strand
AATTTGGAGGTGGAATTAACTAAGTTAACTCAAGTGTCTATATTTTATTTTTTTTGGGGGGGTGGGGTGGGGGGCGGGGGGTGCGGGGGGGCGGGTTTGTTTGAAAGGTGGAAGTTGATTCCCTTTAGGGGAGTTCTCTTTTCATTCTCTCATAACAGGTTTTTGATGAAGACATTTTTGGGAGAGAGGAAATTTGTGAGAGCATTTTTTGTGTATTCTTGCTTTTGCTATCTTGTGAATTTTTGTGCTTGTAGGCTTGAGAATTTGTGGAGATCTTGGCTTGGGAGGCTTCATGGTTCCAGATTTGTATTTAGAATTGGATTCAGAGGCTTCGGGAATCTCCATCTTCTCACAAAGCTTCTTTGTCAAATTTTTGATGGATTTGAGGTAGGGTTTGGAAAAAACCCCTTTGTGATTTCAGTTTATGAATTTTGTGCTTTCTATGTGTTTGGATTATTTGCATTTCCATAATTAGGTCTATTTATGCTTTTTTTGCTTTAAATGGGTATCTTAGAAAATCTTAGAGCTATATTTTTTTAAAAAATATAAACTTGGCATAGTAATGTTATGCTGCCAAAATTTGGAGGAAAAATGTGCTTTGGAAGACCTATAAATTGAAAAAATTAATCTTCCTATAGTATAGACTATAGTAGAAAAATAAATAATTGAGTTGGCATATATTTCCCTTGAAAAAAATTAATTAATTGGGAAAAACCATGCTTGCTGGAAAAATACAGACTTAGGAAAAAGTTCACCAGTACAATTAAATTGCACTTCCACAAAAAAACAAATCAGGGAAAAGACAAATAATCCTTTTGTGTTTTCCATTTTCGGAAATATTTTTATAAAAAAATTATACTATTAAAAAAAAGTCTGTCAAAATTCTTTTGTTTTATTAAAAAAAAACCCACTTTTTGGGGGGGTGGGTTTGACCCCACCCACCCCGCGAGACTTGGCTATTAGCACAGACCGCGCTGCATGACAACACGACTGCCTAGGGTTAGTCAAGGGGTGCGTAGGGCCCACCTCCCCCAAAGTAATTTCATTTTTTTTTAATTAAAATTGTTTTAAAAATTTAATTATTATATTAGTAATTTAAATTTTTATTTAAAAATTTATTTAATAGTTTTTTTTATATAATTTATTTAGTAATTAAAGTTTTTAAATAGAATTCATTTATTATTTAAAAGTTTAAATTACTTAGTATTTAGTTTGTTTGAAATATTTTAAATTTAAGTGATTTAAATTAGAAGATTTAAATCAAATTTGTTAAATGATATATATATATATATATATATATATATATATATATATATATATATATATATATATTCTTTTGAAAACATTTAATATAAGAGATAGTGTTTATTCAGCAATTAGTATTTTGTGTTTATTTCAATTAGATGATTTAATGGATATTAGGTTGTTAATATTCACATTAAATGAGGATTATGTGTTTTAATCTATCTAATCTTATTAGAAGATTACTTGTGATATAGTTGAATTAATAGTCATTTGATTAATTAATAGTTTTTAAACTAGAATAAGATATTGCATCCTATAAATCTATGACTTGTAATGATTAGTGTTTATAGGGAAAGATTATTTATATTATTGTTAGAATAAATGCGTAAGGATTACGGTTGATTTCAGTATAATATAAATGGCGTTTTCTTTTCATATGCATTTTTTTTTAATGTTATGGGTATCTGGGTTTTTAGATTTTCGTAGAATATACATAGAGGCTGGGGGGTGTATTTCAATTATGTTTATGTTGTGGCATGTGTGTTTTGTGTGATTACCCTAATCTGACCATGCAAACCCTTCGATTATATTATTTGTATGTGTACCTCTTTATGGTTGTTCATGTTATGTGTGGGATACTAGATTAGGTATACTTGGGTTTCGACCTATGCTAGATCTATGTAGGATCTGTGAGCCTAGGGTAGGTTACCTAGATGTGTAGTAGGGGGTAGCTTGCAATAATTTCTATGTCCGCAAGTGACTACTGGGATTGTTTATTGTAAGTAAACTTAATAAGTGGTAATTTAATGCATAACTAAGAGATCTTAAAATGAACTAATAAGATGTGTTTCCTCACCCATGCTTGAGTGCTAGTAAAGAATAAGATGGAGGATGAGATGATGCTTTCCCACTTGCAAGGTGTGGGTTCTGGCATAGTTGGTGGCCTTGTCAGTTTGAGAGGTCATTGATGTCATGTATGGTCACTTGAGTGTTGGGATCCATTGGGATTTCTAGGATAAAACTTAAGGATTAGACGTACATGACGATACCTTCCTTTACACAGCCTAGATTTCCTACAGATGTGAGTTGCATCTAGAATTAGTGAGGCTTACCTTTCATGATGTATAGTGCACCTGGATTAGAGAGCTATCAGGATCCCTTGCTTAGCGGTTGCTTTGTTATTGGTTTTGGATATTCAAGTGGGGTCTGTTGTTATCTCCTCAGCACAATGGGGTGGACCTTTGTGGTTCCACATGGATGGGTGGTAGTGATTCTTTACCCATTGAGATTCGACGTCCTAGATTTCAGTTCTTGATGGTTCTTATGCAGATGAGCTCTTTGTGTTCCTTCATTAGTGATTATGTATTTACCTTTCATTTATTGTAAAACTTCTATTAGAGTATCACATGTGATACCTAATATGGATATTGTATATTATGTAGATTAGAGTGATTACCACATACCCTACGACATGTGCAGTGGATGCAAGTTTATGGTAGTTTCATGGTTATCTATGAGGTTTGTAATTATGGTTTTGTAAGTTGGAATTGTTATATCTATTCAAATGGAATCTTTTTTTATGTTGTTTAGTTGTGTTTTAATTTATGTAATTCAACGTCATGGAACCCTTGAGTCTTGTAATCTATGTGAGTGTATGACATGTGCATAAATGGTATTTGCTTCCGCATTAATGTATGTCTCTTTATGTAAACTTTAGAAAAAAAAATTATTCAGCAAACTTAGTATCATGTTCTAGATTAATCTCTCTTGGGTTCTCGGGCGGGGCGTTACAGGATTCACATCATAAGGTTATAGATTTGAAAATAGAAAGTTGTGGAATTATGCAAAGTAGACAATGACATAAATTCTCACATTTCAAATAGATAAAACCAAGTTCTTGGACTTAGGAGCATACCTCTAATGTCAAACATTTTTCATCTAAATCTTAGGGAGATGAATCTACAAATCCTTCTAATAAAAAATTTGAAACCTTTAGTTTAAAAAAGCACACTTAGAACTTTGGAGCACAATTCTAGTGTCTAACACTTTCTACCCTATGTTTCTTCTATAGTTTCTTTTTATGTTTAATATATAAATCTCTATTATTCTTTTTCTTTTTTGTGTTGTATATTACTATTCATGCAAAAAGTCGTCAGTTTCCTATTATGCTATGTAAATTTCACATTTTTCATATCAAACCATATCTAATAAAAAGATGAAGTAATCATACATAACATCCAAAACTCTTCTTTGGCTCTAAACTAGAGCTCTGAAGGCTAAAAATCTATAGAAAGTTGCAGACATTGGGGGAGACATGCATAGAAATCATGTTTGTTCTAACCCCCCTTTGAGTGAATGGGGTTTGATTGAACACATAGGCCTTCGTTTGAATGGGTGTGTTCATAAAAACACAAATTATTTTAATTGATAATGTTCATACAAACTTGTAGCCAACCATATGTAATTTTTTATATATTAAATAATGTTTCCATATAAATATTATTTTTTTCATTAAAGAAAAAATAAAATAGCACAGTAATTCACATTTTGTATTAGAGAAAGCATTTTGAAATGAATTTTCTTAGGGTGAAATTTTCAAGGGACATTTTTTTGAGGGAAGGAGATGGGAAATAAAAGGACAAGGAAAAATAAGAATTCATGAAAGTATTTTCTTGAGACATAACAAAGATATAGTGAACAAGTAGACAACACAAAGGGACATTGATGAACAATCACACATGCACGACATAACAAGAATGACATAGAAGAAGAGAAATATAAATAGAGGAATTTTTACTACATTTTGATTTCTTTATTGCCTTGTGTCAATGAAGCAACAAGGGTCATTTAAAAAAAATCTAAACAAAATAGAGAGCAGACAACACAACACTGGGGAAGCACAACACTACAAATATGAAAACACATAAAATGAATCGATCGCACAAGAGGAGCTAGTCAAGCGTATTACCTACCCCCAACTTGGTCTATAGTGTTTTGGGAATGTGGGTAAATTGCAAGAGGAGCAACATCAAGCATGAAAGATGGAACAATGGTCAGTTCCAAACAAGGACCATGTTGTAAATATAGGTCATTGTGTTTGTCACTAGGATTGATGGATAATTGATGGGAAAACATGTTAGGAAAATCATGATCAAGATCTATAATCTCACAATAATAAAAATTAATAGAATCATGTGTATCATTATTAGGCATAAAAATGTCATCATAAAGAGTATCTTCTTCATCTAAATTAATTTTTATAGAATCTAAGTGTGTACAGTGAATTCTTCAATCTATTGGGAGCAAGCTCAAACATAAAATGTTAGTGGTGTTAGCACATAAGATCGATTCAAAAGCATGTAAAAGAGAAAGCAAGCAACAAAGACCTCAACGTAACATCAGATTGAGCTAAAAATAAGTAACAATGCACCATATTATACTCATTTTGATTTTCTCTTCTTGATAGGATGTAGGTGTGCTCTCTCAAGCACACAAAATACAATGATCCCCAATGCAAATGCAAGATTGAAACAAGTGAAACAATTCAAGAGCTAGTATGAGGAACTAGTCTCAAATTCTTCAAATGATAATCTAAACTAGCTATGAAGATGATATGCATGAAAAAAGATTAAATCTAAGATTCATTCACCAAATTGAAGCCTAACATGTGATATCTATGTGAATTAAGCTTAAAGACATGAACATGAAAATTAGCAATGAGATTCGAAAGCAATTCTAACATAATAACAATGCAAATTGAGAGATGCCAAATGAAGAGGAGAAGGCCTCTATTTATAGAGTTTTTGGAGAGAGGAAGAGGCTTGGATGAAGTGGCACCTATGTGGCATCCACATAAGAGCCACATAAGGGACACACAAGCTTTGAGAAGATGGCCAATTTTGAGTCAAAATTGGAATTAAATGTTGAGTGGCTCAACAATTTCAAGTGGGAGACAAAGTTGTAAGAAGAAATTAAAGAGGAATGGGTGACCTATTTGGGGAGAATTTCCCCATGTGGGTGAGCATTCCATTAGCATTAAAAGGGTTAGGAATCACCCATTAAGCATGATTAAAGGACAGGTAGGTGGGTAAGTGTACTTAGGAAATGAGGTGATGGGAGTAGGGTAGGAATAAGGTAGGCTTAGGGTAGGTCTATAGGTTGGATTAATAGGTTCCTAGCTAGGGTTTAGATCACAATTCAAATTAGATTTGAATAAATCCTGGTTTAGAATAATTAGGAATATGGAGGATTTAATAAATGTAAATTTATTAAAAAGGGAATTTCATGAGACAAATGTATTTAAATAAAATACATTAGAATATCATTTAATCTATTAATAAATACTAGTAAATGAAACTATTTAATTGATTAGATTAAATAGTTAGAGGAATAAGAGGGAGAATAATATTAATAATGACTATTAATATTTTTGGATGTCTACATTTTTCCCCTCTTTGATGTGGCGTTGCAAGTGACGTTACGTCAAAGACAAGAAAATAAGTTGCCCCAGAGGAAGAGGGTTTCTAGGAGTCATGCCGAAGCAATGACGGTATAGGGTTGTGCCCCCTCGAGAAAAGAACACAATGATGACGTTGTGGAATTTTCTTGAAAAAGGACGCAACGGGCAGGAGGAAGAGAGGAGAAGGGAATAAATAGAAGCCTTCTAAAATGTAATTAATAATGCAGCTAAGAATGCAAATGCAAATGAAGTTAAATGCAGCTAATGAGCATTGGGGAACCATTTGTGTGAAAATATGGAGAGCACATCTAATTTTAATATTGCAAGAGGAGGTATGCATCAGGTGTTAGAAAACACAGATGACAGAGTTCCTTTGTGTGGACTAGATGCTCAAGCAAAAAACACACTGTAAAAGATGCGTGTATCAGTAGCCACCAGTCACAATGCACAAAGATATAACATAGCGAGGTAGTGGTGAGTAGGTTTAAACTGACACAAAAAGATAAAATCAATAAAAGAAGGCCTCAGGACCAAGTAGTCATTCAGTCTAAAGTTCTTGCCATGAACAAGATTGAGGTGATGAAGGATTTGATAAGCCGACGCTGGAAGGATCCATCCTGACGGGTAGAGATTGGATTTGATTTGATAAAAGAGATTCACTAGACAAAATTGTGAACAGGATGCGGAGCAAGGATAGTCGATCAAAAAATTGATTTGGTGAAAAACATGATCACAGTCGCATGAGTCAAAACGTTGTTGAAAACTAAGATCTGGAATGATGCAGAAAGAACGAAGTGTTTATTGCATGATTTTTGAGAATATTTGATGTTTTTGGAATTTTTGAATTTTTGAATTTTTTTTGGATTTTATGCGTATTCAAGCTGTACAACAGGATGATTTATACAAAAATATACATGGGGGTTGGGGAAAATGGGTGGGGAAATTTTTTTGGGGAAAATGAGTGTTATAAGAAGGGCTGGGGGCTTAAAGAAGGTCATTTGTGAATAGTGAATAGTGAAATCAGAGCTTTGGAGTGAAAATGATGGCTGACAAGAGGATGAAGGGGCAGTTGGGGGAGCGCGTGCACACACATGGGAGGCCCGCAGAGTGACCGGTACGGGTGAGTGACCTATCTAGGACCTTGTATTTATTACTGTCAAATTTATTTAATGCTTTGGGGGGATAGGGGGCATTAAATGTAATTTAATGGTTTACGAACCGGGGACGCTGGTTTAGGAACCAGCATTTGCAAGGACACCGATCCCTGGATTGACATCTTCGTAGACATCGATCCCCAAATTGACAAATCTGGAGATGACGGTGCTGGACCGACATCTTTGAAGATGTCAAACCTAGACCGCTGTCTTTGAAGATGACAATCTGCAGGGAAAGAAAGCAGAGACACCGGTGTATGAACCGGTGTTTTCAACTGGATTGGCGTCTGTGCCCAAAAGGGTAGACACTGAAGGGAAGGGAAATAGAGGGACACGACGAGGGCTGGGGATGGGTCAAAAAAAGACCTAGGGACAAGATGCCCCACTTTGGGAGAATTCAGGCTAGAAATAGAAGAAAAAGTGGCTAACATGGTGGATTTTGAAATTTACAGGAGCAGTTCCCACCATTGGGATCGCGGGAGCACTGGCCACCGACCATGGAGTTAGAGGCGCAGCTCACCGAGGATGATTGGGGCTTGTTAGTGGTAGTTGGGTTGGACTATGTGCCCCGTTGGCTTAGGCTACGAGTGCACAATGGGATGATGACTGCATTGATTGAGCGGTGGCACAGTGATACCACCACATTTCACTTGCCTACTGGAGAGGTGACTATCACCCTAGAGGATGTGTGGAAGATCCTTCGGATACCCATCCAAGGGGCGATTCCTCTGGTATCGATTGGAGGATAGCGACCATTTCATGGAGATTTCCTTTAGGAGACCTATGAGGTGGATCCTGACATATCAGACCTGGATGCCTTGGTAGCCAGTGGTGGATCAGAGACTTCGGCAGGTGGCCCTATATCTGACGGGGCTGATCGGAGGGTGCATGCTAGCTGACCTGGCAGGACATGAATTTGACATGGGATGGGCATGAGTACTAGCACAGATGCTAGAGGAGGGTACCACTTATTGCTGGGGTTATGTTGTCTTAGGACAGCTATACGATGACCTATACATGGCTGCATACCGTGGGGCACGCAACATGGGTACCGGAGTGACTCTGATATTAGTTTGGGCCTGGGAGCACATTGCAATGTTTCAGCCCATGAGAGCTCGAGAGGCATGATAGCCTGGAGAGCCCTATGCCTGCAGGTATAGGCTGCCTTTGAGATACACCTCTGTCGGCCAGACTGGATATTGGCGACGACTCTTAGATGAGGTTCAAGTTTTCTGCTGGACTCGATAGAGATTGTGTGAGCCATGGGGGACAATGGAATAGGACACAAGAGTGGAGGAAAGATTTGAATATTTTCTATACCTGTCATACGTTTAGACGGATTGCTTTCTATTGGGGAGGACCATCCACAGATAGAGAGGTATAGACCCTCAAGGGTTATGCGACAGTTTGGTCTACAGTAGGGGGTGGTGGCAGAGGATGCCTTACATCCTCATCTCACTAGGGAGGTAGGCACTTGGTGGAGATACACAGATGCTCTGACAATGAGGGCATCTTAGAGGGACATTGTGCAGCTTCACTTTGTGGTGCGTCCTGATGTCACAGATGTAGGGATGACTCTGAAGTATGCAACATGGTGGGCTACACACACACCACTGTGGCTGACAAATCCCACTCAGGTGGCTGCTCATGAGTAGCCAACAAGGGACATGGACGTGGATGATGGGACTTCTATAGGGAATTCCCTAGAGACCTCGGTAACAGGTCAGAGGAGGAGACCACAGAGATGGGTGAGACCTCGCATAGAGGTGCAGGCAGGTGCAGGACCAGATCAGGGGCCACCACCAGTATAGGGGCAGGTATAGGCACCATAGGTGCCAGCACAGGTATAGGGACAGACACCCCAGGTGCCACCATAGGTGCAGGTGCCACAAGGGCCACCTACAGGATATGTTGCACAGGAGACTCACGATACTGTCATCGCAGAGAAAGACAGTCTATAGATAGAGTGCACATGATTTCGGGGTGTTCTAGGCATGGCCCAGGTGTCCGAGACTAGCCTATAGACATAGATGACCTGTATACAGGTTTATTAGCTGCGGAGACGACACGGGTGGACAGGGCAGAGGGTTTTCTGGATACCCTACAGGGAAGGGTTGACTCATGAGAGTTTTCCATGGTCAATTTGATGCAGGATGCTACAAAGCTACGTACTAAGATAGGTACACTGACGAACCAGTTGGATACTCTGACCTTATAGCTGGAGCAGGCCATAGATTTTGGCATTGACCTTAGAGAGAGATGCAGCACAGCGACAGGCTGAGACATATAGGGCTAAGCGGGATATTGCCAGACAAGCGACTATGGTAGGTGGAGCTGGGCAGGTTGTGGCCAAGGTGTTCACAGCTCATAGAGATGCGAACATGGTGGGCAGAGAGGCATCCCACTATCAAGCATTGTATCATTAGCTAGTTCCTGAGGGACAGAGGTGAGATTACTCAGAGAGGTTCTCGATCTTAGAGCACAGTGCGGACCTCAGCATCACAGACATCTGTGGGTATGCTACCACGTCCACCACTAGAGCATGGAGGTGGATCCTCATAGCCACCAGCATGATTCAGTAGAGGATCATGTGACACACATTTTTGCATTTTGAGATATACATGTATATTGGCACCGAGGTGCACGTGATGTATTTTATTGATGATGGACACATGTACTTATGGAAATTTGATTTATATATGATTGATGAGGACTCTTATGATGCCTATGATGTATGCTTTGTATGCTGCAATCTATATGATGTTTTGATGCATATGCCTATATGATTACTGACAATGATGCTTGTAGGATGTGATTCATATGTATGACATATTGTGTATGCAGGATGGTTTCATGATTATGTATATATGATGCATGACTTATGCAGGGTGGATGTTGCTATATATATGATGTACTAACATGTGTGGATGCAGGATGTGATGTGATTTTAGGATGTATGCAAATGTATATGTGATGGTTTTATGAATGCTTCTAAATGAGTATTTAACAATGCAAGACTAAAATGAATCTAAATGAAGTAACAATGCAAGACATGAAATGAATCTAAATGAAGTAACTATGCAAGACATGAAATGAATCTAAATGAAGTAACTATGCAATATATGAAATGAATCTAAATGAATTATGCAAGACATGAAATGAATCTAAATGAATTATGCAAGACATTAAATGAATCTAAATTAATTAACTATGCAATATATGAAATGAATCTAAATGAAGTATGCAATATATGAAATGAATCTAAATGAATTAACTATGCAAGGTTAAAATGAGTCTAAATGAATTATGCAATATATGAAATGAAGCTAAATGATGGATTAATTATGCACAGTTCTAAAATGATACTAACTATGTAATTAAATGATTGACTTAATGATGATTAATGTAAGTTAATGATGGATCTTGATGAATCTAATGAATCTAAAATGATGAATAATGCAACTTATTCTTAATGATAGATACAATAATGATACTAGAGACAATGGACATGACGGATGCAACGGGTGCAATAGGACTCATATTTTTTGGTGTGTCACAATCAACTGATAAACCAGATAGGTGGACTATGGAGGATCAGGTAGGGAATGTTAGTAGGACGATGAATCAGGATGTTAGCATGATGGTGAGAAGATCAAATATGTCACGAATATAAAAGGATCAAACTAAGCGATTAGTTAAAATGATTATGTACAAAGGTTGCTGCCAAGATTTGATTGGATCATATTGTTTGTCTTGATGTGCGTGATAATATAGTATGCTGATTGATTAGTTCAAGAGGAAAGATACATCCTACGAGAACCCAAAGATGATGATGATCTAGATTTAAGTTGACAAGAGGAAGGACACATCCTCAATAGACTCATTTCCAGAAAGATGGGACTCACCAAGTTGATGTACACTACGAGAAAACTATAGAACCAAGGTAGGATTTTAAATAGCACAACTGTATCATTTTCCACACACGGAGAAACTGAGGACATAAGAAATATACAGGATAGAAGCTCATGATTTGGGATAGTACAATGTATGGACAACAAGATACAAGATTATGTGTACAAAAGCTCAGGATACGAGATAGGAGGATCATTTTGGACTAGTGCGTATGATATGCGAACACCCAGGGAATATCAGAAATGCGAAGGGTAATGGAGATGTGGTGTCGGTGATGGAAGGAGATGAGATTTTGATAGATAATGGAACAATCCATTATGTGTGACACCTATTTCCAGGTTTTCATCATGCATACTTGTCCAAGGCGCTTGATTGCCAAGTTTTCACCATTAGATAAAAGTTTTCTCTTTATTTTTCTTTTTGATTTCTTTGGATCTTTTTGATGTTTTTGAGGTTGCCCAAGTGCCTATTTACTAGGATTTCACTGGGACAACCATTTTTTTAGCTTCATTTTTCTGCTTTTTAGAGATTTTTTTAGGACTATTTTGCATTGTTTTTGTGCTTTCTTTAGGACTTTTTATGCTTTTTTATGGATTTTATCAGATAAATAGAATGAACAACCAGTTGTTAGGCATAGAAGCACCTAAGATGAATGATGTTGACAGGATCATTCAATGGTTCTCCTTCATGAGTGGAGAGTTGATATGCCCCAGAACCGAAGCATACAGTGACAACATATGGGCCTTGCCAGGTCACTTCAAACTTGCCTTTCTTTTCTTGATCAATACCAACTTTTTTATTTTCATTTAGGGCCCGTTTGGCTACAGCAATACCATACTCTAGATATGGTCAATTCTAGAAGATGTTGGCAATTCAGGAAGATGCTTATCCTCAAAATGAAATTCGGAATATGGACTGACCCGTTTGGTTCACCCGGAAGATGACTGAGAAGATGCATAAGGAATTTTAATTCTTTATTTTTTAATTTCTTTGAATATGGTGTGTATATGTGTATATATATACACACATGTGTATATACATACACATATATATATTTTTTAATTTCTTGTTGAGTGGATGTATATAGCTTTGAATATTGAATAGTACTAGATAAATGTAGCACAGGTTGATCTTTAGGTTGGGAGGAAACCACAACTCCATCATTAACCACTTTTTTGTTCCTATTCCAATATGGGTTCTTCCCTTTATCCTTGTTAGAGTTGTTGTTGTTTTGACCATTGTTGTTGTTATTTCCATGTTTACTCAAAATTACTTGTTCTCTTAAAACATCCTTGATTCTACATGCAGTCTCAACCATGGTGTCAAATGAGTCAAAAACCATTTTCTTAACTTCATACCACATTTCAGGAACCAAGTTACTAACAAGGATGTCAATCTTTTATTGTCAGGAATAGTTCTAGAATAGCAAGAGCATTTTCATCTCCACCTTTGCAAGAAAGTAACAAAGGATTCTCCTTGATTCTGCTTTAAGCTACATGAGTCCAAAAAACTGATAGATCTTGAAACATTGTATGCAAAGTGTTGAAAAAATCTATGAACAAGCTCTTTGAAAGTCTTAACAGGGTGGGTTATCTTAGTAAACCATTCCATTGCTTGACCCTTAAGACTTCGTGGGAACAATCTCATAAGGCAAGAGTCATCTTGATGAAACTCAAAACTTGTGGTAAAAAACTGGCGCACATGATCATGTAGCTCTCCACTCCCATCATATTTATCATATTGAGGAATTTCAACCTTTCTAGGAAATTATTTCATGTCAACACTCTTATCAAAAGGATTAGGACAAATTGAGTCCAATGAGAAAGAATTCTTAGGTGCAGACATCTTGTCCATTGTTCTTTGCATTTCATTGAGCCTCTGCTCTTGGGATGGACCTTGCTTCTTAATATTTTTATCCACATCAAAGTTGTAAGGGACCCTAGAACCCTTTTTGATTAGGCTCTCTAGGAACTTATCCTTGTTTTTCTCCACATATAGTTGAAAAAGTGGCTCTTGTTGCATGTGCATGAAATATTGGGAGGTGTGATCAAAGCTCGAGCTACTACCCCCATATTTTGAACCATAATGAGCAAGATGGGAAGGTTGTTTTGCGTACTTAGGAGGATTTGGTCTCCTATACTAATCATGTCTAGAAACTCTTCTTCCCCTAGGGCTAGGAGATCGTGAGGGTGATCTTGAATGTATCCTACTTCATGGAGTCCTAGGAGGACTGGATGGAGGAGAACTATTTCCACCACTAACATGCATATTATTGAATGGATCATTGAGTTGTCAAGCCACAATCCTATCTCGGTCATCTTGAAAGGTTTTCCTTTCCATTTCTATCAAAGTTTGTTTCTCCATCTCTAGGCGTCCGATTTGTTCTTCCTTATGAACTTGCTCATCTTGAAATGATTTATTTTCACATTCAATCCTCTTGAGTCTGTCACCCATGTAATTAGTAGATGTGTTAAGAGGTGAGCTTGGTCTTGAATTTTGAAACAAGTTGTTGGTGTAAGTTGTATTGACATGAGTATCATAAAGTTCATCTCCTTGGTTCTCATGTTGTGATAACTCACTGTCATAAGCATGTCTCTTACCTCTCTCTCTCTCTCTCAACCCTTTGGTGTGAATCTAAATATCTTGTTGAAATAAGGGGTGAGACTGGTCTACTACCATGAGAGGAACCACTGAGTGAAATAGCATCTCTACTTTTTGCAAACATATCCTCATAACATTTATCTCTGGCTTCCCTCTCTCTCTGAGTCATCGTGTGACTCATATCCATAGAAGAGTGGGAAGATGCTAAGGGGATACCCAACTCACTAAGATGACTCTTGGAATCAAACCACACTTATGAAGTATTCCTAGGTGATTGATCAAATATGGGTTCTTTTCCCTTATGTCTTTGGCGATTTTGAACTAAGGGTAAATGGTTAAAAACCACTTGAGGTCATTTTCTTTGATATACTTGATACCTTGTTGTAAATGACATGAAAGAAAAGATACTAGCTGATAGGATTACCCTTAGAAATGTTGGTACCAAACTAGGATAGAAAAGGCACTAACTTGTCCAAAAGAAAGTGATAAGATAGAATATTGCAAAGAGGCATAAGCCAACACTGTCACAGAGGTGCCCAATAAATTTGGGTGAATACCCTAGCACATATGGATCAGGAGGATCATCTTACCCAAATTATATTGATAATTTTATGGAAGTGGATAGACAAGAGACTACCAAAACTCTCCAAGTGTGTTATCAAAGAATTTAAAGGTTTATCTTTTCAACAAGGATGGTTTCTAGCTCACCAAGTGCCAAGCAAGGTCACTTGTGAAATCAAAGATTGCTAATCCAAGAGGTTCAAATGCAAGAATCCAAAGCTAAACAAGATTCTAACAATGGGGTAAGTAATCCAATCTAACCCAGATCAACCCAGAAAACTAAAAATGATAGGGCAACAAGTAAGCAAGAAAGAGGGAAATGGCAACAAACAACTCATTGGCAGGCAGTTTTGTGTGGGGAAATGCTTTCTCACATGAGGATTTACATAGGACCATGTGAAAAAATTATCAGACATGCAAGGAAAGACTAGACTAGTGTGATATGAAACAACAAATTGACAGCAAGTTTGCAAAATATCACGCGAGGATTCTCAGATAGCCACACGAGGAAACGTAGCAAACAATGCGAAGAAACAGTTTTCTTGCACAAGGAAAGGATACAGAAATCAATTTTTGATTATTTAAATTGACCAAATAGATGCATTAATAGATTTTTTTCATTAATCAGGCACGCAAAACAACAATTAGGGAGTTTCAAGCAATCAATGTCTTCAAACAATGAGCAAGGGACAAAGCAACCTTGCACATGAACATGGATATTGTCATAGTATTTCTACTCCATAAGAATGCTATTTGTGTATGTTCTCAAAAAAAAATTCAATCATGCACATAGTCCTAGAGAATAAAAATTTTGCTGCACTATGGTTCTTAGTAATGGCTTGACTCTGCAAGTTTTGCAATCTCAAGTGGGTAAAATCCAATTCTGGCGCACTGAGGTTTTGACACAATCCGAGAATTTAATCAATCAGGAGCTGCTGAGGAGATTTGATAACCCACAAGGAACTACACCCGTGGATATTTCTTCCACAAGGACATTTATATAGCGGTTGTTGCTACCATGGAGAAAATGGCTATTACCACTTGAGGTTTTGTCCACATGGTTTACCCAATAAAGGAAGTGTCCACTACAGTTAACCCTCTCTAACAAGGAAGACTCAAAATATGGACCACATGGGGACTTAGTTTGGATTCAAGGGTTCCAAGTTTCTGATTCTCCCAAAAGGGAAAAGAGCATAATCCTCTAGCCTCTTCACCTCACCCAAACATAGCAAACAAGATTACTTGACCCACTAATTTGAAATCACCTCATTCAAGTTTCACACAACAACAAATGACACCAGTCTCCCAAAGAGAGAAAGTATCGCCAAAAGTTGAAGCCCAAACCAAGTTGACCAATGAGACCAAAAAAATTCCTTTTCTACCTACAAGGGGATCTATCATCAAGAAGAGCTTCGCATGTAAGACAAGCGAATGAATCCCACTCTCTCAAGATCACCACAAATAGTGTTCATAGGGCCTAATTACTATGTGAAACATATATGCAA
>MU226065.1:580092-609012 GCA_018584345.1 Thuja plicata | reverse complement strand
TTATGAATTTTGTGACACTCAAATGGTTATTATGGAGGACCAACCTCCTTCTCTAAACTCTAATCTTCCTCATTATGATAATGGTAATATTATTGATAGTGACTATACTAGCTCTACTTTTGATTCTAGTGATGATTTCATTTGGTTTACAAAATCTCTTTATGAAATGAATGATGTATTTAATGATTATCAATCTGTTTTTACTTTATCAGATTTTACTAATTAATATCTAAAGGGAGATCCCAATTATGGGAGATCCACTTGTGGTTATTATCATTTTTTAGGTAATATATCTTGGAGAAGAAACTATGATCAATCTCAACGTGTACTTGAACATTTGGGCCTATCTCAACAAGCACCTAAACCTATGTATTGCAACACTCAAAGGACCCCTATTTCATGATTGAAGCATATATCAATTCACCATCACCTCATATTAACACAAAGTGAAGACAAGCAAATTTACCTCGTCTACTACGAGAAAGATTATCAAGTTGCAGTTTTTTGTAAAACCCCAAGTAAAGATTAAAGGGGGGTGTTAGAATTTAATCTTTACTTGTACTAATGTAAGTAGGAGATTCTTACGGAATCCCTACACTTGTTTTGAATTCTTTTACAAGTGTGAGGATAATTCATTTTATTGTAATTTCTTTTTAGTTATTCCTCCTTATGAGGAATCCTACACTTATCTCACACACTATTGAAATGTGGCATACATAGATATGGGAGTTACCATGCAACTCCTCTCTCACATCTCTATTAAAGAGATGTCTCTCATTCTCTTCTTGATAGACTAAGTAGGTTAATTCTCCTTCTTGAATACTATTGTATGATCTTGGCTCTCTCTCTCTCTCTGTGGCATTTTTTGCCCATTCTTTATACCACGGGGGCTTTTTCATGCTTTTCCCCTTTAGAATCTTGTCTCCTTGTTGCTTGAATATTTGGTGAATGCACCTAGTTTTTTTGCACTAATTCATGGTAAATCTTCTTACTCCTGCTCATTGAATTAAACAATTTCCTATCTCTCTTTATTTTTTGTCATTATTTTAACAAAAATGGTGAGAAATGCTAAGGTAGAGCTCACCAAATTCCTTTTTTTTGTAGTTGTGTGTAGGGGGCCTATACAATTGGGAAATAGATAAACCCAACCTCTTTGTATCCAAGCTTGATTAGAAAAAACCAATGTGAAGGGTGCAAATGAAAAACCTAGATGAAAAGGGAGGAGGATAGACCTATTTTTTCTATTAAGGAATTAATAGATTTGAGTAATTGATTAATGAACAAGTATAGATATGAAAAGTAACTAAGGATGACTAATGCAAGGATAGATCTAAAAGTAAATACAATATTAGAGAAGGATTTGTACACCTTGAAATGAAGTAGGAGGTTATATTCCTTGAAACTACAATTTCTAGTCATAGATATGTCACAGACTGAAATTGTTCTAGATCTGGGACCCTGGCACCTATAACTTCTGACTGTGAAAGTTTGAGGCCTCTAGGAACAATTTGAATTTTCAGGTATAAGTCAAAGTTCAACTATACCCCTCTGTTTATGATTATGTAATTTCCAATTTTGATCTCCGAGATAATCCCAAAAATGCCCAAATCATGTTCCATAGATCATGAAACCTGTTCCTACACATAGAAAAAGGGAAATTGTTTGTGGAAAGGGACTTTCCTTGGTCAAGCCCCGGTTTAGGAATTAACATTGAAATTGATATGTAAATGAAAATCCAAAAAGGAAAGCAAGGTAAATGTTTGGTTCACCTTGTGTAAAACCCCCATGAACATATGTAGCAATTGCATAAATTCATGAAGATTCTTGCATTTGAACTTGGAATGGAGATGTAGGAAGATCAAGGATGTCCTCACCAATGTATGAGATCCATAATTACCATCTCTATATCATGAATGTAGTTATGCCACTTGAAGAATAATGGAATGAACCTCCTTGCACCACTTGAGAAGCTCTCTACTTGGTCATCATGGGAGAGAAATCTTGCATCAAAGGAAGGAGATTGAATTTATTGTATGGATCTATGAAGAATACTTGCAGACCTTGAATATATGCCTTTCCTTCACCACTTGAATGCTTCAATACTTGCATGCTTGCGTAATCTTGGCACAACTACTTGATCATATCATTATGGTTCTTAGTATATGTATGTCTTTGTATTTATGTATATGCAAAATGAGGGGATATAAAATCCTTTTATAATCATTTTGAGATTCAAAAGAAAACAAGATGACACAAAAGAATTGGGAAAGACATAGGAAGAAGGGTCCCAACATCAGGCTCCAAGCCCAATCAAGAGAAACTCATAGGGAGTGAAGTTGAAGTTTGACCTCACCCCTGGGGATGTAGTTAAAATTTGACTATAACCCTAGGTAAAAAATTCCTAGGATAGGGTGGAGACCCATCGGGAGATGTGAAAAAGGATCTAGGAAAAAAGGACAAATGGGCATAACCGATAGTCAGATCTTGAAATCACCAAAATGGGGTCAATAGGTCCTAAAAGACATCTACTTTTGGGTGCTAAATGTTTAGGACAATACACTTACATTACCTTTGTTTTTATCTTGTGAAGATGGAAGAAGGAGAAAATGTTGAGGAAGCAAGTGCTACAGCCGATGAGAATGGAGGTTCTCAAGAGAGTAGTAGAGGATGGTGTGCCCCTAGATGAGGTACGCCTTGCTACTCGTGCTTTTTATTCCTTTCTATAATTCTATCTCTCTGTAGAAGATGTAGAAATTAAATCATAGATAGAAATTGATGCTATCCAGAGTAGGATACCCAAAAATTTGACCTAGTCCTAGAAGTCAACCTAGTCCCAGAAAGTTGACCTTGTCCCAAAAAGTCAACCTAGTCCACTGAAAACATTAGCCTAGTCCTAGGTGTTTTTATTTTTCTGATTTCTAACTGAATCTAATTGATGTATATGTTGTACTGGTAATAATTTGTTGGTCTATATTGCAGGAGCTACCTACGATGTGGGAGCTTAGAACAATGAAGACTATGGCACTCCTCTAAGGGCAATATGACAGGCTAAGACCATAGGATATATAGTTGCTGAGATATATAGGGTTGTACTAGGTATACCATCTTCCACACATTATATTTCACCATGCCATGCTGATGACATTGATGGAGATGTGGGATGAGGACACATACATATTTCACCTACCCATGGGTGAAATGACTATTACATTAGAGGACATATACTGGATCTGTAACTACCCATATGAGGATGAACAATGAGATTTGTTAGAGATAGATCAGAGATAGATATTAAGAGAGACAAAATATATTTCTCAGGATAAAACCTTTCTCACACACACAAAGATCATATTCTATGGAAGGTACTAGTATATGATTCCAAAAAGGTTCCTTTAGTTTGGAAGATATTGTTGGGTATAATTGCTATTGTTGTTGCTCGTGATTAAAAGGGAACAATTTTCTCTATTCCTTTAACTCATGCACTTCGATGTATGGAGAGAAACCACATAGTATATTCATGGGGAAGGAGTATGTTATCCCACTTATACTACAAGCTTGGGAGATTTATGAGGTATCAGAGATGAATCCTGGTAGTGTGTACATTATTACAAGTATGGATTTTTGAGCACATCACTTATATATGACCAGTGGGATTGCCAAAAAAGATTTATGTAAGTGATCCCCAAGCATACAAATATCCACTGAGCTCATCATGGTAGTTTTTTGATTTGATGTATTTGAGAGCAAGCATAGATTGGTTTCAGGCAATCGATATCATCTACATACCCTATAGATAGATGTCACCCTAGATAAACATTGATCAATAGATGAGATGCATGCAAAGACACAAATTTCTAGAGGGGAGGCACAGTTACATAATGGTGCCTTTCTATTTTGACAGAGTGCAACAACAATTTGGTTAGACAAAGTTCCCTCCCATACAAGTGTCACATTATATACATGGAAATAGGAATATTGAGAGGCCCGAGACCATACCATGACCCACAATAGATGACATAGAGCTAACCAATCTAGAGGTGGAATATGATATTGAAGTAGCAGATACAATCACTAATGCAGGTGTGACTAGGGAATACCTTAGACACATATGTGTGCATGGGATCAAACCCATCTTTCTAGTAGGCTACCCCCTAGGAGACCTAGGGCCATTCTCCTAAGGAGAGCATGCGATAGCTAGAGACGAGGTTAATGATGATAGAGAGGATGAGCAATTGGGAGATATGCTAGATGTGGAACCCATGGTAGAGGACTATGATATAGCTAAGGAGGTCCAGAAGAGGGGATAGATGCTACCCCTTTGAGGAGATAACGACTAAGATCCACATTAGAGATGCCTCCCTTGAGGGATGTTTCCTTCGGAGAGAAAGGAGAGAGTAGAAGGTATGTGCCCCCAACAACATTTTTGGGTAAAGATGTAATGTTTCTAGTTACTGAAAATCCTAGCTACCAGGAAGGAGATCCAAGTATGGAAGAATGAAAATGCTTTAAGTAAAAAATAAGTTATATATATATTTTTTGAATGTTATTTTTGTTATATGTTTTACAATTAGAGTGGAGGAATGGAGACTCTTTATAGATGATGTTTTGAGAGACATCACTATAGTGTCAAGGATAACTTCATCCTCTAAGGTGATATACAAGATACACTGAGATCCTAGGTGACACAAGGATGTATTCACATATGTACATGTAGAGTTATAACTTTTGAGAGATGATAGAGAGTGATTCCAATGAGAATCGGTAGAGACCCAACGTGAGCTATACAAAATTCAAGGGAGACTACAAGGTTGATCAAAGAAGAGATAATTTAGGATCCATACATGATACTAGACTACTCATAGACCATCCAACAAAACACAATCATCTTCTTCTCACCATTGACTTGAGAGATTAGGGATCCATCATCCCATGGATGATTAGTGTGTTTCTTGCATTAGGACCTCATATTGCATTTAATTATATACATAATTTAAATCAATGTCCTCTTTCTTCCTCCATTCTTGCACAAAACTCCAAGTTGGCCCTAATTTGTATGCATGATTTCCCATTTATCCGTCCAATCACAAAATTCATTTCCCTATGACCTTGAAATGTATTTACGACTGATTTTCTTTCTTATTTCACCATATTTCCCCCGAACCCCTCAATACTTCTAAGGATCTAGGATTTTTTCCTTGACTTTTGTAACTCTAGGTATAGGTCAACCTTGACATATACCTAGGGAGGTTAATTTTTATTGGCTCCCGAGACCAATGTAAATTATTGGCCTTTTCCCACCTAGTGCAGTCAACCCTTTTGATTTTGATGCCCTAAATCGGTATAAAAGGTGGCCTTTTAACTTCATTTGATCATCTACATTAAATCTATAATCATGCATATGAAAAGAAACCTCTCTCAAGCACTCAAGTACAAGCATTCAAGGAGTTCAAGCAAGTATCTATCCATTCATTCAATCAAGTATGCATTTCCTCCCATAGATCTAGCATCTCAAAGACAAAAGGAGTTGGCCATCAAAGGAGGATATCTACACCCATTCAAGTATTTTTATTCCTCTTCAATCCTACATTAAGGAAAATTACAAGCATCTACTACATGAGGTTTTGTATTACATGATTTCCTTTTGGTTTTTGTGTTCACTCAAGGATATTGTATCAACATTGGTATGATACATTTCCATTGTTAGATTTAATCATTACTACATGTTAGAATTTAATTTCCTTTATTTCAATTTAAGGTTAATTCCTAAATAGGGGCTTGACCAAGGCAAAACCCTTCCCCTCCAAAAATTTTCCCTCTCTTTGATGTGTAGGTGCAGACTCAGATTCATAGATATAGTTGAAGTTCCAAGGACCCTTTTCAGAGCACTTTCCAGATCTGTCTTTTATTCCAAGTTTTGACACTGTCACGTATAGGTCAAGGTCAACCTATACCCCCTATTATAGTGCCTATTTCAGTGATAGATCCGAGAAGACAGACTCCAAATTTGTAGAGCCCTATTCTAGTTTTTGGGTCCAAGTACAGGTCGAGGTCAACTTGTACCCAAGTCAACCTATACCAAGGAAGTTGACCTGTTCCTGAGACCTCCAAATTTTCACAGTCTATAGTCTCCAGCTTCCTGATTCCAAATCTAGCTCCATTCTAGTTTTTGACATAGTTTGACAATCTGTTTGCAGATCTGAACTTGCATTCTATTATAGTATTCAAGGTGAGTACATTTCCCTCTTTTTCATATCACTTACTTTCATAGATTAGATTCCTCTCTTGCATATCCTTTATGACTCCTTCTCTTATGGAAAGGAAGACCAATCAAAGAACCTACAAGGTGAAGATCATGAATTGGTAGCTTACCTTAGGATAACAAGTTTCCTTTGTTTCAAGGTCTTGGATCTTCCTAAATATAACATATACTTTGGTGAGTGACGTATCCTAGCATTTCCCACCATTTTGTATGTTACACAGACACATAAACACACACACACACACACACAGAGGGAGAGAGAGAGAGAGAGAGAGAGAGAGAGAGAGAGAGAGAGAGAGAGAGAGAGAGAGAGAGAGAGAGAGAGAGAGAGAGAGAGAGAGAGAGAGAGATTTTATGTTTTCACGTCCATTGCTATTTTTAATTCCTTTATAATTGATTATGTAATCAAGGTAATAAATATTAAAATGATGTACATGTGGTCTAATTAAAGTTAGCTTTAATAAAATGCAATTGTGATGATATGTCATGCTTATGTGAATAGATGAACATGTAGCCTAGATATAAGAAATAACTAAACACTAATCTATTCTAACATAAATTATTGATGAAAGAAAGGGTGCAAACATCTTCTAAGTATATCCTAACGAAAATTATTAACATATTACAATTTAACTCAAGACCAAAACATGTTTATTTTTGTCAAGAATGAAGCAATACATGAAAATAACAAATATTAACATATAATGCTTTTTATGTAAAAGATACAAGCACCTATAAAGATTGAAATGAGAGAGGGAGGAGGAGAAAGAGAGAAAAAGAAGAGTTAGGAATACTACTGACATAATTGCATATCGTCTATAGGGTCCCTAAGTGGACACCATTCATATTACCTCTTATATGCGCTAGATTCATAAACTTTAGTGATGATGTATGGGCCAAGCCAATTAGGACTGAACTTACCTCTTTCTATGGGTAGAGAATTGACATTACGTTGATTCTCATAAAGAACCATCTCTCCAACCAAAAAATAATGCTCAATCACTTTATGATTGTATTTCTTCCTTAAGGATTTATGATATGCGTGAATGTGCTCGAGGTCATTAATGTGTTGCTCATCTAACATTTCAAGTTGTTGACGATATTTTTATCTTAAAGTATTATTATTAATTAAATCATTAAATGAGACTCGTAAGGAGGGTATATCTAATTCCAAAGGAATAATTGTGTCTGCACCATATACTAGATTATAAGGAGTTGTTCTTGTTGAAATACAAAAACTTGTCCTATAAGCCCATAAAGCATAGGTCAACTGCATATGCCAATCCTTAGCATGTTTGTTAACAGTCTTCTTAAGAATTTGCTCAATATTGTTTTAGATTCTTCATCTTGATGATTAGATTGAAGGTAGTATGGAGTAGAAAAATATTGCTTGATGTATTATCTTTTCAAAAATTTGCCACTTCTTTGTTTTTAAAAGGAGTACCATTATAAAATATTATGGTTGACAAAATACAAAAGCGCACGATAATGTTCTCTAGAATAAAATTTCAAATGACATCATCTATAGTAGAGCAAAGAGGCATTGCTTCTACCCATTTAGTAAAGTAGTCAATACAAAAAATGATGTATTATTTTCCTTGAGAAGAAGGAGGTGATATTTTCCCAATGAGACCCAAACCCCAAAGATTAAAATGCCATGAAGTTACCTGAGAGTGGAGCTCATGTGCAAGAGTGTGGATGAGATTATTAGGGTGTTAACATTGAGGAAATCTTTTGACGAAAGAAAAAGAATATTGCTCCATAGTTTTCCAATAATATCCCATACGAAGGAGTTTTTTAACCAAGGACTTTCCACCAAAATTCCCACCACAAGATCTTGAATGAGCTTCTTGTAAAGCAATGAGGATCTCAGTTTTATTAAGGCATTGAAGTAAAATATCATTGTAAGAGCATCTATAAAGAATGTCAGCAACAATGATGTGTCTTGTAACAAGTTTGCGAATTCAAGCTCTAGTATTCCTTGTTGCTAATCTGGGAAAGGTACCATCTCTTAAGTAATGGAAAATGTGTGAATACCATTCATCCAAATTAATAATAAAGCAACAAGTGTCATCATTAGAGTTTTCAGAAATAGAAGTACTGACAAGGTTGTGTATGGTGAATTGATAAGTTTCAATAATTTTTTCTTAGGAGATAAGTGAAGCTGCACTTGCCATGACATCTGCATGTCTATTATCTTTATGAGGTAGATTTGAAATAGAATGAGATGAAAATTTAGCAAGAAAATTCAAGGCTAAATCACGCTATTGAGTTAACTTAGTATGTTTATCTTGATATGTTTCATTAATTTGTTTCACAATCAACTATGAATCTCTAAATATTTAACATGTTTTACCTTAAGGGATAAAGACACTTTTAGTCCAGTGATAAGGGCTTCATATTCTACAATGTTGTTAGTGCAAGATAAATTGAGATGATACAACAAAGGTATAGGTTTCTTTGAGGGAGATACAAGAATAACACCGACACCAGAGCCAATAAAACATCTATATCCATCAAAGTATAATTCTCATGTGTCATTGGTGTCTATAGGTAAGAAAAATTCATTGGGAAAAGTGGTAGGAATAGAAGTTGAAGTAAGTGAAGGAGCTTCAATGAGACGATCGATATAATCTTGTCCTTTAATTGCATTTTGAGAAAAAAAATGTAAATCAAATTCACTTAGCATCATAACCCATTTAGCTAAGTGTCTTGATAGACTAATTTTTGAGAAAAGATGTTTCAAAGGTTAAAATTTTAAGATGACATTAATTTAAGCATTAAGAAGGTAATGTTAGAGTTTTTGACAAGAAAAAACTAAAGCTAGACATTGTTTTTCTATCGTAGTGTACCAGGTTTCATAATCAACCAAAGTAAAACTAATGTAATAGACCAGTTTCTCTTTTCCATTATTATCATGTTGAGATAAGACAACGACCAAAGCTTTAGAAGAAGTAGAAGTGTATAAAAGCATGGTTGATTAAGGTGAGCATGTTGTAAGATAGGAGGATTGGTGCAGGAGCACCTAGACTAATCCTCAATTTTAGTTTTTTTTTGTCTTGTACTGACCTTAGACAAGTTAGTAGAGTTTGGTTTTGACCTTAGAATGTCTTTCATGTGTGTGCCTAGGTGGATTTGACTAGGTTCAATCCAACCTAGATGTTTATTGCTTTATTAGTGGTTAATGCTAGATTAAACCTAAAGTGGGAAAATGGATCCAAAAGCCTCTAAGGCTTAGGAAAGGGTAGGAATATTCCTAAAATGGCCTCTAGGATGTATTTACATCATTCTAGGTCGGTTAGAGGTCATAGGAGTTTGTTTTATGCAAAGTTGTGAAAGTGTCAAAATGTTGCATGACAACATTTGAAACTTTTGAAAGTTGCATGACAACATTTGGTAGAACAGGATTCCATTCAAAGAATGATGATGGTTAGTTAATTTAATGACCTATAATCATGGAGAAGTCATATTTAGACATTTAAGATCCCATTTCCCGAGGGAGTGTGATGTAATGAGTGATTTTGAATTTGAAGGAGAAGCTCTGAGTTCTGATTTTAGCATACAGTCAACTTTTATTGAGTTCATGAGTTAGTAGATGGATTGAAATAAGTGATCCAGTGTTTCATTAGTGTGGTAGAGATAGTTATAATAAATTTTAATTCAGTAGTGAAGTTTTTTTGAGTTCATTAGATTAGCTTTTCAAATTGTTTTGCAAGTAGTATAGTTGCTGGTGTTGTTTTAAGCAGTTTAGGAAACATGGCTCCCCCATAGCTCTCCAACATGAAAATAATCATGGCCTAGAGGTATATGGAAGGGAAGCCATTTTATATTTTACATATGGAAGGAGGAGCTCATAAGAGAAAACTATCTAATTTTAAGGTCATGCCTTAGGCGAGTTCAGTGTGTCCGGTTAGGTGCATGACAATGTTTAAATGATGTGTAATTGCAGGGGAAAGATTGGGAATATGGAACCAAGCATGGTTTCAAAAGTATAGAGGTCCTATAGATACCTCCTAAGAGGAATAGTTATTGGCTATTCCATTAAGATATATTTCCAAGTAGAAATCAAAAGACTACACAAAAATAGCCCTATTTGCCCTATTAGCCTTGAATTATAGGAACTTACTATATGGAGGCCATAGAACCCTAAGACAACCAAAATCCTTTTTATCTTGGAAAATGGTGTCTTAATATAAACTTTTCTTTTGGGTTTGTTTGGGAGTTTTGTGAGAAAAGTGAGAAAAACCCTCTGTATAGGGCTAATTGACCTATTAGGCCTAAAAGACCAAATTCAGTGTTTTTCTTGAGATAATTTGTGAAACCATTGATGACCTATTCTAATGGGATAATATGGGAGGAAAGAAGTTGTCTTAGGAATAATTTCACCCCTTGCAGCACTTGTGATGAAATGGTGATGAGAATACACTTGGAATCTTCCAAGGTGGAGTAAGAAATTGAACATCAATTGGTTGGTAGTTACCCCCAAGGTGAAGCACAAAGATCCCCAACTCATAGAGTTGTGTTTGAGAGGTTCTAGGATAGATAAGATAGATCTTGGAATATCCTAGAGGAGAGAGTAGGATCTTGTGGAGAGTAGGAACTAGAAGTGTCCTAGAAGAGCTTGTGCAAGTACACCTTTGAGAGTATCTATCATATTGGTATCAGAGAAGTTAAGATTTGGCTTGTGGTGAATGTTCCAACTAGAAGAGTCAATAGGAGAGTATAAAATGGTGACAAATGAAGAGTTGGAAAATAAAGTGGATGAGCAAGAAGAAGAGAATAGATTTCTTAGAGAATAGATTAGCACAATTGGAACACAAAGTGGACCAATTAGAAGAAAAGATTGAAGAAGTGAAAGATAAAGTTGAAGGAAAAAGAAAAGAAATAGCCTTGGATGATGAGGTACTTGAAGATGACCCTGTTCTCACTGAAGAACTATTCTTGAAGGCACTAAAAGCATTGAGTGGAAAGGAATTGGAAGGAGTTCCTATCTTCACTAGAAAGATGGAACCAAAGATAGTCCTAGATTGTATAGAAGGACTAGAAAATCACTTTGAATGTGATGGTTTAACTGAGGCATAGAAAGTGAAAGTGGAAAAGGCTAGACTAAGAGGGTCTGCACTCACTTGGTAGAAATTTATCCAAGATGAGATAGGGAAGGAAGGAAAGAGACCCATAGCCACTTGGAAGGCTTTGGTAGCCAAAATCAGAGAAGCATATGTACCTGAAGACTATGAGAGTCAGTTTCATAAAAGGAGACAAAGTCTTAGACAAAAAGAATTGGATGTTAACTCTTATACTAAAGAGTTTTAGAGACTATGCATGAGATTAAGGATTGTAGAAGAGGAAAGTGTGAAGGTGGCTAGATACCTTAATGGTCTTAAATGGACTATACAAGATGAACTAAGTTTGAGCTTACTCCTAGCACTATCCAGAGATGCCAGCAACTTTCCATAAAGGTGGAAGATAAATTGAGAAAGAAATAAGACTCCAATAATACTAGAGGTAGATGTAAAGGAAGAGATAATAGAGGACAAAGAAGTGGATATGGTGGTATAAGTTTAGAGTCCAACAACCAAGGAGAAACCAAGCTGACAGAACAACATGAAGGAAACTCAAACAGAGGAGGCTTCAATAGAGGAAGAGGCTCTAACAACAATTGGAGAGGAAGAGGTAATAGCCAAGGAAGAGGCTCCTACTTTGTAATAATGAAATGCTATCATTGTAATTAGATGGGACATCCTGCCTATAGGTGTCCAGAGAAAAGATCTACTTCTCAAGGAGGAGACAAAAGAGTTAAATTTGTACAAGAGGAGTCTAGTGTTAGAAATAAACACCCTGAGGTACCCCTAAAATCAGAGGAAGGAGAGAATCTGATGATAAGTAGAACACTAGTCAAAGAACCAGTGAGAGAGGAGCCAAGCCAGAGAAGATCACTCTTCAGAGTGAAATGAAAGATGATGGGTAAAGTATGTAGAGTCATCATAGACTCAGGGTCTACTAATAACATTGTATCAAAGGAAGTAGTTAGTAAGCTAAAGATGAAGAGGATTCCACATAGTAACCCATACAAGGTTACTTGGTTGAACAAAGGACAACATGTCCTTGTGAATGAACAAGCTTGGGTGGACTTATCAATTGGAAGATATAAGGATAAGGTATTGTGTGACATCCTACCTATGGATGCATGTCACCTATTACTTGGTAGACCATGGAAATTTGACAGACATGCCATGCATGATGGAGATAAGAATGTTATTCCTTTAAGAAGGATGGTGTGACTTTCAAAATATAGTCACTGTTGGAAGAAGGAGAAGTGAATACTTTAAGCCCTAATGTCTTATTGGTGAGTGAGAAAGAGTTCCTAGAAGCTCTAGAGGAAGGAGAGGGAGTAGCATATGCTTTGGTTTTGAAGCCAAAGGAAGAAGATACAAAGAAGATAGTGAAGAGGAAAAAGATTCCTAAATAAGTACACGAGTTGCTTCAAGAGTACAGAGACATTTTCAGTGATGGAAAACTAGAAAGCCTACCCCATAAGAGAGCTATTAGTCACCAAATTGAATTTATCCCAGGAGATACCCTTCCTAACAAAGCTTCCTATAAGATGACCCATCAACAAAATGAACAAATTGCCAAACAAATCCAAGAGCTCTTAAACCAAGGCCTCATTAGGAAAAGTATTAGTCCATGTTCCATACCCACTGTCCTAGCACCAAAAAAGGGAGGAACTTGGAGGCTATGCACTGATTCTAGAACCATTAATTGAATCACTGTTAGGTATAGGTTTCCTATTCCTAGGATAGAAGACCCAATGGAATACTTAGGAGGAGCAAAGTACTTCACAAAGATTGACCTAAAGAGTAGTTATCATAAAATTAGGGTCAATGAAGGTGATGAATGGAAGACTTCCTTCAAAACTACAAAACAAGCTATTTGGGCTATCAAATGCCCCATCTACATTCATGAGGCTGATGAACGAAGTACTCAAGGACTACATTGGTAAGTTTTTTGTAGTGTACTTGAATGATATCCTAATCTTTAGTAGGACTAAATAAGAACACTTGAAGCATCTGCAAATTGTCTTCAAAAGACTGCATGAAGAGAAGCTAATGATCAACTTGGACAAGTGTGAATTCCTAAAGTAGGAGTTAGTATATCTTGGGTTTGTATTGTCTCATGGAAACCTCAAGATGGATCCAAGAAAAATGGAATCCATTTTCAACTGGCCTACTCCCAAGTCTGCAATAGAGGTGAGAAGCTTTCATGGTTTAGCTCAATATTATAGGAAGTTCATCAAGCAATTCAGTTCTATTTGTACTCCTATGCTAGACACCATAAAAGGTGGAATTAAGAATAAGTTTGTATGGAATGAGCAAGATGACCAGGTGTTTGAGTTGTTGAAAAATAATATTTCCACTCAACCTATCTTAGTATTACCAAGTTTTGAGAAATTTTTTACAGTTGAGTGTGATGCTAGCAATGTTGCCATTGGGGCAGTTCTAAGCCAAGAAGGGAGACCAATGGCTTTCCATAGTGAGAAGCTCAATGATTCTAAGAGGAAGTATTCTTCCTATGACTTAGAGATGTATTCTATAGTCCAAGCACTAAGGAAATGGAGGCACTATCTGCTTCCAAAGGAATTTGTGGTGTTTTTAGACAACCAAGCACTTAGCTTTCTGAATTCACAAGACAAGCTCAGTCACAAGCACATGAATTAGGTGTACTTGTAACCTTCCACATCAAACACAAGAAAGGAGTGTAGAACAAAGTGGCCAATGCACTTGGTGGGATACTTTTGAAAGTACAAGAAGTACAACTACAAAGCATGGGAATTGATAGTTTCAAAAACTTATATGCAGAAGATTAAGACTTTGTAGAAGCATACAAGGTATGTAAAGAGTATAAGAATCATTTCCATAGTAAATTTTATTAATATATTGTGCAAAGTGATCTATTGTTTAAAGAGATTTAGTTATGTGTCCCTAGAGGATCAATTAGGGAAAATATCATCCAAGAAAAGCACAATGGTGCATTTAGTGATCATTTTGGAGTCAACAAGACTCAAGAGTTAGTGCAGAGGTTTTACTTTTGGCCTAAAATAAATTTAGATATCAGAAAGTATGTGGAATGTTGTGTGGTGTTTTAGAAAGCCAAGGGCACATCTTCCAATGTAGGCCTTTATCAACCTCTCCCCATTCCAATTAGGCCTTGGGAATGTTTAAGCATGGATTTTGTTGTGGGATTGCCAAAGACTAAACAAGGAATGGACAATATCTATGTCATAGTGGATAGATTCAGTAAGATGGCACATTTTGTCCCATGTAAGACAGTGCATGATGCTTGTAACATTGCATAATTATTCTTCAAGGAAGTGGTAAGGATCCATGGCTTACCTCTAAGAATAATATCAGACAGAGATACTAAATTCATGAGTCACTTTTTGAAAACATTGTGGCACAAATTGGGAACCAATATATCCTTTGGGTTTGCATATCACCCTCAGACAGATGGTTAGACTAAGGTAGTTAATAAAAGCCTTGGGAACTTACTGAGGTGTCTCACAAAAGAGTATGGTCAAAATTGGGATCAACTCCTAGGACAAGAAGAGTATGCATACAATGATAATGTGAAAAGGACTACTAGAAATAGTCCCTTTGAATTTTTTTATGGACTAAACCCTAGAGGAATATTTGAGCTCAGAGAACTAAAAGATGGAGCCAAAGGTAGTGGTTATGCTGAAGACGTTTCACACTCCATGAAAGAGGTACATGAAATAGTGAGAAAGACTCTAACAAAGAACATAAAAAAGATCAAAGAGAAGGTCGATGAAAGGAAAAAGGATGTCCAATTTCAAGTAGGGGATCTTGTTATGGTCCATCTGAACAAAGAAAGACTACAGAAGGGAGTTCCCAATAAGTTTCAGATGAGAAGATTAGGGCCATGCACTATTCTAGAAAAATATGGAAACAATGCATATAAGGTAGAGGTCCCCAAGGATATTGGTTTGTCTCTAGTCTTCAATGTTGTAGACCTAGTACTCTATAAGGGGCCTACTCTAGATCCAGACCAGATCCTTACTGAGGTTATACAAGAAGTGGAAGACTTGAATTTGAATCCTACACCACCTAAGAAAGAAAAGAAGATACTTGATTCAAGGGCCTACAAGAAGACCAGACAGAGGACATAATATGAGAATCTAATAAAATGGAATGGACAAGGAGATGTAGAGGCCACTTGGATCAAGAAGATAAAGTTCAAGAAGTTGGGCATTGATCCCAACTTGCTCAATCCAAGGGTGGATTGAAAACTTTTCATTTGGGGAGGATGGTGCAGGAGCACCTAGGCTAATCCTCAATTTTAGTTTTTTTTTGGCTTGTACTGACCTTATCCAAGTTAGTAGAGTTTTTTTGTGACCTAAGAAGGTCTTTCATGTGTGTACCTAGGTGGATTTGACTAGATTCAATACAAACTAGATGTTTATTGCTTTATTAGTGGTTAATGCTAGATTAAGCCTAAAGTGGGAAAATGGATCCAAAATCCTCTAAGGCTTAGGAAAGGGTAGTAATATGCCTAAATTTTCCTATAGGGTGTTTTTACATCATTCTAGGTCGGTTGGAGGTCATTGGAGTTTTTTTTATGCAAAGTTGTCAAAGTTGTCAAAATGTTGCATGACAACATTTGCAACTTTTGAAAGTTGCATGACAACATTTGGTAGAATAGGATTCCTTTCGAAGAATGATGGTGGTTAGTTAATTTAATATAATATAATCATGGGGAATGTATATTTAGACATGTATGATCCCATTTCCCGAGGGAGTTTGATGTAATGAGTGATTTTGAATTTGAAGGAGAAGCTCAGAGTTCTAATTTTTGCATACAATCAACTTGTTTTGAGTTCATGAGTTATTATATGGATTTAAATAAGTGATCTAGTGTTTTATTGTTGTGGTAGAGATATTTTTAATAACTTTTCATTCATTAGTGAAGTTTTTTTGAGTTTATTAGATTAGCTTTTCAAATTGTTTTGCAAGTAGTATAGTTGTTGGTGTTGTTTTAAGCAGTTTAGGAAACATGGCTCCGCCATATCTCTCCACCATGAAAATCATCATGGAATAGAGGGATATGGAAGGGAAGACATTTTATAGTGTACATATGGAAGGAGGAGCTTAGAAGAGCAAGCTAACTAATTTTAAGGTCATGCGCTAGGCGAGTTCAGTGCGCCCGGTTAGGTGCATGACATTGTTTAAATGATGTGTGATTGCAGGGGAAAGATTGGGAATATGGAACCAAGCATGGTTTCAAAAGTATAGATTTCCTATAGATACCTCTTGAGAGGATTAGTTATTTTCCATTCCATTAAGATAGATTTCCAAGTAGAAATCGTAAGACTACACAAAAATAGCCCTATTAGCCCTGAATTCTAGGAACCTACTGTATGGAGGCCCTAGAACCCTATGAACACCAAAATCCTTTGTATTTTTGAAAAATGTGTTTGAACAAAAAAAAAAAAAATTTGGGTTGTTTGGGATTTTTGTGAGAAAAGTGAGAAAAACCCTCTATATCCCTAATTGAGCTATTAGGCCTAAAAGACCAAATTCAGTGTTTATTTGAGATCATTTGTGAAACCATTGATGAACTATTCTAATGGGATCATATGGGAGGAAATAAGTTTTCTTAGCAAGAATTTCACCCCCCGCAGTACTTGTGATGAAATGGTGATGATAATACACTTGGAATCTTCCAAGGCAAAGTAAGAAATTGAACAGCAATTGGTTGGTAGTTACCCCCAAGGTGAAACACAGAGATCCCAAACTCATAGAGTGGTGTTGGAGAGGTTATAGGATAGCTAAGAAAGATCTTGGAAGATCCTATAGGAGAGAGTAGGATCTTGTGGAGACTAGGAATTAGAAGTGTCCTAGAAGAGCTTTTGCAAGCACACCTTTGAGAGTATCTATCAAGGATTATCAAGATATGGTTTGAACTGTTCCAATGTTTTTTTACAATCATCACTCCAAGAGAAAGTAGAGTATTTCTTTAACAAGGAAGTGAAAGGAATCATATGATCTGCCAAGTGTGATACAAAGTGATGAATAGATTGTATTTTTCCTTGTAAACTATGAAGTTGTGAAATAATTTAGCGAGGTGGCATATTAATAATTCTGTCAATATTTTTAGTATCCACTTCAATATCCCTGTTTGAAATTATAAATACAAGAATTTTCCATGGTCTACACTAAAAATACATTTCCAAGTATTTAAATACATGCTATATTTTAGGTTTTATAGTTTCTAAGGATTCACTGGTGGAAGCAACAAAAAAGCTGTGACTAAGCTCATTAGAAAGAAGTGTTGATGTTATAGGTTCTTTGTTCAATTTTTGGAACTTTATACTCTCCTATATATGTTGGTGTAAAATCTAAGGTCCCCCAATTGTCTTCTAAAAGGACACTATTAGGAGAAAGATCATCATTAGGTTCTTGATCTTGTTTTTCTTCAACAAACACAAGTTTAGTGCTTAATTCATTATTCAAACAACTATTCGGTCTATCATCTTCCATGAGAGTGTACATCAAATTTTTGTAGATAACTTGACTTTTCGATGAAGAGTATAAGGAACAACATGAATAACATGTAACCAAGGTCTACCCAAAAGAAGATTGTAATTAAGAGGTCCAGGCATGATATGAATATGAGTGTCTAAAATAATAGTACCTACCTTAATAAGAAAGTTACTGATACCCAATATTTTCTTAGCAACATTGTCAAAGCCACAAATAGGAATAAAATCATGTTTAATAGTTGAAATATCATCTTTAATATCTTTCAAAATTTCCATACTGCAAACATTTAATCATGACCCATTATCAATTAAGGTCTGACAAATGAGATTACCATTGAAAAGGATGACCACTATAAGAGCATCATATTGATATTGAACTTCTTTGGAAGGAAAATTATCTTGAGTGAAGATAATGTGAGCTTGAATAGGCATAGTATGCATCCATTCCAAAAAAGAATTGATGTTATCTTGACTAGGTGGATAAGTTGGAAGAGTGGTTAAAGCTTTTTGCAAGGCCTCATGATATGTAGGAGAATTTTGAAGGAGTTAAGAAAGAGAAATCTTACCAGGAGTAACACATAATTGTTCTACAAAATCATACTCCTTTCCAAGATTGAGAGGTAAATGTGTTTCTAGAGGAAGCATAGGTTGAGAAGGTGGTAGAGAAGTGGGAACAACCAGATTAGTAGGTTTAGGATTATATCTTGTATGGTAGGTGTGATACACCACATTATATTCCTTAATATATTCCAAAGGACTTGTAGATTTTCCTTTCATAGTTATAATAGGCTTGTTCAGAGTTTGGAAAGAATTTTGTTGATTGTAGGAATTAACCGTAATCGTAGGTGTAGTGAAAATTTGAGAAGAAGATTGTGGAGAATAACCCTTAACAGTAATGATTGGTTTACTTTAAAGGTTTGAGAGAAATTTGATTGAGTACATATATTGATAGTTATCACAGGATTATTAGTGATCGTATATTGAGCGTGGACAACTACTTTAGGTGTTCCAAAATTGAAAACATAATCACTTAAAGGAAGTAGTTTAAGTAATTTTTGGTAAAAGGTTTTTCGAAGAGATGTAGAGGAATATTTAGTAGAGATGGAGTCATCAAAGACTTCACCTGTCATAATAGAATCTTCACTACTAGACACCTCATGAGGGTTTCTAACATCATGACTAATAAATGAATCATCAAAATACTCACTAATAAAGAAATCGCACATGTTTGAAACAAGGTAAAGACAAAGAATATGTAATTATTTTTATATTTTTCAAATGTAAATGAAATGCAAGAAAATGAAAGATAACAATATTTTTGTTCTTTTCCCTTTTTATAATGCAACAAAGAGTAATTAATAAACAAGATAATGAAAACATAAAAAAAGAGTCTAAGATAATACAATGCATAAAAATAAAATCTAATCAGTAAGAGACAATATTTTTATTCTTTTTAAGATTATTGAAATGCATGCAAGATCAAACTAACCAACACAAAAGGTAAAATGCATGGAAGGGGTAGGATCACCAAAATGTATAATAGGAAATGGTGAGCAATGGTAGGATGTAGATCACTCAAAAAAAATATGTGGGATATTATACATTGGAATAAAAAACCCTAGCCTACAAGATAGATCCAGTAAGAACAACCAAGTGAGTAAGGATGCTAACTCAGGATCTCATCTTTATAGGGTTTAATTTGGTTGATTCCAATAAAGATTGTGCAAATAATATGTAAATCTGAAATGAAAAAATTGATTATGAAAGTAAATGCAATGGAATAGAGATGAGAATGTGTGCATCCAGAAATTGAAGTGGAGGATTGTACTTTGAGATTAATTTTCCCGACTGTCAGAGTCCCCAATTCTGGAAAAATTTTAGACCTGGCAACTTGTAACTTGACATTGTCTGTATTGAAGCTTTCTAATCCTAGAAAGGACAAGGTCAAACTGATTCAACCTATTCCTGGGAAAGCATGACCTAACTCAGCCTTGTCCAGAGACTTTCTTTACTAGAATACAGAATGGTTCTGGAATGATCAGATTGTCCTCTTTTTGGATCTGTACCTGTACTTGCACTTTCAAGACCTACAAATATAGAAAATGTGTGTGTGTGGGTGACTATATAGGGGTTTTCCTTAGTCAATCCCCAATTTTTGTGATTTCCACCTCTATGGATAGTTGTTAAAACATGTAAAGTATGATGTGCTTGTGAAACTAGAGTAAGTCTAGAATATAAATAAGCTAGAATTTATCAAATTAAATGCATAGATATAACCCTTTGTGTGATAGAGTGAAACCCTATCATGAAAATGAAAATAATGTTTGATTGAAAGCATGCAAATATGAAGCATCAATGCATAGATCTGAAAATAACAAGGAAATCATACCAAGCCTCCAAGGAAAAAAGTACTCATAACCATCCTCACAGTTTGTTTGAAACTCCATGATGTTGAAAATGATGTCTTGAGTGCTTGATTTGAAGTTGTAGATGCTTGAATGAACTCTTCAATAGAAAACCCTTGCTTCAATGGATGTCATCAAACTTGGCCTTCCACTTTGGGTGAACCCACAATAGTGGGTTACACTTTTTTGCCTAACGGACACTGAACTCTACATTTTGAAAAAAACTTTTAGATTCATATGCATATTGTCATTAAAATGTTTGAACTTATAAGATGAAGTAAACTAGAGTCTTTTCAAATTTTTTGTCTATATTCTAAATATATTTTTTAATTTTTTTTGAATTGATTTGAATGGTTTTTTCTTTCTCCCACGAAAACTGGTATGTTGCTGAAAACGTCATTTTCAAAGAGTTACAGTGTTTTCATAGAGCATAAATTTTTTTCTAAAATAGAAATCAATGTGATTATTTCAAATTTAGTTTTGTAACATCCATAGAGAGGGTATGCAATTGGTTTGATGACATTATCATGATTATAGTATATTTTATTAATGTTTGAAGTTGACTAAACCGTAATTTTGACATACCTTGACTACATAGCTTATAACTTGTCCTATATTTATCGAATTTCAATTTTTTTGATAGAAATTACAATCAAAGATCGAGGGCACCATTTTTTAAAATTTTTTTAAAAAACTTTTCTACTATTTTTCATTGAACGTCAAACTCAGAGGTTTATATTTGATAAAAAATCTACATTCAATTAACGTCAAAATTATATACCTAATAAACTAAAAAAATGTCAAATCTATAATCATTAGAAATCTCATTTGGAGTACTTGTGCTATACAAAAGGATGTATCCTTATTGTTCCATTTGAGCCTTGCAATTGAGCCCCAAAGCCATGAAATCTATAGAATTTTGTAAACCTCTGCAAATCTCCCTTACTTAGGGACTTTCGATAGAAAGTACTTTTGATCGAAACTAACTAGTTTCGATCAAAATTAATTTCTATCAAAATTACTTAGTTGTTTTAACTCATAAAATTGTCCAAGTACTCAAGGAATTTTTATAGAAATTACTTTCGATAGAAACTAATTACTTTCGATAGAAAGTACTTTCTATCGAAAGTACCTGACTAAATCCTCCTGTTTGCAAATTTCAGGAGGAATTGCTTCCTCCAAAAAATTGTTATCCAATATTGTGGGTTCACCCCTTTTCAATTTCTTGTTGTAATCAAATTGGGGATTTCACCTTCCGCTTGATTTAATTATGCCAAAATGAAGCAATTAGGGTGCTTTTATAGTGATTTTGGGAGTAAGAATTGCATAACTGACCACAGATCTAGAAACCCTTCAAATCCATCATAATGGACCCATGTCATAAATCTGGGCTTAGTCTCCTAGGATAAGGTCGAGGTAGGTTGGCCCTATCCAGGACAAGGCTGACCTATGTTGGCTTAGTCCTAGAGGACTTTGTTTAATCCTGAGAAATGGGTCAATGTTAATCTGATAGTTTGAGGTTTAAATCTGTAGTTGATTTTGACAATGAGGTTTGTTAGTTAATGAATTTGTCTTCTTTCTTTTAAATCAATTTAACACTCTATAACCCATCTGAAAACAAAAAAAATTCTAACAACAGGGTCTAATAACTCAACATCTAGATCCTCTAAATTTAATGGTATAGCTCCCGTATAAGATATTCAGTGAATACATAAACAAAAACTACTATAAGCAGAGATATTACTTTTCACCAAAAAGTAATTAAGGCATTTGAAAGCATATCATTTATCAACATACAATGACTACCAATGAAAGATGATTCATAATATAGAATGAAGCCTATAGACTTCAAATTTTCCCATTCACTGAAAGAAATAAATAAAACAGAGTAAACTTTAACTACTGATAAAATAAAGATCTGCAAGACATTCATCAACCAATTCAGATATCCCAAAAAAGATCCTATACAATTTTATAAACACACATATTCATAAAACAAGAGTTTTTCTTTCATTGATTTCCAAATATACCAGCAGATTTCAAAATATCACAACCAAAAAAAAGAAGTCTAAAAACTAAAATTCTACTAATTAGAGTGTCGACCCTAACTTAGCCTTCTTTCTGGCTATATATAGTCATCAACATGTTATCAAAATATTATAGAACTCCTTGGAGTTGTTATTTGAAACCATTTTTAAAACTGAAAAGACAAAATCATGCAAGAAAATGAATCTTATGCATGCATCGGAAGTGACAAGCCATGATCAAGGAGTACTGAAGGATTTAGCTGCTCGCCTTGAGTAGTAGAGGATTGAGTGGCTCGCCATTCCATGTGTACTCTAGAGAAGCTATCCATAATAGTGTGATAGGGTAGGGAAATATGTAAACTATTTGTTTCCACAACTTCTTTTCCTTACGAACCTGCACCATTTTATGCTTGTGCGATTCCAAATTATCAACACACACACCCAGCATGGATCCTATGTTGGCCATTTCAATGAAGTCTACTGTAGACAAAGACTTGTTATCCCTCACCATTGTCATTTATTTTTTAAATTCCTAAGTTAGATCACCCAGTTCCATCACAGTTTGACCATCTTCTTTGACAAGAGCTATATTCAGGAATTTTAAGTCTCTGCTCATCATTTCGATCATCTCCTTAATCTCATTCAGTAATTTAACTAAACTTTTATGCCTAGACTCCAGGCTTGTGTTTCTCCATTCAATACTTTTCATGGCCACATAGAACACTTCATCATCAAGTCCAACAACTGGTTTTTCAGAAAGGAAGTTGGTTACACCAATCTTCTCAACTTCATACATTTGACTCACAATAAGAGACCATTTTCTCTTTTCCCTTTCCCATGCTTCCATGTCTGTCTGTATCTCAACGATCGCTGCATTAACTGTATCTCTGGTTTGAATCAATTGGGAAATATAATCCCCTGCACCTTGGATAATTCCATGTATCCATTGGCCGAATGCATCTGCAACCAATTTACTTTTCTTAACTTGTTCAAGAACATTACGGCTCTTAGGTGACCGTGGGTCAAAGGAATGAGAGATCTGAGAAATTGGGGTAGGACCGGGACTTGTGAGTTCCTGAATGAATTCGACTAGTAGCTTGATAAGAGATTTAATCTCTTTCTTATCCTTCTCATCCTTTAGGGTCCTCTTAATTATATTTTTGGTAGATGATTCCAGGTGAGTTACATCTACTTCTCTAGTTCCTTCTCTTAGGTCTATCTTTTCAACAATGTAATCATTAGCCGAGATATCACTAACAACCTTTTTTCTTTTAGGAGCCATATGTTCTGCTATCCAATGCCCTATTATTTCATCCACATTGATTCTAGATTCTATCTTCATCCTTTTGGGCTTCACTACGGTGCCCAGACACTTGCTTACCATATCTTCTACCAGTAGAGTGATAGGAAGGACATTTCTCTTCTTGTTGATAGACGTCTCCAGCCAACTAAGAGTTGAGGGTGGGGTTTGCAAGGACATGTCTATAACCAATGAGGAGCCTCCAACATTGGCTTGCTGATCCTTTGGATTGGCATCCATCTTCAGGGGAGAATGTTGAGGATCCTGATCAATATCCATGATGTCCAGGTCAATCACTTACTTCTCTTCAGCTTCCTTGGGAATCTATTTCCTAGGGCGTAGAACTCTTTTGGAATGCTTAGCAAAGAAATCTTCTTCCTTCCTCTCACTCTTAACTTTGGATGAAGCCTTTCTCTTTTTAGACTTCTTAGAACTAGTAATGGGAACAACATCATTAGAAATAAGACTAGGACTAGCTACAGATTGTTTCTTGTTATCCCCCCTGGTGTTATGTTTTCCCTTTTTGGGAGGTCTTTGACTTTCTATCTAGTCTTTTGTTTAGTTAATAACACTAAGGGTTTTAATGTGGATACTATCTCTTTGTTCTATACCCCAGTCAATTTTAGGCAGAGGCTGATGTTTAAACCTTTTCTCATACTTTGTACTTGTTATTTCATCATCTTCCCCTTTTTCTATACCTATGATATCTAAATCAATCTGTTGTGAAACAATCTAACTGAGTGTGAACCTAGACTATATTCTTCTGATTGCCTCTCGGTCATCAACAAAATCCTCCCAATATTCCTCCATTGTTGGAATATGATGGAACTCATTTACCAGGCCAAAATGTTGAGCTACATAACCTCTAAAATCAAAATCTTTCCTAGCTTCAAAAGTCTTCAAGTTTAACTTCTTGAGTTCCAATTCTAATTTTAATGCATCTGCAGAGGTTTTACATTGGTAATGTCCTAGTTCAATGAGAAAACATGACTTAGCTCTACCTTTCTTTTCTTTCAATTTTTTGTGTACTTGCACCAATTGGCAACTTACCTCCATAATAACTAGACTATCAAGGGCATACTTGGGAAGCTTGAAGGGTTCCCCATCGAATCCACCTACTCTTAAATATGTGAACCTTCTAAACTGAATGAAGTAGCTTTCGTATATGTTCACGAAATCTCTGTCTCCTTTCAATAGCCTATGTTCTGTATCGCCCTTCAATTCAAACACCAACCTTCCTGAGAATATGCCATTAAACTTCTTGAAGCTACTTGCGTATGACTCCTACAAATGAGGGTGAAAATCATAAATCTTTATGCCAGGGACGAATGTCTCTTTAAAGAGGCCTTTCCACTCCTTAGTACATGCAAGGACATAAATAAAAGTAGGAGACCATGTAGAACCTGTTTCTCCCTGAGTAATTAGCTAGCTGGTGATGAAGCTCATCTGCTATATCCTCTGCCCAGTCAATAAATTTCTTCCCTCCTAGGGTTACCTAGAGATAAAAATACATCCAATCATGCCACACATATGCATGTTGATTCCCCTTTAGTCTATTCAATAGCACTACTAAATTTGCAACCTCTAGCTTGAAATGGTCAATAGTAAGGGGCTTTGGTAACCTGGACCCTCCCGCCTATGACTTTAATAACCATTTTTGTGCTATTTCATTCCTATATCTTTGATTTTTCTCAAAAAATACAGTTTGGGAGCTAGCTATTGTCCATGCATCATATGGCTCCTTTTCAGGTATACCCATGGCTTTCTGAATGACGTTTCTGTTTATAAAAAAAAAAGGGATTTTATCCATCTTCTTTATACATCTCTCCTCTCTATTATAGTGTAATGCACATTCTATCACTAATTTTGGGCATGGTGTTGCTGAAGGGAAAGTGACTGCTTCTGCTAACCCAGTCTCATTTACTTTGTTCATCACAAAATCATGTGGAGGATTATTGATTATTTCCCTAATTTCTCTTAAGGTTTGGGAAGGCATAGTAGTATCTTTGCAAGTGGGGAGAGAGCATACTAGGTTTGGGGCATGACCAGCAATAGGAACAGGGATTTTCATGGTGAAGAAAATGACAACTAAAACAAACCAGAGACTTAAAGAAAACAAAGGTAGGTACTCAATTCAAATCAAAAGCGTAGAAAACTTACTCGACAAAACATTAAAGATCAAAGCTTTGAGGGGAATAACTGACCTGCAACTACCTGGAATTGTTTTACTGCTCGAGAAGAGGGAGAAATATGGGCAGCATTACCTCTTCGAGCATGGTGAATAACCATAATTGAGAATGAGAAACTAAGATGCAATTTATAACAGCTTGATAAAAGGATTGCAAGGATACACATTTAATGTGGGAGTTGATCATTATGTCAAATAAATGCAGGCGACAAATGAATTAAATGAGTACATCAAATCTTGAACTTCACATGATCAAACCATCTTTACAATGTCACTTCTATGATGATTATTGTTGATTTCCCGTACTAGTTAATCTTTTTCTGCCAGCTGTCACATCAATCTCCTCATTACCAATGTTTCCCAATGACCAAGTGGCAAATCTCTTTTGAACTTTGAACCTTGAACTAAGGCATTTCAAATTTCAAGTTCAACCTGCATGATTATTAAGAAGGACTGCCCCTTGGCGTGCTTTAAAAACAATACAAGCAGCTATAAGACTCAAACTATGGTTGAACTTTGAATCTTGAACTAAGGATAGTTCAATATTTGAGTTCAACGGGAAGGCCGAATTTGCATAACTTGCCACTGACATCACATGGTTTCGAAAAAAAATGAACATGCCACGGGGTGACAATGAACTCCAAATTTTGAACTAATGCAGTTCAAAGTTCAAGTTCAACATGCTAGGTGTATTTATTAAGTTTTAGAGGTAAGAAAAACAACTTTAGGATTTTTAACACTTGCATTGATAAAATATTTAGAGGGGATTCTTGTGCAGAGAGCCAACACAAGGAAACAAGAATGGGTGGTAACAAGGTTGAATTTTGAGGCCAAAAGGGGGTAAAATAGGGCCTAGGAGATGAAATGAATTTGTGATTGGAGAAAAATAGAAGAGAATGCATATAAATTAGACTGCACCTCAATTTTGAATTAGGTATGCATTAAGTGCAATTATGAAGTCCTAGAATACAAATGTATAATGTAAATACACTAAGGTGAGTGCTAAACAATCATTAAATTATAGAGCACACAAGTGCTTACAATCTAGGATGGTACACTTAATATTGAATGAATAACTTGTATAGATTTTTCTATATCCTCTAACACAAACAACATAGAATGAACTTAGATAAAAATATATATATGTATTCCAATAATAATTACACTCTTATCTTGTCCTATAAAATATTTGAAACATCCACAAGTCAGCCACAAGAATGAACCTTAAACCAAATATGTAGTCACCTTGGTCTTATTTAGCCTACACGTAATACCATGAGAGGGTACATGTTATAGATTTCCCAACATGGGAGAAATTGATCCCAAAGTGCCTTGACACACTTCCTCCATCTATTACATCCATAAAAAAACTTAGCACAAACAACCACTACCATAGTGCGCATTTTATCATTTATAATTTTTTGTCTGTTGAAGCTCCACTGTAAATTTACTTTACTCACAAATTGCAAGCCATAACTCACAACTACGTCAGAGTGAAAAACTAAACATTGAGCCAATAAATTGGGTGCATATATTATTTCTAAGCCATGGACATTTGAAACCTACCATATAATTTTCTATTCAACAAAATACATGCTAGGCAATTAGGAACTACTGATACTAGAGCATTATGATAATATTAGCAGAGTTATCAAATATATTTGGCTCTATCGTTTATATGTTTTGTATGCCATGATAGAAGTACTTAAACCTTCAAAAAACTCCTAGATACTGAGACATAAATGGAAACACTAATTGTACCTTTGGCATCAATTATGACACCATTCTCAAATTAAGTGTCACTACCAATCATTTTGCCATCAAATTTAACACAGTGTCTAATGATGATCATTTGGCTATCAAATTTAATTTTTGGTGCAGGAGCACCTAGAATAACCACTAAAACCTAGATGCTTTGTCTTGTAACTAACCTTAGCCAAGTCAGTTTGTGTGTTTATTTTTTACCTTAGTAGGTCTTGTAAGGTGTGTTACTAGGTGGATGGATAGTAAGTGTCTAATCCAACCTAGTGTAGTTAGGTTACTTTAATGCTTAGTTTTAGTCTAAATGGGAAAGATGGTCTAAATGTGTCCTAGACCTTAGCATAGAAAGAAAGATTCTTTTATAGGCTTGTATGATGTTGTTTCATCAAACCATATGGGTTAGAGGCCCTAAAAGATAGGATTGAGGCATAAATGCAAAGATGCTCAAAAGTTGTCATGACAACATTTGCAACTTTTTGCAAATGTTGCATGCAACTCGACAACATTGGATTCCGCTCATTGTAGGAGTGGGAAATTAATGGATAATACCTAGAGACATGGAATAATAATCTTAAGGATTTATGTGGATCATTTCTCGAGGAGAAGGAGACTGTAAGCAATTTTTTGAATAGGAAGAAGCTCTGCAATTCTGTGTTGTTAGCAATATTCGAACATTTTGAGTTACAGAGAATTTAGATGGATTGAAATAATTGATGTAATGTTATATTTTTGTTGATTAGGTTGATACAAGACTTTTTCATTCATTGTGAAAGTACTATAGAGTTATTTTAGTAGCATTAATAAATTGATTAGGATTTAGGGAGTTTGCTGGTTCAGTTAAGAGTAGTTTGTGTTTCCATGGTTCCCCCATGAAATATAACCATGGGAATATCCTAAGGGTAGATGAATGTTTTAGGGGAGCCTATGTACAATGTGTATATTCAAGTAGAGGTCCTAAAGATTCAAGTTACTATTTTTAGAGTTATGCCCTAGGTGAACAATGTTTGTCCAGTTAAGGGTATAACAGAGTAAGAATCAAGTGTCGTTGCAAGGGAGTGTGTGAGGGAAAGAAACCAAGTGTGGTTCCAAGAGCCTTAGGGTTTAATTGATCCCTAACTATGATCCTAGATCCTATCCAATCCATCTTGATACATTTTTAGCAAGAAATCAGTGTGTCACTGACAATTCTTGAAAATAGACCTAAACGACCTACATTTCAAGACATTAGTGTACGGATGGTTTGAGGCGATAAAACCTTGAAATGTTTTAAGGTCTTGGAAAAGGGTATTCAATTTGTTAGAAGTATAATCTTTCCTTGGTAAAATATATTATAAACCAAGGTAGTTTAGTTTATTTATTATGTAAGTAGGAGATTCCTATAGAATCCCTACATGAACACTTGTCCTCTTTTCCATGTGTG